>BSYO01000047.1:162372-207184 GCA_033239525.1 Nepenthes gracilis | reverse complement strand
ATCATTTGGAGCATGGCATTATTGTCATCTATGTTAGTTCATAGACTATTCTATAGAGTAATAGTAGCCCATTCAAAATTCTTGAAATCCCAATTTATGCATCAGAGCTGTAACTCTGCCGGTGGTAAGAACGTCTGCATGATTTGCAAACATATAATTCTTTGTGACTTCTTTCACATGAGTCAAATAAAATCCACCTCTTTTAGAGAGATAACTGCGTTATCTAGAATAAATGGCCATATTGATGCATAATCAAGTCTTTATGTAAGTTCAAAACATACAATTTGTTTTACTGGAGGAGATTTTTGAAAGATATACAATTAAAGTAACTTGTCTTAGATTGTTATAAGATGACATGGTCATTTGTTTGCTCCATGATATGTTTATCAAGTTGTTTAATCAATAAATTGATGCAAGAGTTCAATCAACCAAGGGTTCATTTGCTCGTCTAAATTCAGTGTAATTAAGGCAATTCCATGGGGTACAAATATTGGGATATGAATTCCATAGAATTGTTAATTGTACCATGAAAGATTGCAAAAATTTTGACAATAAAAATAGATAGATAAAATATCATATTAAAACAAATATATAAAAAGTAACCATATAATATTATCGTTATGGTAACATTAAATATTTAGAATAATCTGTAAAAAAGAACGTATACAAACTCCAAACTCTCTCTCCTATTAATCTAAATTAACATCAAATAGTTCAATCTCGGGAAGTAGCTTGCTCGAGGGCGAGACTTCTTCAGCCACCTCATTCTCACTCTGGGTCGAGGTTGACAAGTTCATCAATGAACAATCCATCGATATGCTCTTTTGAACTTGGCTAGACTTCAAGGTGGTCGACCCTATGGATTTGCTTTTATGTATAGAAATTAAAAATAAATATTTATATCAAATTTTTATAAAAATTAAATCTTTTTAATTTTTTCTAAGAGAAAAAATATAACTACTTAGTTGTTTATTATTTATGCTTCCGAGGGCCCCTTGCCGCTAGCCTCCGAAACAACACCCTCAACAATCAGCATTGTCAAATAATAATAATAATAAATAATGATAAAAATAATAATATTATTATTATCAATATACCCTTCAAGGAACAAGGACCACTCGATGGCAAAGCCGGTAGATCACTTATGAGTCTTTCCATTTGAGTCTCCCCTAGTTTATATAGTCAATAATAATAATAATAAACCTATCAAGGAACAAGAACCACTCAATGGCAAAGCTGGTGGATCAGTTACGAGTCTTTCCTTTTGGGTCTTCCCTAGTTTATACGGTCACTCATATATATATATATATTATCTAAAAAAATAAAAATAAATAAAATAAAGTGAGGCACATTCCTTTTTTAACAATTTTCGCATAACTAGATGTGTAAGTGGGTAGGCAAAAATTATTACTCAAAATTTAATTTATAATCAGATCACTTTAAATTTATTATACATGACTTTACTTGTATTGTAAAAGAGACAATTTTAATTATTTGAACTTGATGCGTTTCTGAATTCGAATTGTTGAACGGTTTAAGGAGCTACTTGATCTCTTCTGATGGGTCGAATTGGAGTTGGTCAGATTTTTGTTATTTCAAACTCAAATCCTGCGTAATATAACTGATAAAAAAAGATGTTAGAAAATAGTAAAAACTCGCTCCCTTATATATTCTCTGACACTCAAATTAAAAATCTTTCTACGATGGGAGAAAGATAGGAGGAATATGAAATACATATGCGTATATGCATGTAGTGAGGATTGTGTTGTTAGCAAAAAATTAGGCTCCGATAAATGCTCTCGATCAGAGAATGGTTTTGAGGCAGAGAATGAACTCCAATGAATACGCCAACCAAGGGCCGATTTTGAGAGATGAAGGACTTAGCACAAACGAGTGTGCTCGGCTAGGGAGCTGCTTTGAGGGATGGAGGATTGAATTTCGACTAGTGCGCTCGGCTAGATAGTAGCTTAGAGATGAAGGAGAGGGCTCCAACAGGGTACTTAGCTAGAGAGCAACTTTGAGGTAGAGGATTAAGTTTCAACGAATACATTTGGCTAGGGGACGGCTTTGAAAAATAAATGATTGAGTTCTAACGAATGCGCTTGACTAAAGAGCGGTTTTAAGGTAGAGGATTGGATTCCGATGAGTGTACCCAGCCAAGGGCGGTTATCCATAGGAGGAAAGAACCCATGGGCAATGGAAATGGAGTGAGGAATGCCTGCTGGACTTCTCTTCGTCTACAAGCGAGAGGAGCTACCTACACCTTACTACATGAATTATCTTTGCCACCCTGCGACGAAGAGTTTAGAGTGGATGTAGTACCTACACAGTCGCAAGCCTAGATCGAAGGGATTCTTCAAAAGCTGGGGGTGCCTCTCTGAGCATGATGAGGAAAATGCCACGGTGAGGATGTTCTACAGGTTCCTTCCTTTTCTGCCCATCTTTTTTTTTCTTTTAAGAATTCTCCCTTTTAGGAAGGATGAAAGCTACCTACCCAAAGGCCGCTGAATGGTCCATCACCCTATCTTCTGAGAGCGCCATTCTCATAATTACTATGCAGGCAGGCATGGTGACAGTTGCATGCAGATTCTAACCCGTTGAATCAAAGAATGACATGCTACTAGTAGCCATGTGGGTTGGTCAGCTAAGCAGTGTCTTCTAGGCTGAGGAGCTGTTGAGCCTCACTTGTGGGCCCATCCTTGAGCTGATTTCACTAGGCAGATCTAGGTCGATCCAACTAGACCTTAGACAGCGTGGAGCTCCTTCTTGGCAGAGCGGTTCTCCCTTGAGTTTAGAGTTGGGCCGACCCATGGATTATCAGGACCCATCACTAGCCCCATGATGGATTATTCAAAAATTCAATCGCCTGCATGCATGATGGGACATCTCCTATAGGTCTTCACACGCAGTTTTCTTCCCAAGGTGCTCTACTGATACGGTACACAGTGGGGCAAGATTTGATTCACTGCCTTCGATGGTTCTTCGCAAATGGTGATCATTTGGCACTAGTAGGGTCTGCCTGATTTAATGAGGAGTGATCTCCTCTCATGGCAATAAATGGTGAGGCTTACCACGGCTCACTACACAATTCATCCTCCCCTTGACCAAGAGTTGTGAGGGTTCAGAGCAGGCATGGGGCCTAGACTACCATCGCCCAAGACCAAGGGGAGCTCTGAAAGGCTTGAAGGTGCATTTAAAGTTTGCCTTGATATCCTTGCCTTTACTATCTCATGCTATAACGTGGGCAATCTGAGCATAGGGTTTTTGTTGTCTTCCTTTCCCAGCCGGCATTTAGTTGTCCCCTCTTGAGAAACTTTGAAGGCCAAGTGCTCCGAGCCATCTGACCAGGGATCATAGCATCCCCGTTAGTTTGGGCAAGCGATACTACCTTCGGTTCCTCTTGGTGGGAGCGCTTTCGAAGGCTGCTAGAGGAGGAACTTCCAAAGTCTATTCAGATCTAGGCCGTTGTAGTCATGTTGGGTCTGACTGAGTTCCACAGGCTATGCGGCTACAACCTATCTCAAAGGATGATCTCACGTGGGCACCTCCCATGTGAGAGAGGTAGCATCATGCTTGCTGCCTCACAAGGGAGGGTTTGTTATTTCTTCCCTATTGCTTCTAGTCTTTGGATGGGATGGTTAGCAGGGAAAGGGCCAGTCTTCAAAAAAATAGTGGCCTGTTGTTTTCCCATCATATCTGCTTTCCCGAAGTCAATCAAATAAGTTTAGTCGGGTTGTTGTTCCACGTACTCACACTCCCTTCTGTGTTGTACGTCTGTTGTCGAAAGTTTATACTTTGTAAAAGGAAATAATGAATGAAACTATCGAATATTGTTTATCCATATGTTGCATGGATTCCAATATACAAATACATATATATACTTTGTACTATTTGAATGCTCAGAGCACTTGAATCATTGTTTTTGTTGTTTGCCGTTTGCCAATTTGACATCTAAACTACTGGTGACTCAGTTTCTTGGGATCCTGACTCGTGGTTACTCATCTCGAGCTCATGGTGGGATGAGGCCATTCGGGTAAATCTTGAACCTACCGTGCTACACGTTGCTAGCTTGTAACTTTGGGAATGGGTGTGTTAGGTCATCATTATCTGTGTTGCACTGCCGATTTCAAATGTCAAAGGTGTTAACTATATGCATGCAAGGTGGGGGATGTTGCGTCGGCTGCCGTAACGAGTCCCATCAAGGGATGTACCGTAGCATTTTGCGGCAAGGACACATGTCATAGGCATTATGGAGGCACACCCCCTCGACATCCCAAATCAATGTCGTGATGAGGCTGAGGCGCTTGGCTATTTAAACACTGCTACCCAACCATTTCAATACTTCTTCTCTTCTCAGAATATCTCAGCCCTTATCCGTCATTTTCCTTCTTGGTTTGCATAGTTTCTCAAATGGCTTCCCAAGGTATTGTCAATATTCCATCCAGTCTGATTGGTAGAGAGGTTCGGTGTATATATCATAGGTATGACATTCCTTATGCCATACCGCATGTCGTACTGATGCCAGATGATGTTGCTTACTCTCCTCCTCAAGGGTTTATTGCTATTTATGAGGAGCAATTTTAGGCTAGCCTTTGCATTCCGGTGGTGAAGGAGTTGCGCGACATTCTAAGGGCTTTGAAAATCCCTATGACACATCTCCAACCCCACGTCCTTCGATGCCTCGTAAACCTATGCATCTTCTTTCGCACTAAAGGGTTCACCATGGATGCTCGAGTCCTGAAGGTGCTTTTTCAGGTCAACTAAGAGGACAACTGTGTCTTCCCCCCCCCCCCACACACACACTAATTTTAGGGCTAGTGTGGGGACCCCTACTTGGAAGTAGGATAGAAGATGTTCTTCTTTTTCATAACTGTGGACACCAACTAGAGGGTCCCAAATAATTGGGACAGTGTCAGCAGCACCTATACAGGGGATGTCCTGCACACCAATGAACAAATGATGCTACCTCTGGTCACTCTGGTCTAGCAGTATGATGACATTCTGTGTCACATGGATATCTTGGTCTCCCAACATGCTTTTGACAGAGTTTGGTAGGCGACCCGATTGGAGGAGGGTGGCACCTCTACTACGTCGGGTCATTGACCCAAGCATGGGGATATGCACTCCCTGGTCTCTTCTAAGCAAGACACTGGTGAGACGGATCCTTCACTGCCTACCTTCTCCAAGGAATGCCAGCAGACCAATGCTCCTACATGAGGGGGACATATCGAATTGCTATCGAAACATGAAGGAGGCCTAGCTATGCTTGGGCCCTGTCAGATGACCTGGGCCTAAGTGATTCGTCTGAAGGGATAAAAGAAAAGAAGCCCCTGGTAGATTCCGAGGCTAGAGTGGGAGCAGCGAGACCATCAATTGGGGAGCTAGGCATGACAGTTGATGCCATGGATGCGGCCAGGTAGGGGACCTTGATTTTGGCGGAGTCTTCTCCAAGAGCGTCTGTGTCCTCTTCTACTGCTTCCCTCGCTGCTAAGGCTGCCCCAACAGAGGGGGATGCGACCAAAGGTGCTACTGAGGTTGATGCCACTGTTAAGGGGGCACCAAGCCCTAAGTCACTTCGGCCTTACCATACTCGGTCCCTGCAGTTGGCTGGCACAGCTGTTAAGGATCTTCCCAACCCATCACACCAAGGTGAGCCATCTTACCTTGAGGTGCCGCATCAAAGGGTTCCGTGCTTTGACACTGTAGCACTCCCTTTTTATTGCCACCCTTAGCTGACTGTTGCCTATTACTTGATAGGTTTAGGAGGCCCTCTGAGTGGTGGAGAGCGTGCTTCACTGGAGGGATGCTATGATCCTCTGACTATCCCAACTACGCACCGATCCTGCGATGATGGAGGATGCAGAGAACAAAATGAATACGGCCATCGCTGAGGCCCTGCAGAACAACAAGCAGGTTGCCTACCTCAACCAAGAGTTGTCTGCTTTTGAGGCAAGACTCCGAGGGCTCTCGGAGTCCTATGCTTGAGGTCTGGATCAAATTGCTCTACTTGAGGATGAGCTCCATGATGCTAGGCAGAAACTTCTTTGATCCACGCAATGCTTTGGATCGGTAGGAGGGCCACCGACCGTAGAGTAGGATCTAGGTCAGGTTGCAATCATAGGCGACCTTTTGCACTTTCGGAAGAACTCGTGTGCCCTTTCTGTACATTCTAGACATTAATGAAATAATGAAATTTTCTTTGATTGTTGATGTCTTCGAGCACATGTCAACTTGTTTATGCCTGACATGGGTATTGCTTGTCGATTAACTAGGGTAGTCGCCACTACTCCTCTTGGAAGGCTGCACATGCTCAATCTCTCTCATTCCTACTGGGAGGAGGTTGTGGTATAAGAGAAATCCATTTGTCAACTAAGCATAATTGTTATTGTCGCCAGGCTTTGACGAACATATTTTTCTATTTGTACTCTTTCCCTCAAGGGCGAAGTTGTGGCACACATGTTGATGAGCCTCAATAAGGATGACTTGGTTTAATGGCCGCAATCATCGAGCTCTAGTGGCGTCTAGGCCGTCTCTAGGCTACTCAGTTCTTAAGATTGAGGTTTTAGATTTGGTCACAGCAAGCTGAAAGGCAGGTGAAAGAAGGTTCACCTAACTTAAAGGCAGTTTAGATCATTGGATTAATACAAGCACACAAGCATTCGCATGGTCGATGTGATTAATTGATTGAGCAATTAAACATGCATCAAGCAATCCGCATGGATGCATGTAGGACTTACTTGGACCAGCTGCAAAATTGCAATCATAGCTCATTTCAGGGTGGAGGATTCCGCGCCCCTTGGGATCGGCTTTTCGATCCAGGATCAGGACACACTTGTCCTATTGTGGAGGATTGTCAAGGCTAAACATGATTCCCGCCAGCTGGAGACCTGGTCAAGGGTCCCTGTCTGTGGCCTCTACACTCTAAGGATTGTTCCCACCCGGATGAACTGGCGATGGGCCTAGCACAATGAGCCTCCACGGCATGGCCGACTATGACGACTAATGCAGAGTGCAATTATTGGCTAGGCTACTTTCAAACTTCTCTGCGGACCAAGTGGCTTTTTGCTCGATCAACCATCCACTGCCTAGCTTGCAAGCATTAAGGGGAACCTTACATGGGACATGCAAGCCGATTTTCTAGTGAAATAAGATCTTCATTGCTACTGTAAATATCATATTTGGAGATGGGTGTTACAAATTTCTTGTTTAGGTCAGGTAAAGGCCTCACAAAAGAGAGGCGTGGGATTGAATTGGCTGAAGTAGCCTGAATCAAAACGAAATTGTCCTAGTCATAGTTAACAACTAATTGCAATGAATGTAAACCCAACCTAGTCAAAGTCAATGACTTAGGGGCGCTCCATCACGCGTGCACCCTTGTATTGAGATATCCAAAGGCCCACATTTGATATTTGGGAAAAAATATAAGTAAATAGTAATTTTTTATAATGTTGAAATATCAAAATTTTCATATTATAAGAAAGTCAACGAAACTATAACCATTTTTTCAAATATAAATATATTAAAAAAATGTTTATACATATATATTTTGGTCCCCTAGATTTTCATCCAAAGGCAATTGGCATTCTATTGCCCTCCCTTGTGATAGAGTGCCTTTCAATACGAGTTAAGATAGCTTGCTTCTACTCCTTAGCACCCACCAAACCAGCTAGAGCAAGTCTAATATACTGGACTTTGTTCTCTTCACACTGTAACATATTAATCGAAGATGTTTATCTTCAATGGCTTTAGGGACAACTAACCCTCACGATTTCACTTTCATTAACACAATGTGATCCAAAATGAAATCCTATTAGAGGTAAACCCTAATACTCAGCAAATAAACCTTTCCCTAACTAATTTGAATATCTGATTTGTGATATTTTCTCATACTTTGCATATGTTAAAAATCACAATTGCATTCCCATACGAAAAGCCTAGGCAAGTTGGCATACAACTACTAAATTCCCATTGTAGACTAGAGAAAATAAAAGGATGGATATAGAGAGAATAGTGCATTTGAAAAGTATCCCACCCTTCTCCCACCCCCCAAAAAATTAAAAAAAGTAATCAACTTATAGAGTGATTTGCCAAGAGAGAGGCTGGGAAGGAGTCATTGACATCTCTCACTTTTGTTGGCTTGCAAAGCTCGGCAAAACTAACACAATGTAATTGGCTATATTTCTTAGCATAAATGTCTATGATACGAGGCCGACAATAAAATGTTTAAAACCTAACAAACATAATAGTCTATTTTTAAAATAGGCAACTGTCCATGCAATACTTTCAACAGTTGTTTAAACTAAATGTCTGGATATCAGTTTAGTGTAAGTCTTGGTACAATGGTAAGGTAGATTCATTACAATTAGGAGTTCATAAGCGACTAGAAATTACCTTTTTGCTACCTGCTTGTATTTGGCCTTCTTAAGTCCACAATGCATTCTACATTGGGCCACCTCTCATGTCAGTCTAGGTACACAGCCAGTTGTTTTTGCATGCCATGTTTGGTTTCTAGGTATCCTATTACAGCATAATATTACAAAAATGGACATTTGGGTCCGGCCACCACTAAACTATGAAGTTTATGTAGATGAAATCACTTGGGCCATGAAGCTGTCCGACTCCAACTACACTAGGAACTTGCATTTTTTCCAAATTCAACTATACATGTTTGAACGTAGTTGGCTCCGTACAGCCAATCCAGTAAGAATGTTTTTGTGGGAACTCAAGGCATAAATGTATATGTTGTAACTTGTAACATGGACATTTGGTTAGATTATATTAGGTCATATTTGACAAGCATGTAGAAGTTTGAGACTCATACATTCATTTGGAGCATGGCATTATTGTCATCTATGTTGGTCCGTAGACTATTCTATAGAGTAATAGTGGCCCATTCAAAAATTCTTGAAATGCCAACTTATGCATCAGAGTTGTAACTCTGCTTGTGGAAAGAACATTTGCATGATTTGCAAACGTGCAATTGTTTGTGACTTCTCTTGCATAAGTCAAATAAGATCCATCTCTTTTAGACAGACAGCTACATCATCTAGAATAAATGGTGATATTGATGCATAATCAGATTTGTATGTAAGTTCAATACATATAATTTATTTTGCTGGAGGAGATGTTTGAAAGATATACAATTAAAGTAACTTGTCTTAGATGGCTATAAGATGACATAGCCATTTGTTTGCTCCATGATATGTTTATCAAATTGTTTAATCAATAAATTGATGCAAGAGTTCAATCAACCAAGGGCTCGTTTGCTATACTCTGCCTAAATTCATTGTAGTTAAGGAGATTCCATGGGGTGTAAATATTGGGATATGAATTCCATAGAATTGTCAATTGTACCATGAGAGATTGCATAAATTTTGACTCCAAAAATATATAGATAAGATGTCATATTAAAATAAATATATAAAAAGTAACCATGTTATATTATTGTTACGGTAACATTAAACATTTAGGACAATCTCTAAAAAAGGCGTACACAAACTCCAAACTCTCTCTCCTATTAATTGAAACTAACATCAAATAGTTCAATCTCGGGAAGTAACTTGCTCGAGGGCGAGACTTCTTGAGCCTCATCATTCTTACTCTGGATCAAGGTCGACAAGCCCATCAATGATTCATCCATCGATATGCTCTTTTGAACTTGACTATACTCCGAGGTGGTCGACCTAGTAGATTTCCTTTTCTGGGTCAACCTCTTGAATGCTCTAAACCGTACATCATCCTCCTCCATTCCTATCTGTTTGATGATCGGTGCTTGAACTTGAATTTTGCCTTCGATCATGCTCACTACTGAAGACATGATTGGTCTGAGCGTGGGAGATGGGTTAGCACATAATAGAGCCAAATTCAGCAGCATCAGTGCCTCATCCTTGGGAATGTTTGAACCGAGGCTTGGATCCACGAGCTCTAGAAGGTTCCCTTGCTCTTGTAGGACGTAGGCCTTCAATTTTCATAAGGAAAAAGAAAAATGTGATGTTGTATGGTATAATGTGTAAATCATTGGCAATTGAATTGAAGCCTAGGTTTCGCATTCATTAGTATGAGATTCAAGGATGAAAACTAAAAATCATAGAGATTAACAAGTTATGCCGATGAGAAATGTTTCAGGGATGATTTTTAATCATTATTGTGTAATGTCATACTCATCTATCTATCACATTTTGTGTGATACCAAGCCCATTTTGTTTTGGCTAAGTTTTAATAGGCAATATAGTCAAAGGTATTTGTTACTTATGAATGAAAATAGTTAAAAAGTTAAAATTTATTTAATTTTTGGATCATGCATTGAAGTAAAATAACTGGCCAGGCCTAATTTATACATAAATATATACATAAGCACAACATAAATCTAATCCCAATTTATCTCCTTTGGGGTTGCCTTGAGTCGCAAACCCTCTCCTCCACTCTCTTGTCCACCACAAGTCTCAAAGTCTTAGTCTGGTATCACCTAATTTTTGGAGATGGACAAACATAGGACAACATTGTTAACTCGAGAAACTAGGCCTAGACCAGCCCTGGCTGCGTATTACGAATAGTTTTTTGACATGCAGCATAGCCCACGTCTTACCCAAACTTGACTACTGTGTAAACATATTAGTATACATGAATAGATAAAATACCACATTATTAAAGATATAGAAAGAATAACTAAAGAGTTTTCCTCTAACACTGGTCTATTTCATATTGCTAAACATATGTTCTCTTAGGAATGCATTTTTGTATATCATATAAGTGTCTTTGAAATCCAAACTCCAGTGCCAAAGCTTTGGTTGCAATTATTGTCTAGGAAAATTATCAATTCTATTATTAATAATTTCCTTTTCCAAGTCTATTCTCTAATTTACTCCACTAACTCTTCTATTCTACCTGAAAAAATTACCCAAATCATACAAAAACTCCCAAAACCTTCACTTTGATTTTTCTTTACCCTTAACAGTTTTTTGTATCAAATGTGTATTAATATATATAAAGGTGGTGGTTCATGATATCAAGGTTCTACTGGTCTGTTTAAGAAGATGGGAAAAATTAAAAAAAAAAAACCATTTTCCTTCATTAGAAAACTTAATGTTTATGCCTACCAAACTTTTTAGTTAGAAGCTATGGCATTAGAGTCCGTGATGTATTTAGAATATTGATGTAAATATCAGCCAATCTCTATTGAAATCGGGCCTCTGATATAATTTTTTAATACCATGATAATTGTATAATATGTTATTATATTAGTAATATATCACGATATATTATCATATATATATGATATTAGGTTAAAATATCAGCAAATATAACCACATCATATTATAATTATCAAAAAATATTTTCTAATATTTTCAATATCGATATATATGATCAAATATATTTAATATCAAATTAATTGTAACAAATACTAATATTTTCAATTATGATTTAAAATCGTAGAAAATGGCATTCCTAGTAAGAGGAAAAAATTCATGTAGATGATTATTACCCAGTCAAGAAGATAGACAAACTCCCCCTTTGGCCTATAGTTTGTGTTGCTTTTTCCACTGACAATCTCAAGTACAACTACTCCAAAACTGTAAACATCTGCTTTGTCGGTCAGGTAACCTCTCATTGCATATTCAGGAGCCATATATCCTCTGAGCAAATCCATAGTGAAGAAAAAGTAAAAAAATTAGATGTTAGAATGCATAATAAATGAAATGAAAAGAAATACGTATACATCCATTTTACGTCTATTTTACTAAAATATGCAAAGAAAGAGGAAAAAAAGTTATTTTTTAACTATTTTTTTTCTAGTGGACTAATGTGAGAATATCACCTTTCTATACAAATAGTGTACAAAGGGAGTATGAGAATAAAATAATACTCCTAATCTTAGACTCCTTGATTATGTTCACACATAAGAGATTTAGGAATAATTTCAATAACTTATAAATATGTGTTATCAGACCTATTAGTTTAAATTTTTAATTTAAAGATAGTCCGAACATCTATAAGTAAACTTTGCAAGTGTCCATACAAATACATATGCTCGCTATACTCGTGTATTCACACATGCAACATATTGTTGACTTCTTCCTTATGAGTTTTCCTAATTCCAACAATTGATATCAGAATTAGGTTGGCAATAAGGTCTATTTGTTAAGAGAGTTGTGTACCTAATGTTCAGTTCTATAGTCATTTGTGCAACTTATTGTTATAAGGGTTGTATATCCAAATTTCATCAGTGTAATAATGTTGGATGATGTCATTGTTTTTGTATGAAGTGCTACCAGATTAGCATTTAAAGGGGATTGCTTGATATGGATGAACTAATGCATGAGGGGAAGATCGCTATGAACATATGCAATAATAAATTGTCTCGGGATATTAAAAATTGTAGTGTCTTCTAAAGGTGTGTTGGTCCATTACCCATTATATTGGGCTTTTGGGTTTAAAATGGTATCCAACATATATAAGTATGTTCTATAATTGCCCATGCCTACATGTGCTAGTAGTGTTTACACAGGTGATACGGTATTGACTCTCTCTCACAATTCCTCACTAATTGATGAAACTACGACCAATACGTATTAATATTGGGACTCTCTAATATCGATATTTTCTAATATCGCAATAATATGGTGATATGTTTCGGTGTCGGCTGATATAACCAATATTTAGTCAATATATTGTCTAATACAACCAATACATCAGTCGATATGATTTTATCAGCTTAATATTTTTCAAAATAATTTTTGTTGATATATTCAAGACCGATATACATTGTCCAATATGTTCTATACTAATATAATCCCAACAGATACTGTGAGATCCAAATGAAAACAAAACAGTTAACTGCTGATGCCTGCTTATGCGAAAGTTCAGTCCGGCCCTAGTGCTCCGGCCTTGGTCACTTCGGCCTGGTAAACAAGGCCGGCTGCGACTCAAAATCAGCCCCTCTCCAATCGGCCCGTCCTGCGAAATATGCGTTCCGCCCAAAAAGGGCTGATCAGCCAAGAGTGGGCCGCAGGCATAAAACTGGAGAAATTAGGTTGAGTTAATAGTAACTAAGGACAAAAGAGCACTTTATTGTCAAGTTAGGATCCAACTAGACAGCAACCCAACGAAGTAGGTGTACCAACGTAGTTACTCCACCTACCCCTGAAGAGAAGTACGGGAGTGGGTAAACTGCCCTACTGACTCCGCCGCACTCCTCCTCTGTATAAACCCTGCCCTGATTGTTGATGCAGGGAGGCAAACAGAAGGAAGAAAGAGTGACGGGGAGAAAGCTCCAAGGCAGTGAAAGTCTAGGAATCGACTCTCAGGCAAGATACTTCGGACGCCTATCTTTCTAAAGTTTATTTATGTTGCACTTTGTTTTTATACTGCAAGCGTCTTTAAGTTTCGTCTTCTTGACTCCTGTTTTCCTGCCTTATGAACTTGCATAAAATCCAAACTGATATGAAACCGGCTTTTGGCATGAAATCAGCATCAGTTTGAACTCGATTTACTGCATGTAAATTGAACTCAATTTTAACAAAGAACGAAGCCGCACTGAGTGTATTTGAATCCTGCTTGACACATATACTGGAACCCCCCTTTTTGCATCACGAAAATTAGATCCGGCCAACTCTTATCAAGAATCGGCCTTCCATCTTATGAAAATCAGAATCGCCCCTTTACGCATGAAAACTCCAAATCTGCCCTTGCCTTTGAAAACCGTAACCGACCTTTGCAAGTTAAAATGAAAATCGGCCCTTCCACTGAAATCGGCTTTTTGCATGTTCAAAAATCAAAGTCACCTTTGCATCAAAACCGGCCCCTGTTGCAAAATGACGTCCTGCCCCTGGAGAGAAATGAACTCCGGCTATAATGAACTCCGGCTTGTAATTCTGACCTTGAACTGAAACTGAAATGAACTGAAACTGAAAATGAACTCCGGCTTTAAATAAGCTCCGTCCCTCTGAGTAAAAAGCACTCCGTCCTGTTAAAGCACTCCGTCCCGATTTCTGTCCGTCCCGTAAATGAAAAAGTACTCCGTCCAAAGAGGTCCGTCCTTTAAGAAAAGTGCTCCGTCCAGAATGTGCTCCGTCCAAAATGTGAAATGGACTCCGGTTTTAATGAATGCCGTCCTTGAAGAGAAATGAACTCCGGCTATAATGAACTCCGGCTTGTAATTCTGACCTTGAACTGAAACTGAAAATGAACACCGGCTTTAAATAAACTCCGTCCCATTCGAAAGTAAAGCAATCCGTCCCGTAAAAGTAAGAAAAAGCACTCCGTCCCGTAAAAAGTAAGAAAAACACTCCGTCCCCTGAAGTAAAGCACTCCGTCCCCTTTGAAAGTAAAGCACTCCGTCCCGTGAAAGTAAAAAGGCACTCCGTCCCCTTGAAAGTAAAGCACTCCGTCCCGAGTATAAGAAGCAGTCCGTCCACTAGCAAAAAGGCACGGCGCCCAAAAGCACTCCGTCCTTTTTGAATAAAAAGGCCCTCCGTCCTTTTGAGTGAAAAGCACTCCAAATGTTAAGGCACTCCGTCCTTTTGGATAAAAAGGCACTCCGTCCCTTTCGAGTGAAAGGCACTCCGTCCTTTTCGGGTAAAAAGCACTCCGTCCCTCTGAGTAAAACACTCCGTCCCTTTTGAGTGAAAGGCACTCCGTCCTTCCGGGTGAAAAGCACCCCGTCTGTTAAAACACTCCGTCCCAATGTTAAAGCACTCCGTCTCAATGAAAAGCACTCCGTCTGATAAAGCACTCCGTCCCGATTGCAGTCCGTCTCGTTAAATGAAAAGGTGCTCCGTCTGATTAAATGAAAAAGCACTGGCCCTTGAATTCCGTCCAAAAAGAGCTCGGTTTTGCGAGAGAAATAAGCTCCGGCTTTTGAAAAGCACTCACCCTTTAAGAAGAACTCCAGCTTTTAAAGGTAAATGAACTCCGGTTTCGTACACGGAAAGAGCTCCGTCTCTAATAAAGAAGTAACTCCGGCTTTTGAAAAAGAGTTCCGTCCCTTTTGTTAAAAGTGAACTCCAGCTTGTATCAAAATACATTCCGGCTTGTATTGAAAGTGAAACCAAATTCCAAAATGAAAATGAAGTCCGGCTTTTGAACTCCGGCTTTGTCAAAAAGAACTCCGCCCAAAAGAAAGATCCGTCCCCTTTGTAAAGAACGCCGTCCAAAAAGAGGTCCATCCTTTTTAAAAGCACTTCGTCCAAGCTTTCTGAAGTCCGGCATTTTGAAGGAAAAGAACTTGGGCTTTCTGTACGGAAAATGAAACTGCCCTCAAAAGAGCTCCGGCCCTTGATAAAGATATGCACCGGTCCCCAGTAAAATATGTTTCCGAAAATATGTCCGACCTTTCCTTGATAAGAATCTGCACAGATCCCAAGTAATATATGTGGATACATAGAAATATATTATGCAAGTCTGATTTCGAAAAGTGGTTTTTAATAAAAAGAAGAATCGGAGCCGTCCTCGGGGCTTAGTACAAGGAGGGAATCGGAGCCGTCCTCGGGGCTTAGTACAAGGAGGGAATCGGAGCCGTCCTCGGGGCTTAGTACAAGGAGGGAATCGGAGCCGTCCTCGGGGCTTGGTACAAGGAGGAAAATAAAATGAAATACTGTTTACTGTTTTACTGATATGTTATGTTACCGATATGATATGAAGTACCGTTTACTGTGTTACTGATATGATATGATTATCGTACCGATTACCGATTTTGAAATATAGTACTGTCAAGGTATGTTTTCCCCTATTTTCTTAGACTGCATCTTAGTTCACCGTTCTAATTATGCATAGTTACCTGATCATCCTGCATCATCATTTACTATCCATATGCATGTATCTTGCTGAGCCTCGGCTCACTGTTTTAATGCTTTTCCCCTCAGATGAAGCGTTAGAGCTTGTGCCTGACGAGCTGGAGTGATTAAACCTTGTTCACAGGATTAAAGACCTTAGAAGTTTACTTTGGAGACACACTAATGTAATGATGTGTTGAACTTTATTGGTTAAACATTTTGGTTATGTACTCAGGAATGGACATTTTGGAATGAGTATGAATGTTTTCACATGTGTTAGTGTATCTTCCGCTCTTCTTCTTAAGGTGGAAGTATGGGGGTCCTAGATGGCATCTGTGATCCTGTGCTGCACACAATCGTTGTATTGGGCTTTCAGTTGTGTTGGGACTGACGGAACCCCCCCCCCCAAAAAAAAAAAAAAAAAAATCCGTTCCGTCACAATTGGTATCAGAGAGTTGAGATGCCTTAGGAACTGACCGATCGAAAGAGGAAGCATACGTTTGAGTCTCCGAATGGAATTCTTGCAGGAATAGGTAGAGGATGTTAAGGCAGTTAGGACCTTATGAGACTAGTTCCTAATCTTGGTTAAAAATTTCTTAAAGATATGGAATACTTTCTTCTCATCCAATGGATCCCTGCCCTTATATACATGTGTTTGTCTTGATTATAGGATGGCAAGTAGAAGAGGTAGGAGAAGTTGTCGCGGTGGCGTTGACACGCCTTATGATAGAGAGGCGGCCTACATCAACTTATTGGAAAGGATGACTAACGTCGTAGAATCCGTCGAGCAAAAGCATATGGCTCCGACGCCCGAGCCAGCTCCAGCACCCCATGGACCCACGACTTATGACAGGTTCACAGCTGAAAGAGCACCGGGCTTTTTAGGAAAGCCTGATCCGGCCGAGGCGGACGTATGGATGAAAAGAATGAAGAAGATATTTGAGGTGCTTGGCTGTACTGACCAAGAAAAGGTCAAATTTGCTGCGTATAAATTAGAAGGCGAAGCGGACAGCTTGTGGGACATGCATGAGGCGGGCAATGGGAATGCCTAATGAAGCTATCACACAGGAGATGTTTGAGGAGGCATTTACCGGAGAAGTATTTCCCATCCGGTCTCCGAGATCGAAAGAGCAAGAGTTTATGAGGCTGAGACAAGGAAGCATGACCGTCAAAGAATATGATGCCAAGTTCACTGAGTTGGCTCGCTTTGCACCATTTTACGTAGAGGATGAAGGAGGAAGGCTAAAAAGTTCCTCCAAGGGCTACGAGATGATATTAGGAAGTTGTTATGTCATCACCGAAGTTCAAACTTACGCCGAGATCCCGGATAGAGCGGCAATCTACGAGAAGGAGACGGAAAGCAAAGGTTCTATGCAAAGAGAACCGCCAGGTAGAAGCAGGTAAGTACCGGATCAACGGTAATGTCTTTCGGACCATCCAAGAGAACCAGGAGGCCCGACAAAGGAAAGAGTACGGTGGCTCGGTCAGAATCCAAACTGTGGGCACCAGTGAGGATCGTACCTCTGTGGAAAGAAGCATCCGGGGCAAGAATGCCGTAGAATGACGGGGGCGTGTTTTAGATGTGGGCAGCAAGGCCATCTTTTCAAGGACTGCCCACTACCTCCAAGGATGGAAGGAAAGAAGCCTGCTGTCTCAGCAAGGGCCTTCGCGGTGGCCGTTCAGGATCCGGAGGCCTCTCCGAATGTTGTGGAAGGTACTCTATCTATTTGTGAAATCTCTGCATCCATATTATTCGACTCAGGTTCTACCCATTCCTTCGTTTCCCCGAAATTTGCATGCTATATCACATCTGCCCCATGTGTTTTGGATTGTGAACTATCTGTGTGTACTCCCACCGGCCCATCGGTGGTTACTGATGTGATGTATCCGGGATGTGTGGTTGAGGTGAATGGGAATCATTTAGTTGTGGATTTGGTGTTGCTAGACATGGGTGATTTTGATGTGATCCTAGGGATGGACTGGCTGGCTAAATACCACGCTAGCATCGACTGTTTCCTGAAGCGGGTTTGTTTTGACATCCCCGGAATGGAGCCCTTTTTCTTTCAGGGCACTAAGAAAAAGGGGATGCCCATGTTAATCTCTGCTCTACATGCTAAACATCTGATAAGTAGTGGATGTAGAGCTTATTTAGCTTTTGCCTGCACTACTGGAAGTCATAGTGTACCGGCTAAGGACATCCCGATTGTTCGTGACTTTGAGGATGTATTTCCAGAGGAGTTACCTGGATTGCCCCCACATCGGGAAGTTGAGTTTGAGATTGTCATTGTTCCTGGTACTAGTCCGGTTTCTAAAGCCCCTTATCGAATGGCTCCAGCTGAACTGAAGCAATTAAAGTTGCAACTACAGGAGCTATTAGACAAGGGTTTTATCAGGCCGAGTGTATCTCCTTGGGGTGCACCAGTGTTGTTTGTGAAGAAGAAAGACGGGTCATTGCGGTTGTGTGTTGACTATCGTGAGTTGAATAAAATCACGATTAAAAACAAATACCCTCTACCGCGCATTGATGACTTATTTGATCAGTTACAAGGATCTCGAGTGTTTTCCAAGATTGATTTGAGGTCTGGTTATCACCAACTGAGGATCAAATCGGAGGATGTGGCTAAAACCGCCTTTCGGACGCGTTATGGCCATTATGAGTTTCTCGTCATGCCTTTTGGCCTTACAAACGCTCCAGCTGTTTTTATGGAATTAATGAATAGGGTCTTCAAGCCATATCTGGATAAATTTGTGGTGGTGTTCATTGATGATATCTTGATTTACTCAAAAGGACCCCGAGGAGCACGAAATTCATTTGAGGAAGGTGCTTGGTGCTCCGCGATGAGAGGCAATTTGCCAAGCCGAGTAAGTGTGAATTTTGGCTCGAGAAGGTGATGTTCTTGGGGCATGTAATTTCGATGGTGGCATTTCCGTAGATCCCAAGAAAATAGAGGCTGTTACAAGTTGGAATCGGCCAACTTCTCGTGGATCGAGGTTAGGAGCTTCCTTGGTATGGCAGATATTACAGGGCGCTTTGTAGGGAATTTTCTCGGTCGCTATGCCTCGACCCGGTTCTTTGAAGAAAGAGGCTAGGTTTGTATGGGACGGAAGAGTGCGATCTGAGCTTCGAAGAACTAAAGGACCGTTTGACCACCGCTCCAAAGGCTGATTATTCCGGAGGGTTCCGAGGCTTTGAGGTGTACTGCGACGCTTCCAAAGCAGGTCTAGGATGTGTGTTGATGCAAAGACGGCAAGGCCGTGGCATATGGGTCAGGGCAGTTGAAAGTGCACGAGAAAAACTATCCTACCCATGATCTTGAGCTTGCTTTTTGTGGTGTTCGCATTAAAAATTTGGAGACATTATCTATATGGCGAGAAGTTCCTTGTGTATTCGACCATAAGAGTTTGAAGTACTTATTCTCACAAAAGGAACTCAACATGAGGCAAAGGAGATGGCTCGATTTCTGAAAGATTACGATTGTGAAATACAAAATAAACCAGAAAGGCCAACGTGGTAGCAGATGCCTTGAGTCGCGACCAGGGTTATGTGGCGCACCTACAGGTCAAACAGATGGAGATGTTAGATTACTTGAAGCAGTGCGATGTCCAACGTTATGCCAAAGGTGATAGGATGCTCCTGTCATATTTTCAGGTTCAACCAGAGGTAATTGGTGAAGTTAAGGAAAAACAGGTAAATGATTTGTTCCTTTTGGACATTGTTAATAATTTGAGTAAGGAGTCTCGGGCTGATTTCAACATCCGGGCTGATGGTGTGTTGAGGTTTAGAGATCGATTATGTGTACCGGATGATAAAGGATTAAAGGAGAAAATCTTGAAGGAGGCTCATCGGTCTCGGTATACAATCCACCCGGGCGGGAATAAAATGTATCAGAACCTGAAGAAGACTTTTTGGTGGAGAAACATGAAGAGGGATATCATGGGCCATGTGGAGAAATGCCTAGTGTGTCAGCAGTTGAAGGCCGAGAGGAAGAAACCTTCAGGGCTGATGCAGCCAATGCCCATTCCTAGCTGGAAATGGGAGGATATTGCCATGGATTTTGTATCAGGCTTGCCAAGGACACCTAGGAGTCATGACGCAGTGTGGGTCATAATTGATCGGCTGACGAAATCAGCCCACTTTTTGGCGATCAGGACAACCTATTCGCGTGATAGATTGGCTCAGTTGTACATAAACGAGATCGTGAGGCTTCATGGAGTTCCTGCCTCCATTGTGTCTGATAGAGATCCGCGCTTTGTCTCGAGGTTCTGGGAGAGCTTGCATAAGGAGTTGGGGACGGAATGAAGTTGATCTTGCGTATCACCCCCAGACTGATGGCCAATCTGAACGTACCATTCAAATTCTCGAAGACATGTTAAGGGCTTCTGTTTTAGAGATGAGAGGAACTTGGGATACTCATCTGGCACTAGCTGAATTTGCTTACAATAACAGTTATCAAGCTAGTATCGGCATGGCACCGTTTGAGGCATTGTATGGAAGGAAGTGTAGGTCACCTATCCATTGGGAGGAAACTGGAGACAAAAGAATTTTAGGCCCTGAGATTGTGAAGGAAACAGCGGAAAAGATTAAGGTGATTCACGATAACTTGAGGGTCGCTCAGAGCCGACAGAAGAGTTATGCGGACAAGCGGAGGAAGGAACTGAGTTTTGAAATAGGGGATCTTGTGTTTCTAAAGGTCTCGCCGTCAAAGGGCATCTTTCGGTTTGGAGTCAGGGGAAAATTGAAACCCCGGTTCATTGGCCCTTTTGAAATTCTAGAAAGGGTCGGGGAGGTAGCCTACAGGTTGGCGTTGCCACCGACTCTTGCAGATGTACACGATGTATTCCATGTCTCGATGCTTCGTAAATACATCCACGATCCGGCGCATGTGATTGATTACGGGACCTTGTCCATCCACAAGGACTTGTCCTACATCGAAGAGCCGCTGCAAATCTTAGACCGAAAGGATCAAAGGACGCGGACGAAATCCATCCCCTTAGTAAAGATACTTTGGAGGAATCATTCACCCGAGGAGGCCACTTGGGAGCGCGAAGAGGAGATCCGAAACAAGTATCCTCACTTGTTCCCTTAAGGTATGAACTCTACTCAAATTTCGAGGACGAAATTTTTTTAGTAGGGGAGAATTGTGAGATCCAAATGAAAACAAAACAGTTAACTGCTGATGCCTGCTTATGCGAAAGTTCAGTCCGGCCCTAGTGCTCCGGCCTTGGTCACTTCGGCCTGGTAAACAAGGCCGGCTGCGACTCAAAATCAGCCCCTCTCCAATCGGCCCGTCTGCGAAATATGCGTTCCGCAAAAAGGGCTGATCAGCGAAGTGGGGCGCAGCATAAAATCGGAGAAATTAGGTTGAGTTAATAGTAACTAAGGACAAAAGAGCACTTTATTGTCAAGTTAGGATCCAACTAGACAGCAACCCAACGAAGTAGGTGTACCAACGTAGTTACTCCACCTACCCCCGAAGAGAAGTACGGAGTGGGTAACCGCCCCTCGACTCCACCGCACTCCTCCTGCATATAAACCCCGCCCCGATTGTTGATGCGGGGAGGCAAACAGAAGGAAGAAAGAGTGACGGGGAGAAAGCTCTAAGGCAGTGAAAGTCTAGGAATCGACTCTCAAGCAAGATACTTGGACGCCTATCTTTCTAAAGTTTATTTATGTTGCACTTTGTTTTTATACCTAAGCGTCTTTAAGTTTCGTCTTCTTGACTCTGTTTTCCTGCCTTATGAACTTGCATAAAATCCAAACTGATATGAAACCGGCTTTTGGCATGAAATCAGCATCAGTTTGAACTCGATTTACTGCATGTAAATTGAACTCAATTTTAACAAAGAACGAAGCCGCACTGAGTGTATTTGAATCCTGCGCTGACACATATCTGGAACCCCCTTTTTGCATCACGAAAATTAGATCCGGCCAACTCTTATCAAGAATCGGCCTTCCATCTTATGAAAATCGAGAATCGCCCCTTTACGCATGAAAACTCCAAATCTGCCCTTGCCTTTGAAAACCGTAACCGACCTTTGCAAGTTAAAATGAAAATCGGCCCTTCCACTGAAATCGGCTTTTGCATGTTCAAAATCAAAGTCACCTTTGCATCAAAACCGGCCCCGTTGCAAAATGACGCCCCGCCTGGAGAGAAATGAACTCATTATAATGAACTCCGGCTTGTAATTGACCTTGAACTGAAATCAAATGAACTGGCGAAAATGAACTCCGGCTTTAAATAAGCTCCGTCCCTCTCGAGTAAAAGCACTCCGTCTGTTAAAGCACTCCGTCCCGATTTCTCGTCCGTCCCGTAAATGAAAAAGTACTCCGTCCAAAGAGGTCCGTCCTTTAAGAAAAGTGCTCCGTCCAGAATGTGCTCCGTCCAAAATGTGAAATGGACTCCGGTTTTAATGAATGCCGTCCTTGAAGAGAAATGAACTCCGGCTATAATGAACTCCGGCTTGTAATTCTGACCTTGAACTGAAACTGAAAATGAACACCGGCTTTAAATAAACTCCGTCCCATTCGAAAGTAAAGCAATCCGTCCCCGTAAAAGTAAGAAAAAGCACTCCGTCCCCGTAAAAGTAAGAAAAACACTCCGTCCCCTTGAAAGTAAAGCACTCCGTCCCCTTTGAAAGTAAAGCACTCCGTCCCCGTGAAAGTAAAAAGGCACTCCGTCCCCTTGAAAGTAAAGCACTCCGTCCCGAGTATAAGAAGCAGTCCGTCCACTAGCAAAAAGGCACGGCGCCCAAAAGCACTCCGTCCTTTTTGAATAAAAAGGCCCTCCGTCCTTTTGAGTGAAAAGCACTCCGTCCTGTTAAGGCACTCCGTCCTTTTGGATAAAAAGGCACTCCGTCCCTTTCGAGTGAAAGGCACTCCGTCCTTTTCGGGTAAAAAGCACTCCGTCCCTCTGAGTAAAACACTCCGTCCCTTTTGAGTGAAAGGCACTCCGTCCTTCTGGGTGAAAAGCACCCCGTCCTGTTAAAACACTCCGTCCCAATGTTAAAGCACTCCGTCTCAATGAAAAGCACTCCGTCCTGATAAAGCACTCCGTCCCGATTGCAGTCCGTCCTGTTAAATGAAAAGGTGCTCCGTCCTGATTAAATGAAAAAGCACTCCGTCCCTTGAATTCCGTCCAAAAAGAGCTCCGGTTTTGCACGAGAGAAATAAGCTCCGGCTTTTCAGAAAAAGCACTCAGTCCTTTAAGAACAGAACTCCAGCTTTTAAAGGTAAAATGAACTCCGGTTTCGTACACGGAAAGAGCTCCGTCTCTAATAAAGAAGTAACTCCGGCTTTTGAAAAAGAGTTCCGTCCCTTTTGTTAAAAGTGAACTCCAGCTTGTATCAAAATACATTCCGGCTTGTATTGAAAGTGAAACCAAATTCCAAAATGAAAATGAAGTCCGGCTTTTGAACTCCGGCTTTGTCAAAAAGAACTCCGCCCAAAAGAAAGATCCGTCCCCTTTGTAAAGAACGCCGTCCAAAAAGAGGTCCATCCTTTTTAAAAGCACTTCGTCCAAGCTTTCTGAAGTCCGGCATTTTGAAGGAAAAGAACTTGGGCTTTCTCAGACGGAAAATGAAATTTGCCCTCAAAAGAGCTCCTACCCTTGATAAAGATATGCACCGGTCCCGATAAAATATGTTTCCGAAAATATGTCCGACCTTTCCTTGATAAGAATCTGCACAGATCCCAAGTAATATATGTGGATACATAGAAATATATTATGCAAGTCTGATTTGAAAAGTGGTTTTTAATAAAAGAAGAATCGGAGCCGTCCTCGGGGCTTAGTACAAGGAGGGAATCGGAGCCGTCCTCGGGCTTAGTACAAGGAGGGAATCGGAGCCGTCCTCGGGGCTTAGTACAAGGAGGGAATCGGAGCCGTCCTCGGGGCTTGGTACAAGGAGGAAAATAAAATGAAATACTGTTTACTGTTTTACTGATATGTTATGTTACCGATATGATATGAAGTACCGTTTACTGTGTTACTGATATGATATGATTATCGTACCGATTACCGATTTTGAAATATAGTACTGTCAAGGTATGTTTTCCCCTATTTTCTTAGACTGCATCTTAGTTCACCGTTCTAATTATGCATAGTTACCTGATCATCCTGCATCATCATTTACTATCCATATGCATGTATCTTGCTGAGCCTCGGCTCACTGTTTTATGCTTTTCCCCCTCAGATGAAGCGTTAGAGCTTGTGCCTGACGAGCTGGAGTGATTAAACCTTGTTCACAGGATTAAAGACCTTAGAAGTTTACTTTGGAGACACACTAATGTAATGATGTGTTGAACTTTATTGGTTAAACATTTTGGTTATGTACTCAGGAATGGACATTTTGGAATGAGTATGAATGTTTTCACATGTGTTAGTGTATCTTCCGCTCTTCTTCTTAAGGTGGAAGTATGGGGGTCCTAGATGGCATCTGTGATCCTGTGCTGCACACAATCGTTGTATTGGGCTTTCAGTTGTGTTGGGACTGACGGAACCCCCCCCCCAAAAAAAAAAAAAAAAAAAAAAAAAAAAAAATCCGTTCCGTCACAGATACCTATATTTTCATCCTTGCCCTTGGATCTAACAATAACAACTTCTTATTATCATTATAATATCTATGATGCGAAAGAATCTTGCACTATACTTTACCTTTATTATACCAAATTGTTTTCTTGTGAGGCTTTTAAGGGATGGATAGTGCCCTCTTCTCAAGCTAAGCCTACTAACTGATGCACTCATCACTTTAGTTGGTAAAAATATGTAGTTTCTGGCTAAAAAGCATTGATACTTCCCTTGGATAAGCAATACCTAATATGTGTTAAAATATTTTATTTATTTATTCCAGCACCCTCTAACACGTTCTAAATATATAGAGCTATTTTTTTAATTTCAAAAAATTGGGGCTCTAAACATAATCTAAAGAGAAATTAGAGCCATTCAACAATTTAAATATAATTAAAAATCTAAGCCCCCATTACCTTTTTTTTTTTGTGTGATATATGTTGTAACATCTCAAAATATTTTTATCCGATTAAATTAGGATTATTTATTATTTTTGATAATTTTGGGTAATTCGGGTGTGATAAAAAATTAATTAAATAGTATAAAAGTTTGAAGAATATTTGAAATTGTTGGGTCGGTGCCCAGAGTGTGCTCATTCGATCGTTCGGGCGTTGAATTAATTTTTAAAATTAAAAAAATGTAATATATATAATATAATATAACATAATATAATATAATATAATATAATAATAATAACAATAATAATAATAATAATAATAACTATAACGTGGAGAGGCAGAAGGAAAAAGCGAGAGAAGGGAAAGTACGGGCTCGGCGAGGGTTTCGGGGGAGAGAAAGAGAGAGAGAGAGGAGGAGAATGGCACCAGTGTCAGTAGCGCACGGGTCGGCAGTGGCCGGCGACGGCCGTGCATGGAGGTGGCCGGCTAGGCATCGCGGTGGAGCAGCGGCAGAGGCCGCAAGAGCCCGGGGAGAGAAGGAATCATGCCAAGGAGACGAGGAGAAAATGGAGGCCTTCAGGTCAAATTCCAAGTTCGAGCTAGTTGGAGAAAATGTAGAGCACGTCGAGACAAGTATTCTCATATTCATTATTTGCTCTCTTTCGATTTTTATTCATTCTCCATCGGGTATTATCGTTCCGATACCCACCCAAAACGTAAAAATCGCATAGTCCATGATTTATGTTCAATAAATATGTGGTTATTTGTCTAATTTGTTGTCCGAATCGTTCGATTTGGTATCACCAAACCCTAACCCACGTCAAATTCGGGATTCCCATTTTTCACCTTGTATTATATTAAATTGACCTCAAAATATGAATCACCACGTCCTAAATGTATTTATAGGTCGGCTGCGCGATTGATCTCGCACATTTCGACCTGTTCGCGTCGTCCGAACCCTCTAAAAAGCCCCTATTACTATTCATCCGAAAATACATGGGAAATTGGCATGCTTCCACCGTTGTATTATATTAAATTAACTGCAAAATATGAATCACTACGTCCTAATTATGCATACATATTGACCGGATGTCCGATCGGACAAAAATCGACCTGTTCGCGGCAGCCAAACGCTCTACAACGCCACTGACACTGTTCACCCAAGAATTAAAATAATTTTTGCATGTGCCCATTGTTATAAATTCTTATGTGAGTTATAACTAATTTTTTATGTGTAAGTGTAAACCCCGAAAAAATATGTTTGTACTCCGTTTGCAAAGAAATGTGTTTCGGATGACCCTAAGGTAAAAATTTGCTAGATGTGATAAGAAATTTTAATCCTTCCTATGTATTGTGGTATCTGTACATTTGAACTGACTCAGGAAAATACTTAAGTCCAAAAGAAAGAATGAAATCGCATATGTGAATGGAGGAAAGTCCACAATGTGATATGTGTTATATGAACGATTGATAAGGGAACGTTTGATTTCTCCCTGATGGAGGAAATGTGAATTGAATTGGATATGATGGACTTTCTCTCAAATGAATATGAATCATGAAATTATGACCATGGTTTATATTTTTGGAATTATGGGCATTAGATTATGTTATTATTGACGAAGGGTTATTTAAGAAGTATAACCCGATCCGTCACATATGTTATAGAGCAAGTCATTTATATTAGCTAACTCATAAATTAATTCTTTTTAAAAACTTTTTTAGATGATAAAATAAAAAATATATATTTCTATATATAAAAATATCGGTCGATGTTGTAAGTATTGACTTATATATATCGGTATTGCATCCTCAATACTAATTTTTTTGATATTACGATAATATCATGATTGGTTACTTTATCGATGATATATCATTTTATATAGGCCAATATTTAAAATATTGACCAATACAACGGATAATTGGCTAATATATGACCGAGATACCCTTATCAGTTTAAAAATTTTAAAACTTTTTTGATATCAATACATATTATCTAATACCGTTATAATCACGACCGATATATATATTAAAACCAAATATTTTAATAAATAATAATTTAGTATAATAGTATGTTGATCAGTAATATTCTCAATATCTTTAAATAAACTATAAAGTTTAGCTAGCATATCCCCAGCATACTGTCACCTCATTTTTTAAGAAAATTTGCACGTTCACATATCAGTATTGTGTCATATAACATTCATGTCCTATGTTGGTATGTTTTCTTGTATGGTTATTGGATGGATTGGAAGAAAATGAACATACATATAGAAGCAAGAAGGAAAATGCCATAGTCACAAAGTACTTAGGAAAAAGGGGTGGGAAAAACTCACATTGTTCCAGCTATTCTTGTGCTGATATGAGTGTTTTCATCTTCATCAAGCTTTGCTAAACCAAAATCTGATATTTTAGCATTCAGATCCTTATCAAGTAGAACGTTAGTTGCCTTTATGTCCCTGTGAACAATCTTGAGCCTTGACTCCTCATGAAGATAAGCTAAACCTCTTGCTATGCCCAAACATATTCTCTTTCGTATAGGCCAATCCAATTTTAACCGAGTAAGCTCACGACCTAAGAAATTAGGTACATTTGAAATGAATGAACGAAGAATGAAATAGCAAAGGAGAAGAGGAATAACAACTAAATAAAAATCTCTTGAATTAGACGATCATAACGAAAAAGAAAAAAATTATAGATCAATGTAATTGTGTATCATATTTCTAAACCCAAAGGAACTATAAATTTGTTTTATCAAAGGAACAAAAAGGCATTGGACAATTTTATATAGGATTAGATTTCAAAATATTTGAAAAGGAAAAACAATATAAGAGTAATATGGAAGCAAACTCAATTTCTTCCCAAAATGATATTTTTTTATTCAATTGAGATGCAATGATCCTTTAAATCAAAAAAATTATCAATAATATCAAGGTATATTGTCTCTTACTTAGATTGAGAAATCCAAGAGAAATTGCTATATTCTCTATTAAAAGGAGAGATAAATCTAGATATAATGCTAATTTCAAAGGATTTAAGAATTAATGAAAAATGGCATATTGATTATTGAATTAGTCCTTTGGTCTATTAAAGATGATGAAAAATTTATTATATATCAAATCATAGGTATTTTATTGGTTCATAATAATAAACCAAAACTATAATTCTCCCTGGCTCATTATGCTATAGTTGTATAAATGTTGAGAGGCACTTACCAAAGAGAGCACGAGCAAGGCAATTATTTTCCATGTATTCATATACTAACAGCAACTCTTTTCCTTCAATGCAACACCCATAAAGCCTTACTAGATTTGGGTGCTGTAACGCAGAGATCATGCCTATTTCATTGATGAATTCACGATTTCCTTGCTTTGATTTAGATGAGAGCTTTTTGACGGCAATTACCTTACCATCTGTTAGTACACCCTAAAATCAAGAGAAGTTGATAGTAGGAAAAAATCATCATTTTTAAAGAAAGAAAATGAGAATATCATATTAGAGATGGAAAACATCCTGGATATAAATATCAAGAATAGTATCAGACATAACTTATAAAATCTTTTACAAATTGTAACCATTAGTGAAATATCGGGTGATATATCAACGACATAGTGACAACGCGATTATGCTATTATATATCAGGGGAGCAATTGTGATATATGTCAATCAATATTTTAATATTTGTGATATTTTATACCATGCACCTGAATAAAAAACATCTTGTTGTCTTTACTTCTACAAAAGTCATCCATGATTACCTTGTATACAGGTCCAAAACCGCCTTCACCGATCTTATTTATGAGGCTAAAATCATCTGTTGCAGCTTTGATTTGTCTCAAGGTGAAATAACTTGTATTCAGCCCTAGATATGCTGAAATTTAAAGACATAATAGCAGAGGTTGTTTATCAAAATGAATTTAATACGCAAACAAATGAAAGTCTATTTCATATTTCATTCTAGAAAAGTGTTATGCATTGATGATCTTTGTAAGAATGTAATACAACTATAGTGCCACGGGTATTGGGAAGCATTGATGGTGGGCATATGACAAAAGACTACACCTTCATTTCCATTACTTTTTCTTCCCAGGTAGCTTTTCATCCAGAGAAATAACGAAAGGGTTGTTAGAAGCACACTCGAGGCAATTACAATTCCAACGATAGCACCAATAGAAAATCCTGTATAAGTGCTGAAATCTGCAATGGGAATGGACACAAGTTAAACAAGAATTTTGATTTTGGAATCTTTAATGGATAAGTATATTGGTATCGGTATCAGCTATAACTATAAAAATATCGGATATATCAGATAATATTTATCAGTATCAGATATAGCGAAAAAAAGTTTAGAAAATCGTAAACTAATAAGGTTAAATTAACTGATATATAGCGATATACCGCTAATACGGAAATATGTCGCTATACCTTCATGGTATTAGGAAATATCAGTATTGAAGGATCGGGTATAAATATATATTGGCTGATATTTTTATTTGTGTACTCAAATAAAAAAGACTTACTAGGGGTTATTGTGATAGCAGATATCAGAGGTCCATATACACCACTATCTCTGTCAGGAACGGCAGTAGTCCCTTTACCTGCCCAATATAATGAGATCTCCAATGTGCTACTATTGACAAGAATATCTGTAAAATCCTTAGTGATTCCCTTGCCAACACCACCAGCTTCTTCCATGATATTAAAATCCTTCAGCACTAAATTTCCCTGCTAGAAAGTCCAATTAGCCTAAGAAGTATGAATACGGATAAATTGACATACAATTTTTATAGAACTAAGAACATGACACGCCAAATAAATTCATCATTTACTATTTTTATAATTGATGAATAACACTATTTTATACTAAATTAATAAAAAACCTTCATATTTTTTATTTCTTCACCCAAAATAATTTCATAGGAAAGTAAGTAATAAAACAAATATAAATGAGTTATACCCTAAAATTTTTAACAAGTAATTATAATAAAATAATAATGATCATATAATTTAATAAATTAAGGCAAATTTTAATATAGTAAATTTTTATATATTAAGCAATATTTATATTTAAACTTTATCATTTTAAACATTGTAATTTCCAAAATTATAGAATATAAATAAAAATTTTGAACAAAAATGTCAAAAATATGTTGAAAACATGTCTAAATGTGTCAGGGGATTATCAATATCCAATATATGTCCAATATGGACACTTTAAACCTAAAAAAGTGTCTATAGTTCTTAGTAATTAGCAATCCATGAACTTGTATTCTTTCTTTGGGTTTATTCTAGCGCAGAGATTACCCCTTTTTTCCCTAACAATCATGGAAAATTTTCCCATAAGATTGTTAAATAATAAATAACATAGAACATAATCTAATATAGAAGAGATTTTGTTCTTTAACCTGAATAGATACATCAAATATACGCCTTCCAATGCTACTCTGGTCATTGGAATATATTATTTCTGCAAAGTGCAACTTGACCCTGTAGCTTCCTTTTCGTAAGCAAAGGCCATAATACCTAAGCAATAAAGGTGCAAAGCGAGCTGTTTTATAATATTCGGGGCCTGTTATATTAAGATTGAATTTGTTTGATGCTATAAAGTTAGCCTTGTCAGTGTGCAAAAAAGCTCCTATGCTGCTGTAAGCCCATTTAGTTGAATCGTAAGAAGCAAAGTATGATGGCCCGAAGGGGCTCATATCTTCTTCATACTCATTGTCGTTGTAGCTCATCCTTTTTCCACCACAATTAATAAACAAAGCATGGTCTGCAGATTGACAATGAGAAACGTGTCAAAGATGTTTTAATGCATATGTATTATAATCTATGGTAGTAAGAACTACAAACTTACATTTTGCCTTTGTGGGGCAAGGGAGTTCCTTCATCAAGCACCAAGAATCTCTACATTTTAAAGTTTCATTGTAATCAATAAAGATTTCTACCTCATTAAGCATAGTATTAAGGAGGATGAGTTGTGCTAGGAACTTACGCTTTGCTTGTTGTTAATGGAAAACTAGAAACCAAGTTCCTATCAATTACATACGAAAATATGATCAACCAAAAATATCCTAAAGGAAATGGAACAAATAGAGGTACAATTTTAGGAGAAAATCTAACACGTTTGACTGCTGACAACTAGCTATGGCTGATTCAGTAAAGTTGTTGTAAGACACGTCACTGCCAGCAAGGAAGAAAGAGGAAGCGTGTAACACAATCAATCTATCTTGTATTACCCAAATGATAAAAATTTGGAGAAACGGTACATGGGATCTAAAATGAAAAGATGCTCACAAATTCTCTTTGCTGGTCAACAGCCAACTTGGCACTGATCCACTTAGTGAGTTGTTTGTAAGAAACCTATACAACAAAAATCAACTGTTGTTTAAGGTTGAAAAAGCTGTCCATCATGTCGGAAAGCTAGACACAAAAACAACACTACCAAGAATAATATTGGAAACCAACTTACATATAGACGAGAGATGGCAAATTTCCAATTGCATATGGAATCTCCCCAGTTAACCTATTGAAGCTCAAGTCCCTACAATCAAAAATTATTTGGAGTTAAACCCTTCAATCTAAGGAGTTTTCACAGGATAAAATATATCTCTCTACTTTTTATTTTGGCTCGTGTCTTTAAATTTACTGTAAATACTAGAAAGTCTAATTTTGATAAAGAACTTAGGACATTCCCAATCAATACCAAATATAAGTATCCAAAATTTCAATCATATTTGCTACTACAATAGTCCAGATTTCAATTGATAGGCAACGCATACATAGGCCCCAATAAGTAAACTAGCTAAGACACTATTTCTCTAATCATTAGTAGACTTAAAATCTATCAAGAATATTTCTTTAAAAATGTATCTTTAAAAATCTATAAAAATTACATATGTGAAATTGTTCAAATTAGAAAAAATCTCCTAAAACCAATGGATTTATTTCAACTAATGAGAAGCACTAATTATTTTCTTTACTTGTATTCCATGTTGCAATTTGAGTTGACACAGGATACAACGAAAATATATTATTTTCCTAAACATTGGTAGACTTAAAATCTATCAAAAAATTTTCTTAAAAAAATATCTTTAAAAATCTATGATAATCAAATATTTGAAATCATCTAAAGCAGAAAAAATCTCCCAAAACCACTACATACTTTTCTATTGATCCGAAGGACCAATTATTTTCTTTAAGTGTATTTTATATCAAAATTAGAGTTAAGACATGATATAAGGAAATCATGAATAGTTTCTTTTGCATGGCAATTGAATGAAAAATGGGGGAAGAAAATCAAAGCTTACAGAGTAATCATTTCCGTCATATCTCCTATGTATTCTGGGATAGTACCAGTAAGCAAGCAATTTCTAAGTAACCTGGAGAAAAATTATAGTTTATGAGACAAGCAGATCAAACAAAATTAATGTAACAAAGTTTTTCTCTTTGATGTCATATGCATATCAACTCACAACACTTGTAATTGTTTCAGATCCTGCAAATTAGGGAAAGCCATACTTGCCCCGTTGAGATCTGACATCTTCCTATCACATTAAAAAAATTAGAATTCCTTTTTATTTTTCTAAGCTTTCAGTCTTTTAATCAGGTACAAAAATCAATGGTTGAACAAACAGAACTAGTAGATAAAGAAGTTTGTGCTTACAATTCTCTTAAGTTCCTGAACAAAGATATGGTAGAGGGAATAGGCCCTTCCATGCCTGTGCCTTGCATATGCCTGCAGAGAATGAATATATACTCATTTGAGATAACATAAGTGAAATTTTTCTTATTATTGCTGGTCAAGAATTATAAAGGAAACAACTAGCATAAGAAATAAGGCATATCACTCACACTATTTCAATTTTTGTCCAATTTCCAATAAAAGCGGGTATCTTTCCTGATAAATTACATCCATCTATCCTACTACAATCAGCAAATAAATTTAATATTAATCAACATATAAATAAAATACTTAGTGAGAAAACTTATATGCAACCATATAACTTACAAATCTATAAGGTTCTTAAGATTGCCAAATGTCTCTGGTATACTTCCTGTAAAATTGTTTGAACAAAGAACCCTGTAGGTATAAGCAGTCAGCCATAGATATCGATGAAGGAAAGAGAAACAGAAGAAACTAATGACAATTCAAATATGTACAAAACAGCAATCAAGGACTCTATGCCCAGTGGGTGCATGTACCTTGCATTTCAATCAACTGACTATTTTATACAGCAAGATGCATAACCAAGAATTGCATTCTAAGAGATCAAGGTTAACGTAGCAATATTGAGGGCATCTAGAATTAGAACAAAAATTCCATTAAAATGGTCTGATGATAAGTGATTTATAGATGCAAATATCAGTCGATAATTTCGACCAGTATGCATCACTATCAGGTCCCCCGATGTCAATATTTTTTTATAGCACAATAATATCGTGATATGTTACCATATTAAAAATATATCGACCGATATTTAAAATATTAGTCGATAAACCTTGTCAACTTATGTTTCCAAGAAAATTTTCTTCCGATATTCCAATACCAATATGTATTGTTTGATACATCCAATATTAATATGACCTTGACGGATATCAATATTTTCATCCATACTAGAATTTGAATTCCATGAAATGTTCTAACAATAATGAATTAACACTAAAATTACATTTATTCCCTAACTATTTATTGCTATTCTATGGCAATTTCCTGCTTTTGTTATTCTAAATATTCATATACTCTTAATTGTGTTTTACCAGAACACCAAGCTCAAAGGAAGAATTTAGAGACAAAAGAGAGGAGATGATTGCACCTCCACAATAGCCTAGTAGATTTCTAGCTCAGCCAATCCTCAGATATAAGAAAAGGAAAGCAAATCAAATCTCCTAAAGAAACTAAAAGAAAGTAACCAAAAAAGGCAAAGGCAGCTGACAGAAAAAGGAATCAAAATAAAGCCAAGTGGCAGGCATTAAGAGAGAAAATTAGCCTTTGGAATGGAAGGAAAGAGAAACTGACTGGTGCAAAAAAGAAGGCAATGAACAATCAACAATTGGAGGAAGATTAAAGAAGTCTGGCACGCACACACCCCAACTCTGCTTATATATTCAAAAGAAGACAACACTGAAAGAGGTGGCAAAGGGGAGAGGTAGTTTAGGCAGCTGTTCAGTGGTCTTAGGAATAGTTTATAGAGTACAAATTCTTTCTTTTGCCAGCAACTAGTGTAGCAATTTGGAAGAAGACATAGTAGCAATTTGTTATAAGATTTGGAGTCACAATTCTTGTTCTTGTTCAGTTACTATGAGTTATTGTTCGGTTGCTAATATTGTGTAGCGTTAATGAGTTTTTTGTTCAGTCCTTTCAATTCAAGTCGACCTGACTTAAAATCTTAAGTGACAGTGAGTTATTGTTGTTCTCAATTCAAGTTTGATCATGCAATGAGTTTGATTTAGATGATGTTGCTTTTATTCTCCAAATTAAGTAGTTAGATGATGTCCTCAAAACTCGTACCCTAGTTCTATTGATTTTTTAATGCAATAAGTTCACGGCTTTGTTTTGTTTAATTTTCACAAGACACAGTTGGCTTGTGAGTAAAGTTGCAGTACTTTAATGGACAAAGATTAGAACTTGGTTTTAATAAGGTAAACATTGGAACTTCTAGTTTAGTGAAGGTTTCATAATTTGTTAGCTTTGAATGTTGTTAGTTCTTTCAAATTGATGCAAAGCTTGAATCTTTGTTTAAGCTTTCTTTCACTGTTTTCCATTGATTCTTGTTGATTTTGTTGTGATTTGACCAAAATACGCATAACTAGATGTATCGGAACAACTCCAAACACCCTGGTCAAGTATCAACTACTAAACTTGTAAGTATAAGAAATATAACCATATATAACATTTTTAATATGGAATACTATTTTTAACTAAGAGAAAAATCATTGAACCAAATAATCTCCTCTGAAATTCTTTCACTATAAACCCTAATGAATAATTATTGAATACGAACCCCTCAATATACCTAATAACTCACAAAGAAAAATATACTAAGAAATATGAGTAACCAAACGGAATTATATCATAGTAAAAAAATACTAGAACAACGTATCTAATCTTGGCAAAGAAGGAAAATTAAATCGGATCTCAATCGGATATTGAACTCTTCCTGTCCTCTTTTTTCTCTTCACTCTATCTGTGCAACACTCCTTGTATGATAAAATGATTTTGGATACTGTAATATCACATCAAACGTGATTTTATAGCAGAAATGGTGCACAAGCGTCCTTCAGGCACAACCTTTTTGGACAAACCATGCAATACTTCTCTCAACTGCGCATCCAACTCCACTCTTCTAGACAAGAAAACACACGTGCACCCATCAAGTAGCCATCATGTGCCACCCTATTAACCTTTAATCGATCATTGGCCGTCTCTTGTATAAAAACTGCATGACCCTTCAGCGTCCTTTGCTAATCGGATGACCTTTAATCAACTTCCAGTCAATTATCGTACAAGCAATGTTTGACATCTTCAACCAAGCATGACAAGTGCGAACATGCGTATCCTCCCGACGATCATCTATTTGTTGTGACACTCATAAGAGAGTGACTCAAAACCCAGTTTTCACAAATTTCACAACTTGGATTTGATCTAATTTGGTCATGTTAGGGTCATTTATTTGTTGGCATATTCCGTGAATATATTTGGTCAGCTGTCGATATCTGGTTGTATAAGTTAGAAGATCTTTATCAACATATTTTAGTGCTTGTCCGTTCTCGAGGACCTTCGCCTGCTACACGCCTTCGTGCGCTCGAGCCCCATTTCCAACACCATGTCACCCACTACAAGCCCGCTATGCGCGCCTGATGCTTGCTCGCAACGCACTCGAGTGCCAAAACCAACGGACCTTTGTTCATAGTTTTCTCTCTCCTCGCTCGAGCGCCTTGGAGGTTTCTCTTGGAACCTTAGGTGCGCCCGCTATGCACTCAAGTGCCATGATGCACATCTCACCAACGACCATATCTTTTAACTAGGTTTTCAAGCCTCCCTATATATCCCTGACTTATTTCATTTTCCCTACCTCTTGCTTGTGTATTTTGACACCCATTTTTAGAGCAAACTAAAAGCTTCATCCTCTAACATAGCTCCATTTAAGAAAATCAAAGTTATACTCTTGTGCACTTGTGTCAAGATTTTTCTCACCATACTTACTTTATCCTTGTACCACTTCCTACCTGTTTACCTTCATTGACAACGTTGGTAGCATGGAAAAGGGGTTCCGATGGTGTTCAACAATTCAAGCGGTTCATAAGAAAAGATTAATGTGAAGATCGGAAGGCATTCGATTTTATTGCCGTGGACAAATTCAATAAGTTACTTGGTAGAAATCATAAGACAAGAGTAAGTCAGATAGGTTAACGTATCTGTACCACCCAATTTGTAAGTTAATTTTTATAGTGCATATCTTCTCTAACCGTTGAAATTTATAGAGTTTTTACTCAATAGCTGTGATTATCAAGGTTTCCATTCGTCACCAAAAAATTACTTCTTTATTATTCTTACTTTCGTAATTTATATTATTGCTTTTGAAGTTTATTATTCTTATCTAGATTAGAATATATTTTACATGTATTATATATTCTATACTTTTAATTTCGTAAATTCATTGAGGGATAAAAAAATTATTATGATTCGGAATGATTTATTCCCTTCAATTGGTATTAGAGACTCAACCCAATCCTCGACCCCGATCTAAATGCATATCAGTTAATCACTGTCCATTCATCCCTATTTTAATGGGAGTAATTACGCACACTAAAAAGTACGCATGATGGCGTTTCTCAAATCGATGGATGAGCAGGTTTGGGCCAGTACCCAAATTGGGTGGACTCCACCCAAAAGCACTACAGGTAACGAACCAAAAGTCTTATTATTGTTGTCAAAAGAATAACTTGATGCATACAATTGAAATAGTAGAAGGTTAAATGCTATCTTTATGCTAGTATTCCCTGAAGAATTTAAACATATTTTCTTATGTGAGACCTCAAAAGAGGTATGTGATATCCTTGAGATTACCCACGAAGGAACTAAACTAGTCAAAAACTCTAAATTACAAGTGCTTAGTACTAAGTTTGAATAAATTCGGATAAAAGATGATGAGACCTTTGATAAATTTCATACAAAATTGAATGACATTGTTAATTCTATATTTAATCTAGGAGAATGAATTCTTGAGAGTAGAATTGTTTGAGAAGTCCTGCGATCTTTACCTAAACTATTTAGATCGAAGGTCACTGCTATTGTTGAAAACAAAGATCTCGATAAACTAAAAATAGAAAAATTAGTTGGTTCCCTACAAACATATGAGCACACTCTCCCTCAATCCAAACGAAACAAATCAATTTTCTTAAAAATTATAAAGGAAGAGAGAGATCGTAACTCTAATGAAGAGTCGTGTAGCGATGAGGACTTCACATTGTTTGTTAAAAATTTTAAAAAAATTTTCAAAAATAAAAATAACGAACGAACATTCAAGGAAATAGACTTGTCTAATAACTCGATCAAGAAAGATAAAAAGGAGAACAAAGAGAAAAAAATAAGAAACCTTAATAAATCCAATGCCATGAATGCCACGGATTCAGTCGTATTCGGACCGAATATCCTAATTTTAAACATCAAAAAGGAAACATCTTAAATGTGTCCCTCTTGGATGACGAAGAAGATGAAAAATATGAAAAATCTTCTGAGGACGAAGAAGTAAATTATATGACCTTCAAGACTTCCATTGGTAATGGTGATGAAGCCACCAATACAAAATCAGAACAATCGGGTTCATCCCATGAAGAATCAGATAATGAATTTGATGGTCTTCAAGAGGCCTATGACAAACTATTTAGGAAATGTCTAAAAGTAAAGATAATAAATAAATTCCTAAATGAAAAATTAATTGAATCTGAAAATGATAAGGCAGAACTCACAACAAAACTGGAATGGTTTACCGCTGAACATCGCAAACTGAAAATGGTGAATGGGTTCTTAAGTGCTAAAATAAAATCTTTAGAATTAGAGCTTGAAAATGCTAAAAATGATATTAAAAAATTCTTAAGTGGAACTCAAAAATTAGATCACATGTTGGGTTTGGGAAAGCTTTTAGGAAACAAAAGGGCTTAGGCTATACATGAACGCTTATAAAAATGGTGAACATTCTAAACCTGTCTTTGTTCCGGCTATAAAAACTTTCCACAAAAACATTGGTACCCCAAAAATTTCTAAATCAATGCCTAAAAGTGTGGAGAATCGAATTGGCTATAATCTCATACCCAAACCAAAGAATAACACAACTGTGAACAAACTTGTTAGAACCTTATAAGCAATTGGGTCTAATACTCACTTTTGACACGATTCTAAAAAACCCAACACCATTCCTAAGTTTCTACCTACCTGCCAAGTGTGTGGATAAATTAAACACATTCGTCCCTATTGTCACATCATCAGTTTGTTATATAATCAAATAGAATGGGAAAAAATGGAAAACATGATTAATCATATTCAACAGCTAAATAACCAAGTGAAAAGATTAAATCGTAAGGTAAATTTGAAAAGAAAAATATTTATAAAAAAGAGTGATCTAATACAAGTCTCCAAAATTTATCCTCTATAAAGTCACACTTATACCCTGAAAGAGCAAAGTCATTCACTGTGGCATCTAAACAGTGGATGCTCCAGACACATGTGCCTTAATAAAGCCATATTTTCTTCTCTGACTGACTATCCCGATGAGACGGTTGTCTTTGATGATGGAACGAAGTTTCCTATCCTTGAAAAAGGATTAATTAGTATTTCTGGGCTCTCGAAACCTTATAATGTCATGTATGTATCCAGACTTAAATCAAACCTCTTAAGTTTTAGCCAATTCTGTGATGAAAATTTTGAGGTGAGATTCTTTCAAGAAAAATGATGTTTATATGCTACAAATGGCTCTATCGTGCTGGAAGGCAGGAGAACGCCTGATAATCTCTATGGGATAGAGGCGGGCCCTATCTTGGGTTTCAATCCCGCTAAAGCCGACTCTGTAGAATTGTGGCATCAACATCTTGGTCATCTGAACTTCAAAATTTTTGCCAAAATCTCAAAGAAAAACTGTGTTGAGGGCCTTCCAAAATTGTCTAATGTCAAACACCATGTGTGTGTTCCTTGCCAACTCAGTAAACAAACCAGGACCAATCATCCCTCACTTGGTGACACTCAAATCTCTCGTCCCCTTGAGCTAATCCATATAGATCTTATGGGACCTTCTAGAACCGAGAGATTAGGAGGTAAAAAGTATATCCTTATGGTCGTAGATGATTTTTTTAGATATTCTTAGATTAACCTCATTCATAAAAAGTCTGACACCTTTGATCACGTGCAGATTTTGTGTAAAAAAAACTCAAAAATGAAAAAAGATCTTCTATTGTGAGAATATGAAGTGATCACAGAAATGAGTTTGAAAATTCTAACTTCAACAATTTTTGTAGTGAGGAAGGGATTCAACATGAGTTCTCTACTCCTATCACTCCATTACAAAATGGGATTGTGAAACGAAAAATTGAGTCATTCAAGAAATGGCTAGAACCATAATGAAAAGCAAAAATGATGCTATGCACTCTTGGGGCGAAGCTATAAGCACAGCCTGCCACATAATCGGTTGGCCTACATAAGATCGGGAATGGATAAGACACCCTACGAACTCTGAAAATGAAAGAAACCAAACTTGAAGTTTTTTCACATTTTCAGAAGCAAATGCTTCATTTTACGTGATAGGAAAAATCTATGTAAATTTGATTCCAAAAGCGATGAAAGAATGTTCTTAGGATATTCCCTTAATAGTAGTGCCTATCGAGTGTATAGTTTTCACACTCAAATGGTTATGGAGTCCATCAATGTCGTTGTCAATGATCTACCTAATGAGCCATTGGACACTAATGATTGCCTTAATCAAGAAGGTGATAAAACTGAGCCTCCCCTTCATTCAGCCACGACTGATATTCCGAAAGAAACCCAGATGGCCATTCCTAGTAAGGAACCTTCAACTAGAGTCAAATTAAATCATCTGAAAGACTTCGTTCTTGGTTATCTAAGTGAGGGTATGAGACTACATCATCGAGTTCTAAACCTAATTGCTTATACCTGTTATGTATCTCACTTAGAACTGAAAATGGTTGAAGAGGCCCTGACTGACAAATGCTGGACAAATACTATGCATGAGGAATTAAATCAATTTGTGAGGAATGATGTATGATCCTTGGTTTTTCTACTCAAACATACAAATGTCATTGGGACCCAATAGATCTTTAAAAATAAAACTGATGAAGATGGTAATATTACCCATAATAAAGCTCGCATTGTTGCTCAAGGATACACGCAAGTGAAGGGCATCGATTATGATAAGACTTTTGCTCCTGTGGCTCATCTTGAATCTATTTGTATATTGTTGTCTATTACTTGTAACATTGGCTTTAAATTCTATCAAATGGATGTCAAAATTGCATTCCTAATGGTATTATTCAAGAGGAAGTCAATGTTAAGCAACTAAAGAGATTTATGAATTCCGCATTTTTGGACCATGTGGATAAACTCAAAAAGGCCTTATACGGTCTTAAGTAAGCTCCTAGAGCTTGGTACGAGTCTCTCACCTCATAGCTTAATAAACAAGGGTTATTTTGGGGCAGTATTTATAAAACCTTATTTGTGAAAATGATCAAAAAATGTATACTAATTGCCCAAATTTATGTTGATGACATTGTCTTTGATGCTACCATTGACTCCTATGGTCATTCTTTTGTTGACTGCGTGGCCTCAAAATTTCGAAATGAGTATAGTAGGAGAACTTATATACTTTCTTGGCTTGTAGATTAGGCAACTCTCTAACGGTAGTTTCATCCCCCAAGCCAAGTATGCTAAGGGCCTTGCAAAACGTTTCAATCTTAATAACACTAGACATACTCGATCACCTATAATCACTTCATCGAAACTGGATTGTGATTCTATAGGAAAGGGCGTTGATCAAACTCTCTATAAAAGTATGATCGGCAGTCTCCTGTACTTAACCACTAGCAGACCCGACATTACATTTAGTATTGGTGTATGTACCCGATATCAATACGATCAAAAAAATTTCCATTTAAGTGCCATTAAGTATATCATTCGTTATGTCAATGAGACTTCCGATTACGGAATTTTCTTCTCTAAAGAGTCAAATTTTTCCTTGGCTAGATTTTCCAATGCCGATTGTGCTAGAATTGTTGAAGATCGTAAAAGCACCTCCGGTGAATATTTCTATGTTGGCTCTAACCTGGTAGCTCAGATGAGTAAGAAATAAATTTTATCTCCTTATCTACTACGGAAGCTGAATACATTACCATGGGTAGCTACTGTACACAACTCCTGTGGATGAAACAAATGCTTCTCAATTATTGTATTATTCAGGACACCATGACCATTTACTGTGACAATACTAGTGCCATTAATATTTTAAATAATCCTATTCAACACTCCCAAACTAAACATATTGATATTCAACATCATTTTATTCGTGAGCTCGTTGAAATTCAAGTCATCTCCCTTGAATATAATCCGACCAAGAATCAACTGGTCGATATCCTCACAAAATCTTTGGATAGTGTGCATTTTAAATTCTTGAGAACGGACATCAATATTTGTTCCCCTCCCATGGAATGACATAAATTGTATTTCAAAAAAAAGGGAGCGAGCAAAAATTGCATTGCACCCGCCTGCCACCTTCCTTGAAAACCTGATATCCTTTTTGGCTGTTCTTGAAATCCCTTCTTATTTATGCATTTTAGATGTCGGCCCCATGAAAATTCCTTGCTCAAAAATCAGTTGGGAAGCACCATCAGCTAAGTGGGCTCTCCGTCCCTAATTGTTTCATCAATCCTGAGACTGAAGCCCTTTTCACCGCCCATATGTCCCAACGGAAACTCTCCATTGAACGGGAAATTCACCTTATGTGAGGATTCGGTTCCAAAATACCATAATTAGGAGATAATTAAAATGTCATAATAATCAAAACCTAACTCAAAATGTGTGAAAATTTTAAATTACAGATGAAATAAGTGGGCATCAAGCTCGGCACCAGGCGCCGAGCTCAGTGCTCAGTACCTAGCTTGGCTACCAAATCCAAACCCCACGTCCAATTCTGGATACCCATTTTTTCATCTGTATTTTGTTAAATGAACCTCAAAATATGAATCACCATGTCCCAATTATGTATATATATCAACCGGACATCCGATTTCACAAGTTTCGGCCTATTTGCGGCGTCCGGATGATCTAAAAGTGGCCTGACACTGTTCACCCGAGGAGGAAGGATAAATTTGTATAATTTGTCCCCATTTAGTTGTTATTAAATTTATGTTTAAATGCTCATGCTAAATAGTAATCCCGAAAATATGTAATTGTGCCCCATTTGTAAAGAATTGTGCTTCGGAGGAACTTCAAGTGAAATGGCTCTATTGAGGTAAGAAATTTCGCTCTCCTCCATAAATTTGATGCCCAAGCATGTGAATAAAACTGTCAGAATATGTAAGTCCGCAAATAAGATAAGGAGAAGGAGAATATTTGGAGGGAAATTCCACATTTGGACATTTGATGGATTTGCTCTCCTGGATGGAGATATTTGTGATATCAATAATATATGTTTGGTGAATTCTCCCTCAAAATGGATAATGAATCTTGTAACTAGGACCACGGACTTATGTTCATTGGGTAGCATTCTCTGGCTGGCCATTAGCGTTATGGTAGTAGCCCAAGGGTTACTTACGCCATGTAACTCGGCCTCTTATATTAGCGGGTGATGCTTGTGGCACGTCTTAGGATACTACTGTGGAAGGACGGGGATTGCCTCTGGACTGTGGGAGGATAGGGTAGCGGGTGACTGGCACGCCACAATGCCACGTGGTGTTTGGTCTGTTATGGGCAGTTTATTTGAGCGTCGAGTACGTCGTTTGGACCTTAGATCATGAGGGATATCATGATCCTTTCCCCATCCTCTTGCATTGCTAGTCAGTACGATCTACTGACTCTGGTCCACAAAGATTAAAATAAATGATAAATCTACTAAAGCATGATCAATAATAATAAAATATTCTAAATCAGATTAAATAACAAATTGGAACATCCCCCTAATCGTCCTCTTTCCCTCCTGTCCCATTGTATTTAAAACGCATGCCTTTCCGTCTTCCCTTTGTCATTTCCGTTACTGATTATCTTTGCCAGTGGCGTATAATTTCACTTACTGAGTTTTTTAGCTCAGCCTTGCTATTTTCTTTTTCAGACAAGAATGCCTTGATGCCCGATGAATCTCAGTAGGCTGTAGGAGCAAGATAAATAGCTGAGTATCAATGCGGAGCATGAGGACTTATTCCAATTATGTATGGACTAAGGACTATATTTATTCTGAAAATTTTGAATGTATATTATGTCATGTATGTTTATGTGATAGATGGATGGTTTATCTTTATTTTTCTTTATGGTTGTTATGCTTCCGCAGGGCTTATTTGTGGTTATTTTGAGGAAATTATAGTTGGCATCCTCTTTGAGTCGGCGTTGTACTTGAGATATGACGCCGGTGCTACTTGTGGAGTTGTGTGGCTATGTGATCTTGTAGCTTTGTGCAGTTGTGTATATGGATAACTGTGCAGGGTTTAAATAGCTGTTTGTATTTTAGCAAATGTCTAATTTACAAACGGAATTCTATCCAATTTTTTGCTGAAATTTATATTATTATTTTTGGGCATAAATATTTGACATTTATTGACGCAGGGTATTTGAAGGAAAATAATCCGGTCCGTCACACCTTACCTCCTTTTACCCTTCGGTTTCTTCCGTATTCACGGACCGCTAGTGGGAGGCAGTCCTTACAAATTTACTTTCTCCTTTAGCCATTCTCATTCAAGAATTTTATTTAAATATTCATGATTCTCTCCTCGGTAAATGGTTGTGAGTCAGATTATACTCACCAATATTTTTTCAGTCACTCACTTCTCCTCCATCTCCCATGACAAGGCCCTCTTTCTCTATACTCTCTTGGGTAGGTGGCCTATTGATTTGCCATCCCACCTCTATTCTCACATACTCACCTATTTTTACTCCAAAATGGATGACAACCTCACTCATGGCTGTCTAATTCAGCAACTGCTTGCGAGGTTAGGCCTCTCATTTTTTATCTTCCTTGTCTGCCACTTGTGCAACCCATTACCTCCATCACTTTTGCCTACAGCCGGTTGCATACTCATTACTTCTCTGTGAATCCCACTAAGCCTCTTGATAAGCCCCTCCCTAAGGTGCCCGCTTTCCTGACCGAGGGTGGCCCGTCCTGCTCCACCTCGTCCTACCCTGACCCCTCGTGTCCTAGTCCATCTGCTCCTCCCCGTCACTCCACCTCTTCCTCCTCTGCTTTGATGGGTCAGATTTTCTGCCTTTTCAATCACTTTGAGTAGCTCTACTCCTCTCAGGAGCGCATCTATGCTTTGCAGTCTCAGATGTGTTTTGATATCCTTACCGGTTTTGACCACCTTAATTCTCATCTAGCTACTCAGGAAGCTGAGCTTGTTCGTTTGCCGCGACAGTACGCTTGTCATTCTTCAACTCGGTAGTCTTCTGGCAATTCCTCTGGATCCGAGTGATGCCTCCTCTTTGGTCCTTTGTGACAAAAAGGGGGATACATGTTTCTTGTTCAAGGGAGACAAAAAGGGGGATTTGTTTTGTTCAAGGGGAGTTTTGATTGTTTTATTCAGGGGGATTTCTGAGTTTGATAGCCTTGTATACTGTTAGTTCATTTATTTTGTTATATGCTACTACTCATGTTATTTCATGCTTGTTTTCACATGGTTGTCTTATTTTTATTATCTCTATTTGTATTATATTCGTTTATCTATCCTTGTATTAACCATAGTTTCCCAAGCACCGCAGCTACAGTATCCGCACCGCAACTCTCTTGTCTTTAGTTATGTACTTTTTATATTATTTCTCGTGTTCACTAGGTGTAGATTTTTATATACACGGATTCTATATCGATGGTATCTGAATATG
>BSYO01000047.1:0-162272 GCA_033239525.1 Nepenthes gracilis | reverse complement strand
ATAGGGCCCGCCTCTATCCCATAGAGATTATCAAGAGTTCTCCTGCCTTCCAGCACGATACAGCCATTTGTAGCATATAAGAAGCATTTTTCTTGAAATAATCTCACCTCAAAAGTTTCATCACAGAATTGGCTAACACTCAAGAGGTTTGATTTAAGTCTGGATACATACATGACATTATAAGGTTTCGAGATGTGACGGAACGGATTTTTTTTTCCTCAAAAGCTTCCGTCAAAAATAGGAACACCATTAACGGTTTGTACATAAAGCAAGACTTCAGCAGAAATTTTGGCAGAGTCTCCTTTGTAACTGGATGAAAACCCAAAAATACAATCCTGTAATAATCATTTAAAACAAGCACACAACTATCCATCATACACATTTCTTACAACAAACATTCACAGGATCCTATATGCCATCCATGGCACAATTCCATAAAACATTTGTTATTCTAACAATTAAATGACGAGATGCCATCTAGGACCTGCACGGGAAATCAAGAGTATATAGCGGAAGTAACTAAGAACCTGCAGAAGCATAGCTTTTTCTTTTTCTTTTACAGACATACATTTCACATGTTTGTTATACAAAATTCCACATGTTCTATAACATCAGGGACCAAAAGAGCAGTATATAAAAATCACGTTCTAGCCAAGCCTTTACATCCACAAGTGCTTCAAGAAAAAGCTCCAAAATGCTCTATGTCCTAAAAAGCCTTCAGCAATTTCTCTTTTACTCTTTTTCATCAGGCAGTAGCTCTACTGTCTCATCTGGAGGGGGGAAACACTAAAACAGTGAGCCGAGGCCCAGCAAGGTACATGCATGTAAACTATAAAACAATTATGCCCAACAATCATATAACCATGCAAAACCAGAGTGTTTAATCAAACATCGTCTACAAAATAAGGACATGCTATAACGATATTAAACCTCATGCTTCATAAAACATTACACTATAGACTATAAAACAGTAACTATAAACTTTATCGATGCATGGTAAAACTGAAAACAATGCTCTATACTATTCACTGTCATCTTTTCATTATCATCTTTCATCAGATGATACTCTATTATCTTTTCACTGTACAATACATTTTCATCTTTTACTGTGACATATCTTAACAATTTCAGACCCTGCCAGTGTACCCTACTAGCGGAAGGGGCGAATGATCGAGGATAGATTGTGTTCAGTCCACACAATCCAAGGCCTATCATGTCATATCATGTCATAGATATCCCATCCCGAGGGATATCTGTACTGTGTGCCACCCGAAGGTCGGCCTATATTCCTCCTGGCTTAACTCCCTTGAGGACAGGGTGGACCATGAATCGCTCCATGGACAGAGCTATCCTCGATTACCATCGTAAGTTCTAAGGCCTCACCCAAGAACTTACCTTGACTGTAGACAGTCTCGGGTCCCAAAATAACTTTACGAAAATCATCTCTTTATCGAAAATCACATTTTTGAAATCAAACTTTATAACACAATTTCAGCTCTTCTTTAAACTTACATGAAAATTTTGTCGGTATACGGGCGTTCATATTTTTGAAAACAAATTATACCGGGAGTTACACATCGATGTCAATTAACTTTTATGTAACTGGAGCTTGGGTTAAAAATCACTAAAACCCCTTCATTTTCGTACTTAGCGCATCGCCAAAACTTTCGAACACAAATCGGTCTCTAAACTTGTGTTTAATCATGAAATTGATGCCATAAATCAATATATATACACTCAATCATGTATTTAAACTATAAATCCCCAAAATTTTGAGTTAGGGTTTGGCCATATTCTTTCAATGTCAAAATAAACGCGTATCACATGTTCATGCATGAAATCGGAGCCAAATACTTTTATAAACATGAACAAACATGAAATCTAACCGATTAATCGAAGGAAATATGCTTCATTTACCTTATACATGCTTTAACATCATTTTTGTCCATTTTGAAACAAGATAAATGGTAAAAACGAAAAATAACGTCCGAGGTACACTTGCCTTGTCGCGACTTTCACTTTTATAACTAGCTCACGGATGGATTCGGGCTCCCGGGCCTCGTTCTCTCTTCTTCTCTCTCTAAGTCGGCGTTCTCTCTCTCTCTACTCAAACCCTAAAATCGCGTGAAATGAGGAGGGGAGAGCTGTGCGCGCGTTTTTATATATCGCGCAGCCGCTCGAGCGGAGCTCGAGCGGCCAGCAGGCGGCAATGCTTCCGGCAGTCCTTCGCTCGAGTGGAGCTCGAGCATGCAGAGAGCTGCCTTGCTACTGGTTTTTGTGCTCGATAGGAGGGCTCGAGCGCTCGGAGGGCGCTGGTCTGGCCCGCGTCAAGCCTGCAGCAAGCCTCGTCCGCGTTTTCGCCGTTCGGGACCCGTTTTGACCATTCTAACCCAATCTTTCACATCCTTAGACCTTATTTTTGATTATATAACCTCAATAAGTCATGATTATCACAATTTAAAACCCGAATCTTGTCAACGAATCAACATTTCACCGCTTACAATTTTGGTTCCCGATTTACTAGTTCTGGTTCTTTGAGCTTTCCAATCCATTCCTCCCGTACCTTTTGAATACAATTCACCTATTTTAACTTAATTATCTCCCAATTATCATATTCAGGAACTCGGGTCGTCACACGAGAGCTTAGAAATACTAATTAATCCTTTTTCAAGGATAGGAGCCTTCGTTCCATCATCAAAGACAACCATCTCATCGGGATAGTCAGTCAGAGAAGAAAATATGGCTTTATTAAGACACAAGTGTCTGGAGCATCCACTGTTTAGATGCCACAGTGAATGACTTTGAGCTTTTAGGGTATATGTGTGACTTTATAGAGGATAAATTTTGGAGACTTGTATTAGATTGCTCTTTTTTATCAATATTTTTCTTTTCAAATTTACCATACGATTTAATCTTTTTACTTGGTTATTTAGTTGTTGAATATAGTTAATCATGTTTTCCATTTTTGCCCATCATATTTGATTATATAACAAATTGATAATGTCACAACGGGAACAATGTGTTCAATTTATCCACACACATGGCAGGTAGGTACAAACTTAGGAACGGTGTTGGGTTTTTTAGAATCGTGTCAAAAGTGAGTATTAGACCCAATTGTTTATAAGGTTCTAACAAGTTTGTTCACAGTTGTGTTATTCTTTTGTTTGGGTATGAGATTATAGCCAATTCGATTCTCCACACTTTTAGGCATTGATTTAGAAAATTTTTGAGTACCAATATTTTTGTGGAAAGTTTTTATAGCCGGAACAAAGACAGGTTTAGAATGTTCACCATTTTTATAAGCGTTCATGTATAGCCTAAGCCCTTTTGTTTCCTACAAGCTTTCCCAAACCCAACATATGATCTAACTTGTGAGTTCCGCTTAGGAATTTTCTAATATCATTTTTAGCATTTTCAAACTCTAATTCTAAAGATTTTATTTTAGCACTTAAGGAACCATTCACCATTTTTGTGACGGAACGGATTTTTTTTTTTTCCTGAAAAGCTTCCGTCAAACAGATAACATAATTAATGGTCTAATTAAGGCAAGACTTCTGCAGAAATTTCGGCAGAGTCTCCTTTGTAACTGGATGAAAACCCAAAAATACAAACCTGTAATATTCATCCATAACAAGCACACAACTATCCATCATTCATAATTCCTACAACAATCATTCACAGGATCCTATGTGCCATCCATGGCACAAATCCATCAAAGCAATTACTATTTTAACAGATAATTAACGAGATGCCGTCTAGGACCTGCACAAGAAATCCAGAGTATAGCGGAAGTACACTACAACCTGCAGAAGCATAGCATATTCTCTTTTACAATCATGCATATCAAGAGCTTTCTTTACAAGAATTTACAAGTTCTATAACATCAATAAACGTGGAATCAGTATTCAAGATCACATTTCTAGCTAGGTCATTGCACCCACAAGCTCTTCAAAAATTGGCTTCACAATGCTCTATGTCCTCAAAAAGCCTTCAGAAGCTTTTCCTTGGTCTACTCCTATTCGTCGGGCAAAAGCTCTACTGTCTCATCTGGAAGGGGGGGAAAACACTAAAATAGTGAGCCGAAGCTCAGTAAGGTACATGTATATGAACTGTAAAACTGTTATGCCAAAACGATCATATAACTATATAGAACCAGAATATTTAATCAAATATCATCTGAAAAGGCAAAAACATACTGTAACAATATTAAATCTCATGCTTTGCAAGCCATTTCACTATAGACTGTAAAACAATAACTATAACTTTACCGATGCATCGTAAAACTGAAAACAATGCTCTATACTGTTCACTGTCATCTTTTCATTATCATCTTTTCATTGTAATATAGCATATCGGTAAAACATTAGTCGGTACTTCATATTATTTTCCTCCTTGTACAAAGCCCCGAGGACGGCCATCGTTCCCTCCTTGTACCAAGCCCCGAGGACGGCTCTCGTTACCTCCTTGTACCAAGCCCCGAGGACGGCTCTCGTTACCTCCTTGTACAAAGCCCCGAGGATGGCTATCTTTACTTCCTTGTACCAAGCCCCGAGGACGGCTATCGTTACCTCCTTGTACCAAGCCCCGAGGACGGCTATCGTTCATATCTTTATTAAAAACCCCTTTTTTAAAATTAGACTTTTACAATACACTTTATTCTTTAAATCCACATGGAATTTTCACAGGGTATACGTTCGTTCATATTTTCAAAAACAAATTATACTGGGAGTTACATATCGATGTCAATTAACTTTCTTATAACTGAAGCTTGGGTTAAAAATCACTAAAACCCCTTCATTTTCGTATTTAGCGCATCGCCAAAACTTCCAAACACAAATCGGTCTCTAATTCGAAAACAAATTATACAGGGAGTTACATATCGATGTCAATTAACTTTCTTATAACTGAAGCTTGGGTTAAAAATCACTAAAACCCCTTCATTTTCGTATTTAGCGCATCGCCAAAACTTCCAAACACAAGTCGGTCTCTAATTCGAAAACAAATTATACCGGGAGTTACATATCGATGTCAATTAACTTTCTTATAACTGGAGCTTGGGTTAAAAATCACTAAAACCCCTTCATTTTCGTACTTAGCGCATCGCCAAAACTTCCAAACACAAATCGGTCTCTAATTCGAAAACAAATTATACCGGGAGTTACATATCGATGTCAATTAACTTTCTTATAACTGGAGCTTGGGTTAAAAATCACTAAAACCCCTTCATTTTCGTACTTAGCGCATCGCCAAAACTTCCAAACACAAATCGGTCTCTAAACTTGTGTTTAATCATGAAATTGATGCCATAACTCAACATATATATACTCAATCATGTATTTAAACTATAAATCCCCAAAATTTCGAGCTAGGGTTTGGCCACATTCTCTAAAAATCAGAATAACCACATATCACTTGTTTATATATGAAATCGGGGCCAAATACTTCAATAAACATGAGCAAACATGAAATCTAACCGATTAATCGAAGGAAACAAGCTTCAACCTCATTTTCACAACATTTTCATAAACTTTAAAGGATGAAAATCGGTAAAAACGCAAAACGGCGTCCGAGGTACACTTACCTTGTCACGGGCTTTCACCTTAATAACAAGCTCGGGGTTGGATTCGGGCTCCCGGGCTTCGTTCTCCCTTCTTCTCTCTTCGGTCGCGCGCCTCTTACTCTCCTCAAAACCCTAAATCGTGCGAAAAATGGTGAGGAGAAGTCACGACGCAACTTATATACTGTGCCTGCCGCTCGAGCGGCCGGCGAGCGGCCAGCGAGCGGCCAGGCCACGGGCGGCCACCGCTCGAGCGGATCTCGAGCGGCTAGCGAACGGCCTCACTTCTTGTTTTTCGGCTTGATAGGATGGCTCGAGCGCGCGGAGGGCGCTCGTCTGGCTCGCGTCAAGCCTGCAGCAAGCCTACGTCGCGTTTTCGCCGTTCGGGACCTATTTTGACCATTCTAACCCAATCTTTCACATCCTTAGACCTTATTTTTTATTATATAACCTCAATATGATTATCACAATTTAAAATCCGAATCTTGTCAACGAATCAACATTTCACCGCTTACGTTTTCGGTTCCCGATTTACTAGTTCCGATTCTTTGAGCTTTCCAATCCATTCCTCCCGTACCTTTTGAATACAATTCACCCATTTTAACTTAATTATCTCCCAATTATCATTTTCAGGAACTTGGGTCGTCACATTCTCCCCACTTAAAGAAATTTCGTCCTCGAAATTTAACGAATCTCAATTTCTAAACCGAGGTGAACTCCTTACATTTAGAAATCATTCCTCGGACAATGGCTATTTTAGGAACCTCAAGTATCGAATTGTTCTAATCCTCATCCCAAATCAAGTCCACAGTCTCCCGAATGACTCAACTCAGACACCTACCGAGTCTCTCAACCATCGACACTAGGAAGGCTTTATAATAATTCCTAGATATTCCAAAGGCAACTTACAACCATGCCGGACATTCTTCCAATCCAATCCGATACTTCAAACGGATCAATGAACTTTCACCTTAATTCCCTCCAAGCCTCGAAAGCATTCGGTCACTGGGACCTCAACCTTAATTAGAAATCTCAGGGCTATGGGCCTCTGGCCTTCCATTGCGCTACTCTGACTATTTATCTAACTATGAATCATCACAATGAAATTTCACCACCACATCAAATTCAACTTGACGTCCCAAGGATTAATTAGTCTAGTCTTACTAGGATTTCGATGCAAACCTTAAATCACAATCAAACTTTAAAGTCGGAACGATTTACATTCACGCTATTTTATTGGTAATCGGCAAACCAACATTTTTTTCCGAAATACATAGCCCGCATCATACACCCAGAATATACGGAAACCTTGATTAAAATAATCGTAAGATAGTCACACCGAAAAGACGAATCCCACAATCATCCAACTATAGCCACATTCAAGGCTACAATCATAACGATCACCCAGAGAGTCGACATATCTTTACATCATTATCCAGAATTCTTAAAATTCGATTACTTAATAACCTTAAGATCCTGTTGGCGCATCGACGAGCCAACTAAACCAAATCCGATTATGACTTCATATTTTATGAATTCCTAGCTCCCAAACATCGAATACGGTTGTGTCTCCCAATTCAAGAACATGGCATCATATCACTCAATCATTTGGACTTACTCGCAATTCATCTTTCACATTTCCTGGGAAACTTCAAAGACGTATTAAATCTCCCCAACATCAATTGTTAACATTGGTGTCTACTAACCCTCACAAGAAAACACCGAGGTTTACTTTCCCAATCATCTAGACAAATTTATCCACATGAAAAATCATAAGACCATTTTCCTCGACGACACAATAATTTCGGCCCTTAAAATTCTTGATAAGGGTTATCTTCAAGGACAACATCATAAGTTCTCTAAATGAAACTTCAATAGCTAAATCCGTCTTGCACATGGGGGTAACACTAATCTTAAACTTCTTCTCCACTTATATCAAAGGTACCCACCTATCACGACGCATGAGTAACACAACCTTAACATTTCTCAAAGGCATTACATCCCATGATAACTCATCTAACCCATTAGGGGTCAACCCAAATGACATGAACGTCAATCACCTTATCCGGTCTCTGAAAACATCGTTTAACTTACGTTCTCACAATTACAAATCTTTCCCATGCTTGATCGTCTTACCCGACACAGAATCCCCAAGGAATACTTACGTGTCACTTGGCAAATTCGGTTGGCCGTACACTTTCACAACATTTATTGGTCTCTCTATTTATCCATCACTTACAATCTTGTTGATCTCCAAAATTATGTTACCCAAGAGCCACAAGCTCAACAAGGCATTTCCTTATCAAAATTCGCACTCCCTTTCCAATGAGGGCATACGGATTATCAACCGTCAGAACTTATGATATAATCCTTAATGACTACGTATACCCCATTATTCATTCGAATTCATCCATGAAGTCACCTCAACATGGATCCGAATATGGCCGAAAATTTCAACCCATAAAATTTCATGAAACGCCAATGGACCTACAAAACCGAAACAACGTTTTCTGGACTTCCTAGTAGCCATATCCTTAACCTGAATACCATCTGGGCTACAACTTTCATTGATCCATAATTAACACGCTATGGACCCAAATCGATCTAAGGATTCATCAAGCCTTCACGACGGCCTACGGGTTACACCTAACCATCCACAAGGTCTGCTCATCCAATCATCAATCTCCTAGACATTTTGAAATTCGTGAACCACCTTATTGGTCCATCTATTTACCTCGAAGGTTTTGGAATATTCTACCATGATACCAAAGCCAATACTTCCACGGCCCCGCTTAGGATTCTCAACGATTAGTATCAATTCGACATGACCTCGAATTATCAATCAAAAGATAACTCAGCCGAATCTTCCTTTTTGACAACATCCTCAATCCAATGATCCACAAGAAAGACGATATCAATTTCTTGACACCGCGATCAATTCAAACTCATGCTTTAAATCCTAAAACCTGATTGCGAGATGCTATCCTTTGCCAAGCCAATTATATTAGCACTTCTGATTCGTCACATGAACTATTATTAAGATCAGACTAAAACTTAATCCTTTAGCTATCTCAAGTTCACACCCAAAATCGCACAATTCAATTACCAGGCACAATATGTTTACTAACACAATTCAGTTCGACCCGATAACTTACTGACCAAATTCTTTAAACGTCGCGCCAAGATTGCACCACCAGATGATTCAAGTTAACCCAACAAATCGTATCCACGAACTCCAAAAATATCACAACCTCGACACCACTTGCACCGAACTTAAATCCGTAATTAAATAAACCTAGGGATCACAAAACCATATACACAATTAGGATCCCAAAGATGCAAGTGTTGTGACATCAAAATAGAGAAATCTCAGCTTCAATCTCGGCAATCTATGTATTCCCTCAATCTTACGATCAACCAATCACTATTGAATCATACTCCCGAGAGTCTCACCGAAACAAAGCATTCATCCAAGGAGATTTCAAAACACATAAGACAATACCTCTTAATCTCCAAGATCCAAGATCTTTCTCACATCAACCAGCCGAGGTCAACTTCACCACCTAACTAGCACGGGGCAGCACGCCATATCTTCTACCAGACATGGGGTCACCGCAACATCATCTTAAGTCTTAAAATCCACATTGCAACCTCACTAGGATTTGGGTTGTCCAAAAGTCCAAACACTTAGGCATTTCCAAACCGATTTATGTATTGTCATCCTAGGACTTAATACACCCGAAATTAATTCCAGTCACTAATATTAGTAGTCCCCATCTAAGAGCCACTACTAATATTTCCTTAATATTTCCCTGAGACTGAGACATTTCACATTAAGACACTCCTTGAACACTAGTTAGGACACATAAGCTACCCAATTGATCTAAATCATCATTCCTAACTTAGCACTAGCCCAAGAACCACTTTCTTAAGCGTCCTAGTTACCTTGACTTCCCATACGTATTCCTACAGGAATTCTGTATAGAGATTCAATCCTATACTTCCGCCTTTCGATCGATCAATTCCTAAGGCATCACAATTCTCTGATACCAATTGTGACGGAACGGATTTTTTTTTTCCTCAAAAGCTTCCGTCAAACAGATAACATAATTAATGGTCTAATTAAGGCAAGACTTCTCAGAAATTTCAGCGAGTCTCCTTTAGAATCGGATGAAAACCCAAAATACAAACTGTAATATTCATCCATAACAAGCACACAACTATCCATCATTCATAATTCCTACAACAATCATTCACAGGATCCTATGTGCCATCCATGGCACAAATCCATCAAAGCAATTACTATTTTAACAGATAATTAACGAGATGCCGTCTAGGACCTGCACAAGAAATCCAGAGTATAGCGGAAGTACACTACAACCTGCAGAAGCATAGCATATTCTCTTTTACAATCATGCATATCAAGAGCTTTCTTTACAAGAATTCACAAGTTCTATAACATCAATAAACGTGGAATCAGTATTCAAGATCACATTTCTAGCTAGGTCATTGCACCCACAAGCTCTTCAAAAATTGGCTTCACAATGCTCTAAGTCCTCAAAAAGCCTTCAGAAGCTTTTCCTTGGTCTACTCCTATTCGTCGGGCAAAAGCTCTACTTGTCTCATCCGGAAGGGGGAAAACACTAAAACAAAGGAGCGAAAGCTCGATAAGGTACATGTATATGAATCGTAAATCAAGTATGCCAAAACGATCATATAACTATGTAGAACCAGAATATTTAATCAAACATCATCTGAAAAGGCAAAAACATAATGTAACAATATTAAATCTCATGCTTTGCAAGTCATTTCACCATAGACTGTAAAACAATAACTATAACTTTACCGATGCATCGTAAAACTGAAAACAATGCTCTATACTGTTCACTGTCATCTTTTCATTATCATCTTTTCATTGTAATATAGCATATCGGTAAAACATTAGTCGGTACTTCATATTATTTTCCTCCTTGTACAAAGCCCCGAGGACGGCCATCGTTCCCTCCTTGTACCAAGCCCCGAGGACGGCTATCGTTACCTCCTTGTACCAAGCCCCGAGGACGGCTCTCGTTACCTCCTTGTACCAAGCCCCGAGGACGGCTATCGTTACCTCCTTGTACAAAGCCCCGAGGACGGCTATCGTTACCTCCTTGTACCAAGCCCCGAGGACGGCTATCGTTATCTCCTTGTACCAAGCCCCGAGGATGGCTATCGTTCATATCTTTATTAAAAACCCCTTTTTCAAAATTAGACTTTTACAATACACTTTCAGCTAACTTTAAATCCACATGGAATTTTCGTCGGTATACGTTCGTTCATATTTTTAAAAATAAATTATACTGAGAGTTACATATCGATGTCAATTAACTTTCTTATAACTGAAGCTTGGGTTAAAAATCACTAAAACCCCTTCATTTTCGTACTTAGCGCATCGCCAAAACTTCCAAACACAAATCGGTCTCTAATTCGAAAATAAATTATACCGGGAGTTACATATCGATGTCAATTAACTTTCTTATAACTGAAGCTTGGGTTAAAAATCACTAAAACCCCTTCATTTTCGTACTTAGCGCATCGCCAAAACTTCCAAACACAAGTCGGTCTCTAATTCGAAAACAAATTATACCGGGAGTTACATATTGATGTCAATTAACTTTCTTATAACTGGAGCTTGGGTTAAAAATCACTAAAACCCCTTCATTTTCGTACTTAGCACATCGCCAAAACTTCCAAACACAAATCGGTCTCTAATTCAAAACAAATTATACCGGAGTTACATATTGATGTCAATTAACTTTCTTATAACTGGAGCTTGGGTTAAAAATCACTAAAACCCCTTCATTTTCGTACTTAGCGCATCGCCAAAACTTCCAAACACAAATCGGTCTCTAAACTTGTGTTTAATCATGAAATTGATGCCATAACTCAACATATATATACTCAATCATGTATTTAAACTATAAATCTCAAAAATTTCGAGCTAGGGTTTGGCCACATTCTCTAAAAATCAGAATAACCACATATCACTTGTTTATACATGAAATCGGGGCCAAATACTTCAATAAACATGAGCAAACATGAAATCTAACCGATTAATCGAAGGAAACAAGCTTCAACCTCATTTTCACAACATTTTCATAAACTTTAAAGGATGAAAATCGGTAAAAACGCAAAACGGCGTCCGAGGTACACTTACCTTGTCGCGGGCTTTCACCTTAATAACAAGCTCGGGGTTGGATTCGGGCTCCCGGGCTTCGTTCTCCCTTCTTCTCTCTTTGGTCGCGCGCCTCTTACTCTCCTCAAAACCCTAAATCGTGCGAAAAATGGCGAGGAGAAGTCGCGACGCAACTTATATACTGCGCCTGCCGCTCGAGCGGCCAGCGAGCGGCCAGGCCACGGGCGGCCACCGCTCGAGCGGATCTCGAGCGGCTAGCGAGCGGCCTCACTTCTGGTTTTTCGGCTTGATAGGATGGCTCGAGCCCGCGGAGGGCGCTCGTCTGGCTCGTGTCAAGCCTGCAGCAAGCCTACGTCGCGTTTTCGCCGTTCGGGACCTGTTTTGACCATTCTAACCCAATCTTTCACATCCTTAGACCTTATTTTTGATTATATAACCTCAAGAAGTCATGATTATCACAATTTAAAATCCGAATCTTGTCAACGAATCAACATTTCACCGCTTACGTTTTCGGTTCCCGATTTACTAGTTCCGGTTCTTTGAGCTTTCCAATCCATTCCTCCCGTACCTTTTGAATACAATTCACCCATTTTAACTTAATTATCTCCCAATTATCATTTTCAGGAACTTGGGTCGTCACAATTTTCAGTTTGTGATGTTCAGCGGTGAACCATTCCAGTTTTGTTGTGAGTTCTGCCTTATCATTTTCAGATTCAATTAATTTTTTATTTAGGAATTTATTAATTATCTTTACTTTTAGAGATTTTCTAAACAGTTTGTCATAGGCCTCTTGAAGACCATCAAATTCATTATCTGATTCTTCATGGGAAGAACCCGATTGTTCTGATTTTGTACTAGTAGCTTCATCACCATTACCAATGGAAGTCTTGAAGGCCATAAAATTTACTTCTTTGTTCTCAGAAGATTTTTCATATTTTTCATCTTAGTCATCATCTAAGAGGGACACATTTAAGGCTTTTCCTTTTTGATGTTTAAAATTAGGATATTCGGTCTAGATATAACTGAATCCATGGTATTCAAGGAATTGGATTCATTAAGGTTTCTTATTTTTTGTGTCTTTGTTCTCCTTTTTATCTTTCTTGATTGAGTTATGAGACAAGTCTTTTCCCTTGAATGTTCGTTTGTTATTTTTATTTTTGCAGAATCTTTTAAAATTTTTAACAAATAATGCAAAGTCCTCATTGTTGCATGACTCTTCATTAGAGTTACGATCTCTCTCTTCCTTTATAATTTTTAAGGCAATTGATTTGTTTCGTTTGGATTGAAGGAGAGTGTGCTCATACATTTGTAGGGAACCAACTAATTTTTCTATTTTTAGTTTATCAAGGTCTTTGCTTTCAACAATAGCAGTGATCTTCGGTCTAAATAGTTCAGGTAAAGATCGTAGGACTTCTCAGACAATTCTACTCTCGAGAATTCATTTTCCTAGATTAAATGTAGAATTAACAATGTCATTCAATTTTGTATAAAATTTATCAAAGGTCTCATAGTCTTTCATCCGAATTTCTTCAAATTTAGTACTAAGCATTTGTAATTTAGAGTTTTGACTAGTTTAGTTTCTTCGTGGGTAATCTCAAGGATGTCACATACCTCTTTTGAGGTCTCACATATGAAAATACATTTAAATTCTTCACGGAATACTGGCATAAAGATAGCATGTAACCTCTTACTATTCCATTTGCATGCATCAAGTTATTCTTTTGAGCACAATGATAAGACTTTTGGTTCGTTACCTGTGGTGCTTTTTGGTAGAGTCCACCCAATTTGGGTAGTGGCTCAAACTGTGCTCATCCATCGATTTGAGAAATGCTCTCATGCGTACATTTCAATACACGTAATTACTTCCATTAAAATAGGGATGAATGGACAGTGATTAACTGGTATGCATTTAGATCGGGGTTGAGGATTGGGTTGAGTCTCTAATACCAATTGAAGGGAACAAATCATTCCGAATCATAATAAATTTTTACCCCTCAATGAATTTACGAAATTAAAAATATAGAATATATAATACTTGTAAAAGATATTCTAATCTAGATAAGAATAATAAACTACAAAAGCAATAATATAAATTACGAAAGTAAGAATAATAAAGACGTAATTTTTTGGTGACGAATAGAAACCTTGATAATCACGGCTATTGAGTAAAACCCTATAGATTTCAACGGTCAGGAAAGATATACACTATGAAAATCAACTTACAGATTGGGTGGTACAGATACGTTAATCTATCTGACTTACTCTCGTCTTGTGATTTCTACCAAGAAACTTATTGGACTTGTCCACGGCAACAAAACTGAACGCCTTTCGGTCTTCACGTTAATCTTTCCTTATGAACCGCTTGAATTGTTGAACACCACCGGAACCCCTTTTCCATGCTACCAACGTCGCCAACGAAGGTAAACAGGTAGGAAGTGGTACATGGATTAAGTAAGAATGGTGAAAAAAATCTTGACACAAGTGCACAAGAGTATAACTTTGATTTTCTTAAATGAAGCTATGTTAGAGCCTGAAGATTTGAGTTTGCTCTAAAATGGGTGTCAAAATAAACAAGCAAGAGGTAGGGAAAATGAAATAAGTCAGGGATATATAGGGAAGCTCGAAAACCTAGTTCAAAAATATGGTCGTTGGTGAAATGTGCATCACGGGGCACACCTAAGGTTCCAAGAGAAACCTCCAAGGTGCTCAAGCAAGGAGAGACCAAGCTGCGAGCGGATGTCCGTTGGTTTCGGCACTCGAGTGCGTTGCGAGCAAGCATAAGGCGCGCATAGTGGCATGTAGCAGGCGACATGGTGTTAGAAATGGGGCTCGAGTGCACGAAGGCGTGCAGCAGGCCAAGGTCCTCGGGAACGGACAAGCACTAAAATATGTTGATAAAGATCTTCTAACTCATACAACTAGATATCGACAACTGACCAAATATAGTCACGGAATATGCCAACACATAAATGACCCTAACATGACCAAACTAGATCAAATGCAAGTTGTGAAATTTATGAAAATTGGGTTTTGAGTCACTCTATTATGAGTGTCACAACAAACAGATGATCGTCGGGAGGATATGCGGTATTCACACTTGTTATGCTTGGTTGAAGATGTCAAACAAGGGTTCCACACTACTTGTGCGATAGTTGACCGGAGTTGATTAAAGGTCATCTGATTAGCAAAGGACACTGAAGGTCACGCGATTTTTATACAAGAGACGGCCAACGATCGATTAAGGTTAATAGGGTGGCACATGATGGCTACTTGATGGGTGCACGTGCGCTTTCTTGTCTAGAAGAGTGGCATTGGATGCACACTTGAGAGAAGTATGTGCATGGTTTGTCCAAAAAGGTTGTGCCTAAAGGACACTTGTGCACCATTTCTGATATAAAATCACATTTGATATGATATTAGAGTATCCAAAATCATTTTATCATACAAGGAGTGTTGCACAGATAGAGAGAAGAGAAAAAAGAGGAGAGGAAGAGTTCAATATCCGATTGAGATCCGATTTAAGTTTCCTTCTTTGACAAGATTAGATACGTTGTTCTAGTATTTTTTACGAGGATATAATTCCATTTGGTTACTCATATTTCTTAGTATATTTTTCTTTATGAGCTATTAGGTGTATTGAGGGGTTCGTATTCAATAATTCTTCATTAGGGTTTATAGTGAAAGAATTTCAGAGGAGATTATTTATAACCGATACTATCATTATAGTGGATTTATCCATGATTTTTCTCTTAGTTGAAAATAGTATTCCACATTAAAAATGTTATACATGGTTATATTTCTTATACTTACAAGTTTAGTAGTTGATACTTGATCAGGGTGTTTGGAGTTGTTTCGATACATCTAGTTATGCAAATTTTGAGTCAAATCACAACAAAATCAACAAGAATTAATGGAAAACAGTGAATGAAAACTTAAACAAAGATTCAAGCTTTACATCAATTTGAAAGAACTAACAAGATTTAATGCTAACAAATTATGAAACCTTCACTAAACTAGAAGTTCCAAGGTTCACCTTATTAAAACCAAGTTCTAATCTTTGTCCATTAAAGTACTGCAACTTTACTTTCAAGCCAACTGTGTCTTATGAAAATTAAACAAAACAAAGCCATGAACTTGTTGTATTAAAAAATCAATTGAACTAGGGCACGAGTTTTGAGGACATCATCTAACTACTTAATTTGGAGAATAAAAGCAACATCATCTAAATCAAACTCATTGCATGATCAAACTTGAATTGAGAACAACAATAACTCATTGTCACTTAATATTTTGAGTCAGGTCAACTTGAATTGAAAGGATTGAACAGAAAACTCATTGATGCTCCACAATATTAGCAACCGAACAATAACTCACAGTAACTGAATAAGAACAAGAACTGTGACTCCAAATCTTATAACAAATTGCTACTATGTTTTCTTCCAAATTGCTACACTAGTTGCTGGCAAAAGAAAGAATTTGTACTCTATAAACTATTCCTAAGACCACTGAAGAGCTGCCTAAACTACCTCTCCCCTTTGCCACCTCTTTCAGTGTTGTCTTCTTTTGAATATATAAGCAGAGTTGGGGTGTGTGTGTGCCAAACTTCTTTAATCTCCCTCCAATTGTTGATTGTTCATTGCCTTCTTTTTTGCACCAGTCAGCTCCTCTTTCCTTCCATTCCATGGGCTGATTTTCTCTTTAATGCCTGCCACTTAGCTTTATTTTGTTTCCTTTTTCTGTCAGCTGCCTTTGCCTTTTTTGGTTACTTTCTTTTAGTTTCTTTAGGAGATTTCATTTGCTTTCCTTTTCTTATATCTGAGGATTGGCTGAGCTAGAAATCTACTAGGCTTTTGTGGAGGTCCAATCATCTCCTCTCTTTTGTCTCTAAATTCTTCCTTTGAGCTCGGTGTTATGGTAAAACACAATTAAGAGTATATGAATATTTAGAATAACAAAAGCAGGAAATTGCCATAGAATAGCAGTAAATAGTTAGGGTATAAATGTAATTTTAGTGTTAATTCATTATTGTTAGAACATTTCATGGAATTCAAATTCTAGTATGGATGAAAATATTGGTATCCATCAGGGTCATATTAATATTGGATGTATCAAACAATACATATTGGTATTGGAATATCGGAATAAAATTTTCTTAGAAACATAAGTTGACAAGGTTTATCAAATTATATTTTAAATATCGACCGATATATTTTTAATACGTTAACATATCACGATATTATTGTGCTATCAAAAAATATCGACATTGGGTGACCTGATAGTGATGCATACAGGTCGATATTATCGACTGATATTTGCATCTATAAATCACTTATCGTCAGACCATTTTAATGGAATTTTTGTTCTGATTCTGGATGCCCTCAATACTGCTACGTTAACCTTGATCTCTTGGAATGCAATTCTTGGTTATGCCTCTTGCTGTATAAAATAGTCAGTTGATTGAAATGCAAGGTACATGCACCCACTGGGTATGGAGTCCTTGATTGCTGTTTTGTACATATTCGAATTGTCATTCGTTTCTTCTGTTTCTCTTTCCTTCATTGATATCTATGGCTGACTGCTTATACCTACAGGGTTCTTTGTTCAAACAATTTTACAGGAAGTATACCAGAGACATTTGGCAATCTTCAGAACCTTATAGATTTGTAAGTTATCTGGTTGCATATATGTTTTCTCACTAAGTATTTTATTTGTATGTTGATTAATATTAAATTTATTTGCTAATTGTAGTAGGATAGATGGATGTAATTTATCAGGAAAGATACCCGCTTTTATTGGGAATTGGACAAAAATTGAAATAGTGTGAGTGATATGCCTTATTTTTTATGCTGGTTGTTTCCTTTATAAATCTTGACCAGCAATCATAAGAAAAATTTCACTTATGTTATCTCAAATGAGTATATATTCATTCTCTGCAGGCATATGCAAGGCACAGGTATGGAAGGGCCTATTCCCTCTACCATATCTTTGTTCAAGAACTTAAGAGAATTGTGAGCACAAAATTCACTATCTACTAGTTCTGTTTGTTCAACCATTGATTTTTGTACCTGATTAAAAGACTAAAACCTTAGAAAAATAAAAAGAAATTCTAATTTCTTTAATGTGACAGGAAGATATCAGATCTCAACGGGGCAAGTATGGCTTTCCCAAATTTGAAGGATCTAAAACAATTACAAGTGTTGTGAGTTAATATGCATATGACATCAAAGAGCAAAACTTTATTAAATTAATTTTGTTTGATCTGCATGTCCCATAAACTATAATTTTTCTCCAGGGTACTTAGAAACTGCTTGCTTACTAGTACTATCCCAGAATACATAGGAGATATGACGGAAATGATTACTCTGTAAGCTTCGGTTTTCTTCACCCATTTTTCATTCAATTGCCATGCAAAAGAAACTATTCATGATTTCCTTATATCATGTCTTAACTCTAATTTTGATATGAAATACACTTAAAGAAAATAATTGGTATTTTGGATCAATAGAAAAGCATCTATTGGTTTTAGGAGATTTTTTCTACTTTAGATGATTTCAAATATATGATTATCATAGATTTTTAAAGATATATTTTTAAGAAATTTTTTTGATAGATTTTAAGTCTACCAATGTCAGGAAAATAATATATTTTCGTTGTATCCTGTGTCGAAATATATCCGTTGGTTTTAGTAGATTTTTTCTAATTTGAACAATTTCACATTTGTAATTTTCATAGATTTTTAAAGATACATTTTAAAGAAAGATTCTTGATAGATTTTAAGTCTACTAATGATTAGAGAAATTGTGTCTTAGCTAGTTTACTTATTGGGGCCTATGTATGCGTTGCCTATCAATTGAAATCTGGACTAATGTAGTTGCGAATATGATTGAAATTTTGGATACTTATATTTGGTATTGATTGGGAACGTCCTAAATTCTTTATCAAAATTAGAATTTCTAGTATTTACAGTATAATTAAAGACATAAGAGCCAAAATAAAAAGTATAGAGTTATATTTTGTCTTGTGAAAACTCCTTTAGATTGAAGGGTTCAACTCCAAATAATTTTTGATTGTAGGGACCTGATCTTCAACAAGTTAACTGGGGAGATTCCATATGCAATTGGAAATTTGCCATCTCTCGCCTATATGTAAGTTGGTTTCCAATGTTATGCTTGGTAGTGTTGTTTTTGTGTCTAGCTTTTTGACATGATGAATGGCTTTTTCAACCTTAAACAATAGTTGATTTTGGTCGTATAGGTTTCTTACAAACAACTCACTAAGTGGATTAGTACCAAGTTGGCTATTGACCAGCGAAGAGAATTTGTGAGCATCTTTTCTTTTAAAATCCCATGTACCGTTTCTCCAGATTTTTATCATTTGGGTAATACAAGATAGATTGATTGTGTTACACTCTTCCTCTTTCTTCCTTGCTGGCAGTGACGTGTCTTACAATAACTTTACTGAATCAATTACAGCCAGCTGCCAGCAGTCAAACGTGTTAGATTTTCTCATAAAATTGTATCTCTAGTTGTTCTATTTCCTTCAGGATGTTTTCAGTTGATCATGTTTTCGTATGTAATTGATAGGAACTTGGTTTCTAGTTTTCCATTAACAACAAGCAAAGTGTAAGTTCCTAGCACAACACATCCTCCTTAATTACATGCTTAATGAGGTAAAAATCTTTATTGATTACGATGAAACTTTAAAATGCAGAGATTCTTGGTGCTTAATGAAGGAACTCCCTTGCCCCACAAAGGCAGAATGTAAGTCTGTAGTTCTTACTACCATAGATTGTAATATATATGCATTAAAACATCCTTGAAAGTTTTCTCAATGTCAATCTGCAAACCATTCTTTGTTTATTAATTGTGGTGGAGAAAGGATGAGCTACAACGGGAATGAGTATGAAGAAGATATGAGCCCCTTCGGGCCATCATACTTTGCTTCTTACGATTCAACTAAATGGGCTTACAGCAGTATAGGAGCTTTTTTGCACATTGACAAGGCTAACTTTATAGCATCAAACAAATTCAATCTGAATACAAGAAGCCCCGAATACTATAAAACAGCTCGCTTTGCACCTTTATTGCTTAGGTATTATGGCCTTTGCTTACGAAAAGGAAGCTACAGGGTAAAGTTGCACTTTGCAGAAATAATATATTCTAATGACCAGAGTAGCATTGGAAGGCGTATCTTTGATGTATCTATTCAGGTTAAAGAAAAAAATCTCTTCCATATTGGATTCTGTTCTATGTTATTTATTATTTAACAATAGCATGGGAAAATTTTTCATAATTGTTAGGAAAAAAAAGGGATAATCTCTACGCTAGAATAAACCTAAAGAAAGAATACAAGTTCATGGATTGCTAATTACTAAGAAATATGGACACTCTTTCGGGATTAAAGTGTCCATATTGGACATATATTGGATATCGATACTCCCCTGACATATTTGGACATGTTTTCAACATATTTTTGACATTTTTATTCAAAATTTTTTCTTATATTCTATAATTTTGAAAATTATAAAGTTTAAAATGATAAAGTTTAAATATAAATATTGCTTAATATATATATTAAGTTTTGCCTTAATTTGTTAAATTATATCATTATTATTATTTTAATATAATAACTTGTAGAAGATATTAATGGTATAACTCATTTATATTGGTTTTGTTATTTACTTTTCTATGAAATTATTTTGGGTGAAGAAATAAAAAATATAAAGATTTTTTTTACTAATTTAGTATAAAATAATGTTATTCATCAATTATAAAAATAGTAAATTAAATTTTACTTGGCATGTCATGTTCTTTGTTCTATAAAAATTGTATGTCAACATACCCATATCCATACTTCTTAGGCTAATTGGACTTTCTAGTAGGGAAATTTAGTGCTGAAGGATTTTAATATCATGGAAGAAGCTGGTGGTGTTGGCAAGGGAATCACTAAGGATTTTACAGATATTCTAGTCAATAGCAACACATTGGAGATCTCATTATATTGGGCAGGTAAAGGGACTACTGCCGTTCCTAACAGAGATAGCGGTGTATATGGACCTCTAATATCTGCTATCACAATAACACCTAGTAAGTCTTTTTTATTTGAGTACACAAATAAAAATATCAGCTAATATATATTTATACCTAATCCTTTAATATTGATATTTCCTACTACTGTGAAGATATAGCGATATATTTTCGTATTAGCGGTATATCGCTATATATCTGTCAATTTAACCCTATTAGTTTACGATTTTTTAAACTTTTTTCGCTATATCTGATACTAATAAATATTATCTGATATATCCAATATTTTTATAGTTATAGCCGATACTGATACCAGTATACTCATCCACAAAAGATTCCAAAATTAAAATTCTTATTTAACTTGCTTCCATTCCCATTGCAGATTTCAGCACTTATACAGGATTTTCTATTGGTGCTATTGTTGGAATTGTAATTGCCTCGGTGTGATTCTAACATCCCTTTCGTTGTTTCTCTGGATGAAAGGCTACATGGGAAGAAAAAGAAATGGAAATGAAGGTGTAGTCTTTTGTCATATATCTACCATCAATGCTTCCCAATTCCCGTGGCACTATAGTTGTATTACATTCTTACAATGATCATCAATGCATAACACTTTTCTAGAATTAAATATGAAATAGACTTTCATTTGTTTGCGTATTAAATTCATTTTGGTAAACAACCTCTGCTATTATGTCTTTGAATTTCAGCATATCTAGGGCTAAGTACAAGTTATTGTACCTTGAGACAAATTAAAGCTGCAACAGATGATTTTAGCCTCATAAATAAGATCGGTGAAGGTGGCTTTGGGCCTGTATACAAGGTAATCATTGATGACTTTTGTAGAAGTAAAGACAACAAGATGTCTTTTATTCAGGTGCATGATATAAAATATTGTAGATATTCAAATATTGACTAATATATATCACAATTGCTCCCCCTATATATAATAGCATAATTGCGATGTCTCTATATCAGTGATATATCACTCGATATTTCACTATTGGATTACAATTTGTAAAAGTTTTTCATAGGTTATGTCTGATACTAATCTCAATATTTATATCTAGGATGTTTACCATCTCCAATATGATATTTTCATTTTCTTTCTTCAAAAATGATGATTTTTTCCTACTATCAACTTCTCTTGATTTTATGGTGTACTAACAGATGGTAAGGTAATTGCCGTCAAACAGCTCTCATCTAAATCAAAGCAAGGAAATCGTGAATTCATCAATGAAATAGGCATGATCTCTGCGTTACAACACCCAAATCTAGTAAAGCTTCATGGGTGTTGCATTGAAGGAAAAGAATTACTGTTAGTATATGAATACATGGAAAATAATTGCCTTGCTCGTGCTCTCTTTGGTAAGTTCCTCTCAACATTTATACAACTATAGCATAATGAGCTAGGGAGAATTATAGTTTTGGTTTACTATTATGAACAAATAAAATATTCTTGATTTGATATATAATAAATTATTTGTCATCTTTCATGCACCAAAGGACCGATTCAATAATCAATATGCCATTTTTCATTAATTCTTAAATCCTTTGAAATTAGCATTATATCCGGATTTATCTCTCCTTTTAATAGAGGATATAGCAATTTCTCTTGGATTTCTCAATCTAAGTAAGAGACAATATACCTTGATATTATTGATAATTTTTTTGATTCAAAGGATCATCCCATCTCAATTGAATAAAAAAATATTGTTTTGAGAAGAAATTGAGTTCACTTCCATACTACTCTTATATTGTTTTTCCTTTTCAAATATTTTGAAATCTAATCCTATATAATATTGTCCAATGTCTTTTTTTCCTTTGATAAAACAAATTTATGGTTCCTTTTGGTTTAGAAATATAATACACAATTACATTGATCTACAATTTTTTTCTTTTTCATTACAATCATCTAATTCAAAAGATTTTTATTGAGTTGTTATTCCTCTTCTCCTTTGTTGTCTCATTCTTCGTTCATTCATTTCAAAAATTTCATAGGTCGTGAGCTTACTCGGATAAAATTGGATTGGCCTTTACGAAAGAGAATATGTTTGGGCATAGCAAAGGGTTTAGCTTATCTTCATGAGAGTCAAGGCTCAAGATTGTTCACAGGGACATAAAGGCAACTAACGTTCTACTTGATAAGGATCTAAATGCTAAAATATCAGATTTTGGTTTAGCAAAGCTTGATGAAGATGAAAACACTCATATCAGCACAAGAATAGCTGGAACAATGTGAGTTTTCCCACCCTCTCTTTTTCCTAAGTACTTTGTGAGTTTAGCATTTTGCATCTTGCTTTTAGATGTATGTTCATTTTCTTCCAATCTATCCAATAACCACACAAGAAAACATACCAACATAGGACACGAATATTATATGACAAAATACCGATATGTCAACGCACTAATTTTCTTAAAAATTGAGACGATAGTATGCTGGGAATATGCTAGCTAAACTTTATAGTTTATTTAAAGATATTGAGAATATTACTGATCAACATACTATTATACTAAAATATTATTGGTTAAAATATTAGGTTTCAGTATTTATATCGGTCGTGACCATAATGATATTAGATAATATATATTGATATAAAAAATTAAAAATTCTAAGTTAATAAGGGTATATCAATTAATATATTAGCCAACTATTCGATGTATTGGCCAATATTTTAAATATTAGCTTATATAAAATAATATATCATCGATAAAGCAACCAATCATGATATTGTCGTAATATAAAAAAATTAGTGTTGCATACCCAATACCGATATATATAAGTCAATACTTACAATATCAGTCGATATTTTTATATATAGAAATACATATTTCTTATTTTATCATCCAAAAAATTTTTTCAAAAAGAATTAATTTATGAGTTAGCTAATATAAATGAATTACTCTATAACATATATCACACAGAAAAAAAAGGTAACAGGGGCTTAGATTTTCAATTATATTTAAATTGTTGAATGGTTCTAATTTCTCTTTAGATTATATTTAGAGCCTCAATTTTTTAAAAATAAAAAAATAGCTCCATATATTTAGAATATGTTAGAGGATGTTGGAATAAATAAATAAATAAAATATTTTAACATATATCAAGCATTGCCACCCTTATCCAAGAGAAGTATTAATGCTTTTTAGCCAGACACTACATATTTTTACCAACTAAAGTGATGAGTGCATCAGTTAGTAGGCTTAGCTTGAGAAGAGGCTTGAGAAGAGGCCAGTATCCATCCCTCAAAAGCTTCACTAGAGAGCGATTTGGTATGATAAAGATAAAGTATAGTGCAAGATTCTCCCACATCATAGATATTATAACAATAATAAGAAGTTATTGTTAGATCCTCAAGCATGGATGAAAATATAGGTGTTAGTGGGGAATCTATTAGTATTGAATATATTGGACAATATGTATCGGTCTCGAATATATCAATAAAATTTTTTTTGAAATATCTTAAATTGATAAAATAATATCGACTGATATATTGATTGTATTAGACAATGTTTCGGCTAAATATTGGTTATATTAGCTGACATCAAAACATGTCATCATATTATTGCAGTACCAGGAAACACTGATATCAGAGAGTCCCAATATTTATACATATCGGTTGTATTTTCATCCATTAGTGAGGAATTATCAAAGAGAAAGTCAATACCGTACCACCTGTGAAAACAATGCTAGCATGTGTAGGCATGGGCAATTGTAGAACATACTTATATATGTCGGACACCATTTTAAACCCAAAAGCCCAATCTAATAGGTAATGGACCAACACACTTTTATAAGACACTATAATTTTTAATATCTTGAGACAATTTATTAACTCACATATATTCATAGCTATCTTCCCCTCATGCATGAGTTCATCCATATCAAGCAAACCCCTTTAAATGCAAATCTGGTAGCACTTCATTCAAAAACAATGACGTCGTCTAACACTATTACATTGATGATATTTAGATATACAACCCTTATAACAATAAGTTGCACACATGACTATAGAACTGAACATTAGGTACGCAACTCTCTCAAGAAATGGACCTTATGTGACGACCTGACTTTTATTATCATCAAAAGCCGTTGTCAATTCTAATTCATATAATTTATGAAAAGATAAATAGATGAGCATAAAAATTTTTCTTTTCTTTTCATCAAACCTGAGATGCATTCTAAAGATAAATAATTTCATAGATCCCAAAAGTGTCACGGAAACATTCTAACATTCATAAGCAGCGGAATCAAAATTACAAATTTCCTCAAATAAAATAAACAAAACTCCAAAAATCTGCTCCAGCCAGCAAAAATCCAAGGACTCTACTCGACTTCGTCCTCCATAAGCTTGTCATCTGAAAATTTGCAAGAGTGAGCTTACAAAGCCCAGCAGGATACTCACATGCAGAAATCACAGGCATACATATAATCAAAGTATAGATCATAATATAGCAAAATAACAATCATCATATCGTTTCTTCTTAGTTCATATTCTTTTCATCTTGTCCTTATCAAATTCATTCGGAGTTCATATAATCTTTAGGGACCGGACGGGAGCGGACAACATCGAGGACGGGTTGTGTGCTACCCCACAACCTAAAGCCGTATCCCCTCATTATGCTCCCCGGGGCGGGTGGTAATGCCTTTAACCCGGCATACGGGGCCATAGTCCAGAGTTCTTGTGCCACCAAAAGGTCCCCTCCCGTGGCCCAGGAGGCATCCTCGAGTGTCACTCCAATATCCTTCATCCATCTTTAACAGCAATTTTAATGGAAAACTCAGTTCATATTTCTTGTTCTTTAATGGCCATTCATCGTAGTTCAAAAGTCGGAAGAGTTCCACTTGCTGTCCATAGTTCATGCATTTTCCTTGTTCTAATAGTCTTTGTTCTTTAACTTCAATATTGGAAGTCCATATTTCCTTTCAAAAGTCGAAGCTCATTTTCAGAATAATTTCAAAGTTCTTAAATAATCCCGTTAATTTCCGAAGTCCCCTTTTTAAATGGAAGACCGAAGTCCTGAAACCGGAATTCGTAAAAGGCCGGCTTCATTTTAGCCGGAGTTCATATTTTGCAAAAGCAGGATCTCATTTCATGCAAAAATAATCGGAGTTCATTTATGAAGAAGAAGTCGGAGTTCGTTTTCAAGCAAAGGAAACCGGAGTTCATTTCTTGCACAAGCCGGAGTTCGTTTTCTTAGGTCAAAAACCGGAGTTCTTTTCCTTAATCTAGAAATCATCAACACCGGAGTTCATTTCTTGCAAAGGCTGGAATTCGTTTTATGAATCAGAAGCCGGGGTTCATTTCTTTTGTTCAAAGCCGGAGTTCTCTATTTATGAAGGACGGAGCACAATTACATTATGCTCCAAAAGTCGGAAGTTCTTTAATCAGGGACGGGTGCCGTTTTCTTTACGGAGGACTTGGACGGAGCTCTAAACGGACGGAGTGGCTTTTCATTTCAAAATCCAGAGCTCAAAGGGACGGAGTGGATTTTAAAAATTCGGAGACGGAGTGGATTTTCTTTTAAACTGGACGGAGCCTTTTCTTTCAAAATATCCGGAGTACGTTTCTTTCAGAAAATCCGGAGTTATTTTCTTTCAAAGTCCAGAGTGCTAGCAACCGGAGTACTTTTCTGTCAAAATCCGGAGTGTTTTATTCAAAATGGACGGAGTGGATTTTCTTTTAAAATCCGGAGGTCATAGGGACGGAGTGACATTTCTTTCAAAATCCGGAGTGCTTAAAGGAACGGAGTGCCTCATTGACGGAGTACACTTCTCTTCCTTATTCCGGAGTGTTTTAAGGGACGGAGTGCATAAAATCCGAAGTTCATTGAGTACGTATTTTATAAACCGGAGTTTACTTCAAAATAGAGGGACGGAGTATAAAATTCATTAAAGGCCGGAGTTCATATTAACAGTGGACGGAGTACAAAATTCATTTAAGGCCGGAATCCATTTTCACAGTGGACGGAGTGTTTTTCAAACTTAAGGCCGGAGTGCATTTTCGGAGTGCTTTTCAAAACTTAAGGCCGGAGTGCATTTTCGGAGTGCTTTTCAAATCTTAAGGCCGGAGTGCATTTTTACAGAGCGACTTTCAGAACATAAGGCCGGAGTGTATCTTCACAGTGGACGGAGTGTTTTTCAAACTTAAGGCCGGAGTGCATTTTCGGAGTGCTTTTCAAAACTTAAGGCCGGAGTGCATTTTCGGAGTGCTTTTCAAATCTTAAGGCCGGAGTGCATTTTTACAGAGTGACTTTCAGAACATAAGGCCGGAGTGTATCTTTACAGTGGACGGAGCACACTATTAAAAGGGCCGGAGTTAATTATGCCGGAGTTCTTTTCAGACAAACGGCCGGAGTTTCTTTTCACAAAAGACGGAATATATTATTCAAAGAGGCCGGAGTTCATTTGAATATTACTGTTGGTCGGAGTTCACCTTTCAGTAGGCCGGATTGCATTTTCACCTTCTGAAAGGACACCGAAATTCATTTCTTGAATTTCAAAGATTGGATTTAACAGAATTCTGACAGAATATAACTAAAATCATGCATAACAGAATTTCCTCTAAACATGCATATTAATCATCAAAAGCATACAGAAATCATATATTTTCATAACAATATAAAGAAACATGCGTTTTGGAAAAATAAGGTAAGTATCTTGCCTGAATTCTCCTTTTTCTAAGTCTGGGACCTACGGCCTCTCTCTCTTTCTCTCCTTCCAGACTCTGCGGCGTACTCAAACTTACTTCCCCAGCCCTATTTATAGATTTGAGTTGCCCTTATCCGAATTAATCGTTCTTGTCCGTTACAATTCTCTCATTTAATTTTCTCCAATTTAATTGGCTTCGTCCGTTACACCTTTCCCATTTAATCCTCTTAAAACTCCTCGTCAGTTACGCGTTTCTTATTAATTTCCAATCCGGTCAACTTACGCCTTTCCTGAAAGTTCGCACGCGTTTTCACTCCGGAATTCCGGAGTGATTTCTTTCAGCAATCGTGACGCTGCGTTTTTACTCCGAACCGGGAGTGATTTCTTTCAAAGAATCGCCGACGCGTTTTTACTCCGGAAATCCGGAGTTCATTTACCAAAGGAAAGTCCGGTCTTCATTTACCCAACGAAATCGGACTTCTTTTATAACGGAAATCCGGACTCATTTTTAATAGGAAGATCCGGAGTGAATTTAAGAAATATTCGGAGTGGATTTTCATAGGAAATCCGGACTGGATTAAGGAAATCGGACGCCTTCTTACCTGAAATCCGGACTTCCAAAATCCGAGTATGATTTAACCAATGAAATTCGGACGCCTTCTTATTTGTTTTCCGGTCAACGTGCGTTGACCGGATTTGATTGTTAAAATTTCTTATTAAAATTTTTGGGTTGTTACTATCTCCCCCACTTATAGAAATTTCGTCCTCGAAATTTGACAATCCTCACAATTTCATAACCACAGATATTCTTTCTTGTATCCAGACGTTTTTCACTTAGACAAGGATTATTTTGGGAACACTCAAGTAATTGAATTCTCTTAATTCCTTATTGCAAAACAAATCTTTAGCTTAGAATGACTAAACCCAAACACTTTTTCAACCATTGATACAAGGAAAACCTTGTAAGAATCCCCAAATTTTAAGAGCGACTTACGGAAATACCTATTTTTTTTCCAATGTAATATGATACTTTAAACGAATTTGATAAACTTCCATTTCAAGTTCATTTCCAAACCTCAAAAATTTGATCCTAGGGACATAATTTTTTTATTTTGAAATCCTGAGTCATGGGTACATAAAGCTTACGTTGTGCTTTAAATAGTTTTATGATAGTAATTTTATGAAGACGATGCCAAATTCTCAGATCACTGCCTTCTTCTGAGTTACAGTTACAACAATTACTCCAATCATTATCAAGCATTTTAAGATTCCCATTCAAGATCATGACATCCTATTACCCCACGATTAATCTTTCATATCTCCCTATGAACTTCAAAGACATACAAGTCCAAAGACTCAGCATGTGATGCATACTATCTCCTAGAACAGCGTATGTTCACCTGAGATATCATATAGTCATCCTTTCTAATGGTACAAAAATTTGACTTTTAAAACTTTAGGTAATGACTCTCTTTAGCAATAAATCTTCAAATCAGAGATTTTTAATTACTACTTTTGACTCACTAGTCATGAACTACTCCCCCACTTAGTTCGAAGGCAGCCATCTATCATGACGTGATAGTAGCATAACTTTTAACAATTACATGCACCCCATGATCTTTGAATTCATCGATAAGATCATCTCAACTTGGACCCGAATATGCTTAAAAGACTCAACCCATGAAATTCATGAAATGCCAACGAACCTACAAAACTCAAACAACGTTTTAGAACTTTGCAATGGTTATATCCTTATCCTGAATACCGCTGGGACTACAACTTTCATTTATCCATAACTTACACACTATGAACCCAAATCGATCTTTGAGATCAACAAGCCTTTACAACAATTCGTGAACTATGCCTATCCATTTACAAGGTCTGCTTATCAAATTTTCAACCTTCTAGGCAAACCCCATTTTAGAAATTCACGAATAACCTTATCGGTCTATCTATTTACCTCAAAGGTTCTAGAGTATTTAACCACCATACCCAAGTTGATACTTCTACGGCCCTGCTTAAGATCCTCAATGATTGGCATTGATTCGACAGAACCTCGAATTATCGATCAAAAGATAACTTAGCTGAATCTTCCTTTTTAATAACATCCTCGATTAAAAGATCTATAAGAAAGACGATATCAGTTTCTTGACACCATAATTAATTCAAATTCATGCTTCAAATCTTAAAACCTGATTGCAAGATGCTATCCTTTGCTAACTATATTAGCACTGCAGTTCATCCATCGAACTATTATTAAGATCAGACTTAATCCTTTAGCTATCTCAAGTTTACACTTGAAATCGCACAATTCAATTACTAGGCACAATATTTTACTAACACAAATCAGTTCGACCCGATAACTTACTGACCAAATTCTGTAAATGTCACGCCAAGATTGCACCACCAAAGGATTCAAGTTAATCCAACAAATCGTATCCACGAACTCAAAAATATCACAACCCCGACACCACTTGCACCGAACTTAAATCCGTAATTTGCTAGATCTAAGTGTATGCCTTCGATGGGTCAGAAACTCGATTGTTGGTAAAATTATCATAGGTCCATCTTAGGAATTTACGTGGTTACCGGAGATGATGGAACTAAATCTTCTATATTTAGAGCCATTCTGTCTGACATATTTACATACCTTGCCTCCTGCTCCGGAGAGTTGTTAATCCGTTCAATTCGCCTCCCATTATTGGGCATATCTTAAGAGATGACTTCAATTTCTGAAAAAGACAATTCTGTTAGTCAACCTTTCACAAGTACTATCTCAATTTTCTCCGACCAAACATAAGTAAAGCTAACTCTCTTCTTGCCTTAACTAATCTTGTCCTATGTTTCCGTGCTGATTCCTAAAGCAGCTCAGTTTTTCTCTCTGATACCAACTGTGATGACCCGACTTTTATTATCATCAAAAGCCGTTGTCAATTCTAATTCATATAATTTATGAAAAGATAAATAGATGAGCATAAAAATTTTTCTTTTCTTTTCATCAAACCTGAGATGCATTCTAAAGATAAATAATTTCATAGATCCCAAAAGTGTCACGGAAACATTCTAACATTCATAAGCAGCGGAATCAAAATTACAAATTTCCTCAAATAAAATAAACAAAACTCCAAAATCTGCTCCAACCAAAGAAAAATCCAAGGACTCTACTCGACTTCGTCCTCCATAAGCTTGTCATCCGAAAATTTGCAAGAGTGAGCTTACAAAGCCCAGCAGGATACTCACATGCGTAAATCACAGGCATACATATAATCAAAGTATAGATCATAATATAGCAAAATAACAATCATCATATCGTTTCTTCTTAGTTCATATTCTTTTCATCTTGTCCTTATCAAATTCATTCGGAGTTCATATAATCTTTAGGGACCGGACGGGAGCTTTAACATCGAGGACGGGTTGTGTGCTACCCCACAACCTAAAGCCGTATCCCCTCATTATGCTCCCCGGGGCGGGTGGTAATGCCTTTAACCCGGCATACGGGGCCATAGTCCAGAGTTCTTGTGCCACCAAAAGGTCCCCTCCCGTGGCCCAGGAGGCATCCTCGAGTGTCACTCCAATATCCTTCATCCATCTTTAACAGCAATTTTAATGGAAAACTCAGTTCATATTTCTTGTTCTTTAATGGCCATTCATCGTAGTTCAAAAGTCGGAAGAGTTCCACTTGCTGTCCATAGTTCATGCATTTTCCTTGTTCTAATAGTCTTTGTTCTTTAACTTCAATATTGGAAGTCCATATTTCCTTTCAAAAGTCGAAGCTCATTTTCAGAATAATTTCAAAGTTCTTAAATAATCCCAAGCACTCAAGTCCCCTTTTAAATGGAAGACCGAAGTCCCAAAACTGAATTAGTAAAAGGCCGCTTCATTTTAGCCGGAGTTCATATTTTGCAAAAGGATCTCATTTCATGCAAAAATAATCGGAGTTCATTTATGAAGAAGAAGTCGGAGTTCGTTTTCAAGCAAAGGAAACCGGAGTTCATTTCTTGCACAAGCCGGGAGTTCGTTTTCTTAGGTCAAAAACCGGAGTTCTTTTCCTTAATCTAGAAATCATCAACACCGGAGTTCATTTCTTGCAAAGGCTGGAATTCGTTTTATGAATCGAAGCCGGGGGTTCATTTCTTTTGTTCAAAGCCGGAGTTCTCTATTTATGAAGGACGGAGCACAATTACATTATGCTCCAAAAGTCGGAAGTTCTTTAATCAGGGCCGTGCCGTTTTCTTTACGGAGGACTTGGACGGAGCTCTAAACGGACGGAGTGGCTTTTCATTTCAAAATCCAGAGCTCAAAGGGACGGAGTTGATTTTAAAAATTCGGAGACGGAGTGGATTTTCTTTTAAACTGATTTGCCTTTTCTTTCAAAATATCCGATGAGTTTCTTTTCGGAAAATCCGAGTTATTTTCTTTCAAAGTCAGTGCTAGCAAACTCGGAGTACTTTTCCTCACAAAATCCGGAGTGTTTTATTCAAAATGGACGGAGTGGATTTTCTTTTAAAATCCGGAGGTCATAGGGACGGAGTGACATTTCTTTCAAAATCCGGAGTGCTTAAAGGAACGGAGTGCCTCATTGACGGAGTACACTTCTCTTCCTTATTCCGGAGTGTTTTAAGGGACGGAGTGCATAAAATCCGAAGTTCATTGAGTACGTATTTTATAAACCGGAGTTTACTTCAAAATAGAGGGACGGAGTATAAAATTCATTAAAGGCCGGAGTTCATATTAACGGTGGATTTGAGTACAAAATTCATTTAAGGCCGGAATCCATTTTCACAAAGGACGGAGTTCTTTTTTGAACATAAGGCCGGGGTGTATTTTCACAAAGGGCTGAGTGTTTTCAAACTTAAGGCCGGAGTGCATTTTCGGAGTGCTTTTCAAAACTTAAGGCCGGAGTGCATTTTCGGAGTGCTTTTCAAATCTTAAGGCCGGAGTGCATTTTTACGAGCGACTTTCTTTAACATAAGGCCGGAGTGTATCTTCACAAAGTGGGACGGAGTGTTTTCAAACTTAAGGCCGGAGTGCATTTTGGAGTGCTTTTCAAAACTTAAGGCCGGAGCATTTTCGAGTGCTTTTCAAATCTTAAGGCCGGAGTGTATTTTTACAGTGTGACTTTCTAACATAAGGCCGAGTGTATCTTTACAAAGTGGACGGAGCACACTATTAAAAGGGCCGAGTTAATTATGCCGGAGTTCTTTTTAGGACAAACGGCCGGAGTTTCTTTTCACAAAAGATGGAATATATTATTCAAAGAGGCCGAGTTCATTTGAATATTAATGTTGGTCGAGTTCACCTTTCAAAAGAGGCCGGATTGCATTTTCACCTTCTCGAAGGACACCAAATTCATTTCTTGAATTTGAGATTGGATTTACATTACACTGAGAATATAACTAAAATCATGCATATAAATTTCCTCTAAACATGCATATTAATCATCAAAAGCATACAGAAATCATATATTTTCATAACAATATAAAGAAACATGCGTTTGGAAAAATAAGGTAAGTATCTTGCCTGAATTCTCCTTTTTCTAAGTCCTGGGACCTACGGCCTCTCTCTCTTTCTCTCCTTCCGACTCTGCGCGTACTCAAACTTACTTCCCAGCCCTATTTATAGATTTGAGTTGCCCTTATCCGAATTAATCGCTCTTGTCCGTTACAATTCTCTCATTTAATTTTCTCCAATTTAATTGGCTTCCGTTACACCTTTCCCATTTAATCCTCTTAAAACTCCTCCGATTCACGCGTTTCTTATTAATTTCCAATCCGGTCAACTTACGCCTTTCCCGAAAGTTCGCGACGTTTCACTCCGAATTCGAGTGATTTCTTTCAAAGAATCGCACGCGTTTTTACTCCGAGAAATCCGAGTGATTTCTTTCAAAGAATCGCACGCGTTTTTACTCCGGAAATCCGGAGTTCATTTACCAAAGGAAAGTCCGGTCTTCATTTACCCAACGAAATCCGGACTTCTTCTATAACGGAAATCCGGACTCATTTTTAATAGGAAGATCCGGAGTGAATTTAAGAAATATTCCGGAGTGGATTTTCATAGGTAAATCCGGACTGGATTAAGGAAATCCGGACGTCTTCTTACCCAGGAAATCCGGACTTCCAAAAATCCGGAGTATGATTTAACCAATGAAATTCCGGACGTCTTCTTATTTCGTTTTCCGGTCAACGTGCGTTGACCGGATTTGATTGTTAAAATTTCTTATTAAAATTTTTGGGTTGTTACTATCTCCCCCACTTATAGAAATTTCGTCCTCGAAATTTGACAATCCTCACAATTTCATAACCACAGATATTCTTTCTTGTATCCAGACGTTTTTCACTTAGACAAGGATTATTTTGGGAACACTCAAGTAATTGAATTCTCTTAATTCCTTATTGCAAAACAAATCTTTAGCTTAGAATGACTAAACCCAAACACTTTTTCAACCATTGATACAAGGAAAACCTTGTAAGAATCCCCAAATTTTAAGAGCGACTTACAGAAATACTGACTATTTTTTCCAATGTAATATGATACTTTAAACGAATTTGATAAACTTCCATTTCAGTTCATTCCAAACCTCAAGAATTTGATCCTAGGGACATAATTTTTTTATTTTGAAATCCCTGAGTCATGGGTACATAAAGCTTACGTTGTGCTTTAAATAGTTTTATGATAGTAATTTTATGAAGACGATGCCAAATTCTCAGATCACTGCCTTCTTCTGAGTTACAGTTACAACAATTACTCCAATCATTATCAAGCATTTTAAGATTCCCATTCAAGATCATGACATCCTATTACCCCACGATTAATCTTTCATATCTCCCTATGAACTTCAAAGACATACAAGTCCAAAGACTCACAGCATGTGATGCATACTATCTCCTAGAACAGCGTATGTTCACCTGAGATATCATATAGTCATCCTTTCTAATGGTACAAAAATTTGACTTTTAAAACTTTAGGTAATGACTCTCTTTAGCAATAAATCTTCAAAGCAGAGATTTTTAATTACTACTTTTGACTCACTAGTCATGAACTACTCCCCCACTTAGTTCGAAGGCAGCCATCTATCATGACGTGATAGTAGCATAATTTTTAACAATTACATGCACCCCATGATCTTTGAATTCATCGATAAGATCGTCTCAACTTGGACCCGAATATGCTTAAAAGACTCAACCCATGAAATTCATGAAATGCCAACGAACCTACAAAACTCAAACAACGTTTTAGAACTTTGCAATGGTTATATCCTTATCCTGAATACCGCTGGGACTACAACTTTCATTTATCCATAACTTACACACTATGAACCCAAATCGATCTTTGAGATCAACAAGCCATTACAACAATTCGTGAACTATGCCTATCCATTTACAAGGTCTGCTTATCAAATTTTCAACCTTCTAGGCAAACCCCATTTTAGAAATTCACGAATAACCTTATCGGTCTATCTATTTACCTCAAAGGTTCTAGAGTATTTAACCACCATACCCAAGTTGATACTTCTACGGCCCTCGCTAAGATCCTCAATGATTGGCATTGATTCGAACGGAACCTCGAATTATCGATCAAAAGATAACTTAGCTGAATCTTCCTTTTTAATAACATCCTCGATTAAAAGATCTATAAGAAAGACGATACAGTTTCTTGACACCATAATTAATTCAAATTCATGCTTCAAATCTTAAAACCTGATTGCAAGATGCTATCCTTTGCTAACTATATTAGCAACTTTTTCATCCATCGAACTATTATTAAGATCGAGACTTAATCCTTTAGCTATCTCAAGTTTACACTTGAAATCGCACAATTCAATTACTAGGCACAATATTTTACTAACACAAATCAGTTCGACCCGATAACTTATCACCAAATTCTCGTAAATGTCACGCCAAGATTGCACCACCAAAGGATTCAAGTTAATCCAACAAATCGTATCCACGAACTCAAAATATCACAACCCCCGACACCACTTGCACTGAACTTAAATCCGTAATTTGCTAGATCTAAGTGTATGCCTTCGATGGGTCGAAACTCGATTGTTGGTAAAATTATCATAGGTCCATCTTAGGAATTTACGTGGTTAGTTCTGGAGATGATGGAACTAAATCTTCTATATTTAGAGCCATTCTGTCTGACATATTTACATACCTTGCCTCCGCTCCGGAGAGTTGTTAATCTGTTCAATTCGCCTCCCATTATTGGGCATATCTTAAGAGATGACTTCAATTTACGAAAAGACAATTCATTAGTCAACCTTTCACAAGTACTATCTCAATTTTCTCCGACCAAACATAAGTAAAGCTAACTCTCTTCTTGCCTTAACTAATCTTGTCCTATGTTTCCGTCTTGATTCCTAAAGCAAATTCGATTTTTCTCTCTGATACTAATCGGTGATGACCCGACTTTTATTATCATCAAAAGCCGTTGTCAATTCTAATTCATATAATTTATGAAAAGATAAATAGATGAGCATAAAAATTTTTCTTTCTTTTCATCAAACCTGAGATGCATTCTAAAGATAAATAATTTCATAGATCCCAAAGTGTCACGGAAACATTCTAACATTCATAAGCGAATGGAATCAAAATTACAAATTTCCTCAAATAAAATAAACAAAACTCCAAAATCATCCCTTCCCGACCAAAAAATCCAAGGACTCTACTCGACTTCGTCCTCCATAAGCTTGTCATCTGAAAATTTGCAAGAGTGAGCTTACAAAGCCCAGCAGGATACTCACATGCAGAAATCACAGGCATACATATAATCAAAGTATAGATCATAATATAGCAAAATAACAATCATCATATCGTTTCTTCTTAGTTCATATTCTTTTCATCTTGTCCTTATCAAATTCATTCGGAGTTCATATAATCTTTAGGGACCGGACGGAGCGGACAACATCGAGGGCGGGTTGTGTGCTACCCACAACCTAAAGCCGTATCCCTCATTATGCTCCCCGGGGCGGGTGGTAATGCCTTTAACCCGGCATACGGGGCCATAGTCGAGTTCTTGTGCCACCAAAAGGTCCCCTCCGTGGCCCGGAGGCATCCTCGAGTGTCACTCCAATATCCTTCATCCATCTTTAACAAAGAATTTTAATGGAAAACTCAGTTCATATTTCTTGTTCTTTAATGGCCATTCATCGTAGTTCAAAAGTCGGAAGAGTTCCACTTGCTGTCCATAGTTCATGCATTTTCCTTGTTCTAATAGTCTTTGTTCTTTAACTTCAATATTGGAAGTCCATATTTCCTTTCAAAAGTCGAAGCTCATTTTCAGAATAATTTCAAAGTTCTTAAATAATCCCGTTAATTTCCGAAGTCCCCTTTTTAAATGGAAGACCGAAGTCCTGAAACCGGAATTCGTAAAAGGCCGGCTTCATTTTAGCCGGAGTTCATATTTTGCAAAAGCAGGATCTCATTTCATGCAAAAATAATCGGAGTTCATTTATGAAGAAGAAGTCGGAGTTCGTTTTCAAGCAAAGGAAACCGGAGTTCATTTCTTGCACAAGCCGGAGTTCGTTTTCTTAGGTCAAAAACCGGAGTTCTTTTCCTTAATCTAGAAATCATCAACACCGGAGTTCATTTCTTGCAAAAGGCTGGAATTCGCTTTTATGAATCGAAGCCGGGTTCATTTCTTTTGTTCAAAGCCGAGTTCTCTATTTATGAAGGACGGAGCACAATTACATTATGCTCCAAAAGTCGGAAGTTCTTTAATCAGGGACGGGTGCCGTTTTCTTTACGGAGGACTTGGACGGAGCTCTAAACGGACGGAGTGGCTTTTCATTTCAAAATCCAGAGCTCAAAGGGACGGAGTTGATTTTAAAAATTCGGAGACGGAGTGGATTTTCTTTTAAACTGGACGGAGCCTTTTCTTTCAAAATATCCGAGTACGTTTCTTTTCGGAAAATCCGGAGTTATTTTCTTTCAAAGTCCAGAGTGCTAGCAACCGGAGTACTTTTCAGTCAAAATCCGGAGTGTTTTATTCAAAATGGACGGAGTGGATTTTCTTTTAAAATCCGGAGGTCATAGGGACGGAGTGACATTTCTTTCAAAATCCGGAGTGCTTAAAGGAACGGAGTGCCTCATTGTGGAGTACACTTCTCTTCCTTATTCCGAGTGTTTTAAGGACGGAGTGCATAAAATCCGAAGTTCATTGAGTACGTATTTTATAAACCGGAGTTTACTTCAAAATAGAGGGATTTGAGTATAAAATTCATTAAAGGCCGGAGTTCATATTAATAAAGTGACGGAGTACAAAAATTCATTTAAGGCCGGAATCCATTTTCACAAAGTGGACGGAGTTCTTTTGAACATAAGGCCGGGGTGTATTTTCACAAGGACGGAGTGTTTTCAAACTTAAGGCCGGAGTGCATTTTCGGAGTGCTTTTCAAAACTTAAGGCCGGAGTGCATTTTCGGAGTGCTTTTCAAATCTTAAGGCCGGAGTGCATTTTTACGGGCGACTTTGAACATAAGGCCGGAGTGTATCTTCACAGTGGACGGAGTGTTTTTCAAACTTAAGGCCGGAGTGCATTTTCGGAGTGCTTTTCAAAACTTAAGGCCGGAGTGCATTTTCGGAGTGCTTTTCAAATCTTAAGGCCGGAGTGCATTTTTACAGGAGTGACTTTGAACATAAGGCCGGAGTGTATCTTTTATTGACGGAGCACACTATTAAAAGGGCGGAGTTAATTATGCGAGTTCTTTTAGGACAAACGGCAAGTTTCTTTTCACAAAAGACGGAATATATTATTCAAAGAGGCCGGAGTTCATTTGAATATTGTCATTGGTCGGAGTTCACCTTTGTTAGGCCGGATTGCATTTTCACCTTAGAAAGGACACCGAAATTCATTTCTTGAATTTCAAAGATTGGATTTAACAGAATTAAAGAGAATATAACTAAAATCATGCATAGCAATTTCCTCTAAACATGCATATTAATCATCAAAAGCATACAGAAATCATATATTTTCATAACAATATAAAGAAACATGCGTTTTGGAAAAATAAGGTAAGTATCTTGCCTGAATTCTCCTTTTTCTAAGTCTGGGACCTACGGCCTCTCTCTCTTTCTCTCCTTCCAGACTGCGGCGCGTACTCAAACTTACTTCCCCAGCCCTATTTATAGATTTGAGTTGCCCTTATCCGAATTAATCGTTCTTGTCCGTTACAATTCTCTCATTTAATTTTCTCCAATTTAATTGGCTTCGTCCGTTACACCTTTCCCATTTAATCCTCTTAAAACTCCTCGTCAGTTACGCGTTTCTTATTAATTTCCAATCCGGTCAACTTACGCCTTTCCTGAAAGTTCGCACGCGTTTTCACTCCGGAATTCCGGAGTGATTTCTTTCAGCAATCGCACGCGTTTTTACTCCAGAAATCCGGAGTGATTTCTTTCAGCAATCGCACGCGTTTTTACTCCGGAAATCCGGAGTTCATTTACCAAAGGAAAGTCCGGTCTTCATTTACCCAACGAAATCCGGACTTCTTTTATAACGGAAATCCGGACTCATTTTTAATAGGAAGATCCGGAGTGAATTTAAGAAATATTCCGGAGTGGATTTTCATAGGGAAATCCGGACTGGATTAATGAAATCCGGACGTCTTCTTACCCAGGAAATCCGGACTTCCAGAAATTCGGAGTATGATTTAACCAATGAAATTTCGGACGTCTTCTTATTTCGTTTTCCGGTCAACGTGCGTTGACCGGATTTGATTGTTAAAATTTCTTATTAAAATTTTTGGGTTGTTACACCTTATTGCCAACCTATTTCTGATATCAATTGTTGGAATTAGGAAAACTCATAAGGAAGAAGTCAACGGTACGTTGCATGTGTGAATACATGTGTATAGCGAGCATATGTATTTGTATGGACACTTACAGAATTTACTTATATATATTCGGACTATCTTTAAACTAAAAATCTAAACTAATAGGTCTACCTAACACACTTATAAGTTACTAAAACTGTTTTTAAATCTCCCATGTGCGAGCATAATCAAGGAGTCCAAAATTAGGAGTATCATTTTATACTCATACTCCCTTTGTACACTATTTGTATAGAAAGGTGATATTCCCACATTAGTGCACTAGAAAAAAAAGTTAAAAAGTAACTTGTTTTTCTCCTTCTTTGCATATTTTAGTAAAATATACGTAAAATGGATGTATAAGTATTTTTTTTTTCATTTCATTTATTATTCATTCCAATATCTAATTTTTTTTTTTTACTTTTTCTTCACTATGGATTTGCTCAGAGGATATATGGCTCCTGAATATGCAATGAGAGGCTACTTGACTGACAAAGCAGATGTCTACAGTTTTGGAGTAGTTGTACTTGAGATTGTCAGTGGAAAAAGCAATACAAATTATAGGCCAATGGGGGAGTTTGTCTATATTCTTGACTGGGTAATAATCATCTAATTGAATTTTTTTCTCTTATTAGGAATGTTATTTTCTACGATTTTAAATCATAGTTAAAAATATCAGTATTGGTTACAATTTTATTGATATTAAATATATTTGATCATGTATATCGATATTGAAAATATTAGAAAAATATTTTTGATAATTATAATATGATGTTATTATAGTGGCCGATATTTTAACCCAATATCATATATATATAGTAATATATCGTGATATATTATTGATATAATAACATATTATACTATTATCACGGTATTGAAAAATTATATCAGGGGCCCGATATCAATAGAGATTGGTTAATATTTATATCAATATTCTAAATACATCATGGACTCTAATGCCTCAACTTCTAACTCAAATTTTCGATAGGTATAAACATTAAGTTTTCTAATGAAGAAAATTGGTTTCTTTTTTTTTTTTTTCCTATCTTCTTAAACAGACTAGTAGAACCTTGATATCGTGAACCACCACCTTTATATATATTAATACACATTTGATACAAAAAACTGTTAAGTGTAAAGAAAAATTAAAGTGAAGGTTTTGGGAGTCTTTGCATGATTTGGGTAAATTTTCCAAGTAGAATAATAGAGTTAGTAGAGTAAATTAGAGAATAGAATTGGAAAAAGAAATGATTAATAATGGAATTGATAATTTTCCTAGACAATAATTGTAACCTAAGTTTTGGCATTGGAGTTCGAATTTCAAAGACACTTATATGGTATACTAAAATGCATTCCTAAGAGAACATATGTTTGGCAATATGAAATAGGCTGGTGTTAGAGAAAAATTCTTTAGTTATTCTTTATATATCTTTGATAATATAGTATTTTATCCATTCACATATACTAATGTGTTCACACATTAGTCGAGTTTGGGTAGGACGTGGGTTAGGCTGCATGACAATAAACTATTCGTAATACGCAGCCAGGGTAGGTCTAGGCCTAGTTTCTCAAGTTAACATCGTTGTCCTATGTTTGTCCATCTCCAAAAACTAGGTGATACCAAACTAAGATTTTGAGACTTGTGGTAGACAAGAGAGTGGAGAAGAGGGTTTGCGACTCAAGGCAGCCCCAAAGCAGATAAATTGGGATTAGATTTATGCTGTACTTATGCATATATTTATGTATAAATTAGGCCGGGCTAGTTATTTTACTTCAATGCATGATCCAAAATTTAAATAAATTTTAATTTTTTGACTATTTTCGTTCATAAGTAACAAATAACTTTGACCATATTGTCTATTAAAACACAGCCAGAAAAAAATGGGCTTGGTATCACATAAAATTTGATGGATAGATGAGCATCACATTACACGATAATGATTAAAAATCATCCCTAAAACATTTCTCAACGGCATCACTTGTTAAACTCTATGATTTTTAGTTTTCATCCTTGAATCTCATACTAATGAATGCCAAACCTAAGCTTCAATACAATTGCCAATGATTTACACATTAGAACACACAACATCACATTTTTCTTTTCCCTTATGAAAATTGAAGGCCTACGTCCTACAAGAGCAAGGGAACCTTTTAGAGCTCGTGGATCCAAGCCTCGGTTCAAACTTTCCTGAGGATGAGGCATTGATGCTGCTAAACTTGGCTCTATTATGTGCAAACCCATCTCCCACGCTCAGACCAATCATGTCTTTGGTAGTGAGCATGATTGAAGGCAAACTTCAAGTTCAAGCACCGATCATCAAACAGATAGGAATGGAGGAGGAGGATGTACAATTCAGAGCATTCAAGAGGTTGTCCCAGAAAAGCAAATCGACCAGGTCGACCACCTCAGAGTGTAGTCAAGTTCGAAAGAGCATATCGACGGATGAATCATTGATGGGCTTGTCAACCTCAATCCAGAGTAAGAATGATGAGGCTCAAGAAGTCTCGCCCTCGAGCAAGTTACTTCCCGAGATTGAACTATTTGATGTTAATTTCAATTAATAGAAGAGAGAGTTTGGAGTTTGTGTATGTCTTGTTTAGAGATTGTCCTAAATATTTAGTGTTACCGTAACAACAATATAACATGGTTAACTTTTATATATTTATTTTAATATGACATCCTATCTATCTATTTTTAGAGTTAAAATTTATGCAATATCTCATGGTACAATTGACAATTCTATGGAATTCATATCCCAATATTTATACCCCGTGGAATCTCCATAATTACACTGAATTTAGACAGAGTATAGCAAACGAGCCCTTGGTTGATTGAACTCTTGCATCAATTTATTGGTTAAACAATTTGATAAACATATCATGGAGCAAACAAATGGCTATGTCATCTTATAGCCATCGAACACAAGTTACTTTAACTGTATATCTTACAAACATCTCCTCCAACAAAATAAATTCTATGTTTTGAACTTACATACAAATCTGATTATGCATCAATATGGCCATTTATTCTAGATGATGCAGTTGTCTGTCCAAAAGAGATGGATCCTATTTGACTCATGTAAGAGAAGTCACAAACAATTGCGTGTTTGCAAATCATGCAAATGTTCTTGCCACAAGCATAGCTACAACTCTGATGCATAAATTGGTATTTCAAGAATTTTGAATGGGCCACTATTACTCTATGAATAGTCTACGAACTAACATAGATGGCAAATGAATGTATGAGTCTCAAACTTCTACATGCTTGTCAGACATGGACCTAACATAATCTAACCAAATGTCCATGTTACGAGTTACAACATAAACATCTATGCCTTGAGTTCCCACAAAAGTGTTCTTACTGGATTGGCTGTACAAAGCTAACTACATTCAAACATGTATAGTTGAATTTGGAAAAAATGCAAATGCCTAATGTAGTTGGAGTCAGACAGCTTCATGTCTCAAGTGATTTCATCTATACAAACTTCAGAGTTTAGTGGTGGCTGGACCCAAATGTCTATTTTTGTAACATTATGCTGTAATAGGATACCTAGAAACTAAACCTGGCATGCATAAGCAACTAGGCAGTATATCTAGATTGACATGAGAGGTGGCCCGATGCATAATGCATTGTGGACTTAAGAGAAGACCAAATACACGCAGGTAGCAAAAAGGTTGTTTCTAGTCACATGTGAACTCCTGATTGTAATGAATCCATTACAACTACTAAATATCTAGACATTAATATCTAGACCTAATATCTAGACATTAAGTTTAAACAACTACTGAAAGCATTGCATATACAGTTGCCTATTTTAAAAATCGACTACTATGTTTGTTAGGTTTTGAACATTTTCTTGTCGGCCTCATATCACAGACATTTATGCTAGGAAATCTAGCAACTGCATTGTGTCAGTTTTGCAAAACTTTGCAAACCAACAGAAGAGAGAGGTGTCAAAGACTCCTCCGTATGCTCTCTCTTGGCAAATCACTAGGTTATAAATGCTCATGTCTAAGTGCTTAAGGTTTTCTTGCTAAGTACTTGTTGCATAGAGAATGGCTAAGTTTAAATGGTTCAAAGAAAACTCTCACAACTATATGATTGTACTTCAATTGCATATGCACCTTCACATTATGAGGTTTCCGTGCATCTATTTTCCTATTTTCTATAAGTTGTTTACTTTTTAAATTTCTGGGGGGGTGGGAGGAGGGTAGGATACTTCTCAAATGCATTGTTCTCTATATATCCAACCTTTTATTTTCTCTAGTCCATGATGGGAATTTAGTAGTTGTATGCCAACTTGCCTAGGCTTTTCTTATGGGAATACAATTGTGATTTTTAACATATGCAAAGTATGAGGAAATAGCACAAATTAGATATTCAAATTAGTTAGGGAAATGCTTATTTGCCGAGTGTTAGGGTTTACCTTTAATAAGATTTTATTTTGGAGCACACTGAGTTAATGAGAGTAAAATCTTGAGAGTTAATTGTCCCTAAAGTGTGACGGAACGGATTTTTTTTTATTCCGTCATTCATAATACAATTGAAAATCCAAACTAAACCAATTAGGTGCAACACAGGATCTCAGATGCCATCTAGGACCCATATACTTTTAACCATAATAAGTATCGCGGAAGTTATTCTAACATTGGCGGAAGCATTCATATTCATTCCAAAATATTCATTTCCAAGTACATAACGAAAAATGTTTAATCATAGAAGTCCATCAAGTCATTACAACAATATTTCTCCAAAATAAACTTCTAAGATCTTTAATAATCCTTCAGACAGGCTCTAATCACTCCAACTTGTCAGGCACAAGCTCTAAAGTTTCATCTGTAGGGGGAAAAACATAAAACAGTGAGTCGAGGCCCAACAAGGTATATGCACATGAGTAGTAAAACGATGATGTAGAACGGTCATATATCTGTGCATAAGCAGCGGTTAATCGAATGCGGTCAAGAAAAAAGAGAAAACATACCTTAACAAAGACTATACTTGAGAAAATGTCAGTGCGAACGGTAAAATATAACATAACATATCGGTAATCAAATGCGATAAACGGTGAAATAAAGTACATATCATATCGGGTAATGATGATTTCATATTCGATAATCGATTACTTCATATTGAATTGGTACTTCATATTCGGTAATCGGTATAGTAACATAACATATCAAGAAAATAAAAACGGTACTTCATATCATATTGGTATTGCACTCCCAGTGATACCCTACTAGCCGAGGGGCGAATAATCGGATAGATTGTGTTCACACCACACAATCTAAGGCCGTGAATCGCCATGTGGGTATCCCATCTCACGGGATCGATCACGGTATGCCACCCAAGGTAGGCCGGTAATGGTATCCCTCACGGGATCGGTACGGTATGCCACCCGAAGGTAGGTCGGTAACGGTATCCCTCACGGGATCGGTATGGTGTGCCACCCGAAGGTAGGCCGATAACGGTATCCCTCCTGTCCGTAATGCCCCGAGGGCAGGGCGGACCACAAATAACTCCATGGACAGAGTTATCCTCATAACATATCCCATCCCGAGGATCGATCAGAGTGCCTCCCGAAGGCAGGCACGATGTATATCCCATCTCGAGGGATCGGACACAGTGCCTCCCGAAGGCAGGCCGTAGCAGTATCCCATCCCGAGGGATCGGTCTGAGTGCCTCCCGGGCGGGCCCGATAATAGAAGTATCCCATCTCGAGGGATCAGAACAGAGTGCCTCCCGAAGGCAGGCCGATGTGAAGTATTCCATTTCGAGGATCGTAAGCAGTGCCACCAAGGTCGGCCTATCATGTCATATATATCCCATATCGAGGGATATCTGTACTATGTGCCACCCAAAGGTCGGCCTATCATGACATATATATCCCATATCGAGGGATATCTGTATTGTGTGCCACCCGAAGGTCAGCCTATATTCCTCCTGGCTTAACGCCCTTGAGGACAGGGCGGACCATGAATCACTCCATGGATAGAGCTATCCTCGATTACCACCGTAAGTTCTGAGGCCTCACCCAAGACCTTACCTAGACTGTAGTCAGTCTTGGATCCCAAAATAACATACTTCTTTCTTGAAAGCCATTTTCAGTAAGCCGGAGTTCATTTTCAGTTCGGGGTCAGAATTCATTTTCAATACAGGCCGGAGTTCATTTTCAATACAAAGCCGTAGTTTATTTTAGATCAAGGCCGGAGTTCGTTTTTCAGTACAAAGCCGGAGTTCATTTTCCTCAAGGGACGTAGTCCATCTTCTTAATACAAGGCCGGAGTTAAAAAGCCGGAGTGCTTTTCGGGCGGAGCTCTTTTCAAACGGAGTGCTTTTTCACTCAAAAGGGACGGAGTGCTTATTTTTCAAGGGGACGGAGCTCATTTTCTCGAAGGACGGAGCTCGTTTTCTCAAAGGACGGAGCTCATTCTCTCAAAGGACGGAGCTCGTTTTCTCGAAGGACGGAGCTCGTTTTCTTGAAGGACGGAGCTCATTTTCTCAAAGGACGGAGTTCGTTTTCTCAAAAAACGGAGCTCTTTTGGACGGAGTACTTTTCAGAAAGGACGGAGCTCTTTTGGACGGAGTACTTTCAAAAGGATGGAGCTCTCTTTCGGACGGAATACTTTCAAAAGGACGGAGCTCTTTTTGGACGGAGTACTTTCAAAAGGACGGAGCTCTTTTTGGACGGAGTGCCTTTCCTTTAAAACCGGGGTGTAAATTCCTTCTTAAAAATCGGAGTGACATTCCTTTAAAACCTGACTTCATTTTCTTCTTAAGGCCGGAGTTCTTTCGTTTAAAAGAGGCCGGAGTGCTTTTCGGACAGAGTGCCTTTTGGACGGAGTGCTTTTTACTACTGGACGGCCTGCTTCTCGGGACGGAGTGCTTTACTTTCAAAGGGATGGAGTACTTTTTCAAAGGACGGAGTACTTTTTAGACGGACTTCTTTTTACTCAAAGGGATGGAGTGCTCAAGAAGCCGGAGTGCTTAAAAAGTCGGAGTTCATTTTAGAGCCAGAGTTCTTTTTCCAACAAAAGGACAGAGTTCTTTTTGACAAAAGGCAGAGTTCAAAGGCAGGAGTTTGTTTCCCTTTAAAGCCGGAGTTCATTTCCCTTTAAAGCCGGAGTTCATTTGATATTAAGGCCGGAGTTCTTTTTCTTTATTAAGGCAAGAGTTCATTTTGGACGGAGTTCATTAAAGCTGGAGTTCATTTCTCTTAAAGGACGGAATTCATTAAAAGTCGAAGTTCATTAAATCCGGAGTTCATTTCTCTTAACGGGAGGAGTTCATTTAAAAGACGGAGTTCATTAAAAGCCGGAGTTTATTTCACATTAAGGCCGGAGCTCATTATACAAAGCCGGACTTCTTTTTTTCTTGTACAAGTCGGAGTTCATTTTAAGCACGGAGTTCTTTTTACATTAAGGCTGGAGCTCATTTTCTTATTAAGGCCGGAGTTCATTTTAGACGGAGTTCATTTAGAAGGCCGTGTTCAATTTCAAGCAAATGCCGTTTTCATGCCAAATGCCGGTATCATTTTACATGCCAAATGCCGATTTCATTTTACATGCCTAATGCCGGTGTCATTTTACATGCCAAATGTTGGTTTCGTTTTACATGCCAAATGCTGGTTTCGTTTTACATGTCAAATGCCGGTTTCCTATTACATGCCAAATGCCGGTTTCATTTTACATGCCAAATGCCGGTTGTAACCTTTGGTCCGGATTTCATGTAAGTTTAGAAAGTAGGAAAACAAGTGTCATGAACTTTAGAACAGATTCAAACGAAAACTAAAAACGTGTTAATGTCTGAATACTTGCAGCAAAACAGAGAGCAGTATATTTACAAATGAACTAAAAACTGAACTTAAAAACAGCGTCTGCAGTAACTTGCAATATTCTTAAAGCATGAACTTAAAAACGGCGTCCGAGGTACACTTGCCTGAGAGTTGCCCAGTATCACCGTTTTGAAGCTTCCCTTTCACTCCCTCCTTTCTGCTTGTATTGGCTGTCAACTTCAGCCAACCGACGCTGGCTTTTTATAGAGGAGGGGTTTGGTGGGATAAGTGGGGTAATTTGCTTACTCCCGTACTTGTTTGCAGACGGTAGGTGGGAGTAACTAGATTAGTTTACCTACTCCTTTTTGGTCGCCGCCTAGTTGGATTCTAACTGAAGTTTACTTTTGTCTTTAGTTCTATTAATTTATTCCGGCCAACTGCTCCTTATTTATTGCCAATGCTGTCGGTCAACTCTCCAATTCTGGTCAACATCTCCAAATCCGGTCAACTCTTCCAGTCCAGTTAATATCTTCTTCAATTCCGGTTAACTTCCTCTTATTATTCACTCCGTCCATTACCCTCTCATCAACTTCGGATTTTATTCTCCTTGCACCCATAATTCTACTCCGGATTTACCAACACACAAGGTCGGACTTGATTTCAGCTTAAGTGAAAGGCCGGACTGCTTTTACACTAAGGGAGGACGGACTTCTTTTACGCTAAGAGAAGACAGACTTCTTTTTCCTCACACAAAGGCCACTCCGGTCGTCAGGCCACTTTGGCCTCTTGCACTTCCAAAACTGGCCAGTCATTTCATATGGCCGGACTTGATTTAACAAGGGTGGAGTCGGACTTATTTTGTACTAAGGAATGGCCGAACTTGATTGAGGCTTAAGGCGGCCGGTTTAGATTTCGTATTTCGGTCAACACTTTGAGCCATTGAATTTTGGGTTCTCACATAAAGCCATTGAAGATAAACATCTTCGATTAGTATATTGAGTTAGAGACTCTAGAAGCAAGGAGGAAGACTCCAAATAGTGGACAAATCACTTGGCAGTACAAACCACCATAAATACTGTGTTAATGTTTAATGACTTGCTTATTACAATGTGAAGAGAATAAAATCCTATAGATTAGACTTTCTCTAGCTGGTTTGGTGGGTGCTAAGGAGTAGAAGCAAACTATCTTAACTTGTATCGAATGACACTCTATCACAAGGGAGGGAAATAGAACGCCAATAGCCCATGGATGAAAATCCAAGGGACCAAAATGTATATGTAAATTTTTTTTTATTATATTTATATATGAAAAAATGGTTGTAGTTTTGTTGACTTTCTTATAATATGAAAATTTTGATATTTCAACATTATGAAAAACAATAAAAAAAAATTTACTATTTACTTATATTTTTTTCCCCAAATATTAAATGTGGGCCCTTTGATATCTCAATACAAGGGTGCACACGTGATGGAGTGCCCCTGAGTCACTGATTGTGACTAGGTTGGGTTTACTTTCATTGTAATTACTTGTTAACTGTGACTAGGACAATATAGTTTAGATTTAGGCTACTTCAGCCAATTCAACCCCACCTCCTCTTTTTGGTGAGGCCTTTATCTGACCTAAACAGTAAATTTTTAATACCCATCTCCATATATGACATTTACAATAGCAATGAAGATCTTATTTCACTGGGAAATTGTATAACAAGAAGGCATGCTCATCCTCCTAATTACTTAATAAAATGAATGCTCATCAATTAGCTATGGCACTTAGGAGTAAGTGCAAGAACTCCCTCAAACTACATTCAATAAAGCCACATCGAATGGCAGGTCAGCAAAAACTAACCGATTGCAGGCTGCCCAAAGCCAAACTAATGTAAATACAAATGGAAAAAAAATGGCCGCATAGGAACATGAACCATCATAAAATTGAACAAAACCTAAAACCCATAATCACGGTATTTGAGAAAACCTCAAAAAAATCATTTACCAGGGCAAATTGCAAAACATCAAACTGAATCCAAAACTTACAATAACAAATTTGGTGGCCACGAGAAGAAACCCAGAAGGACCAAAAGTACTCCATGCAAGAGTACCAAGCATAAAGGCAGCAGCGATTCCAAAGAAAGAAAGGCCGGTGATAAAAATCAGATAACCAAGAATGAAAATCACGACTTCAGACAAAATGGCTGATTGCCAATTGGAGGGATTATCAATCGCTCCCAATAAAGGGCCAATGAGATCACCTGGTGATGCAGTTGTCTTCGTAAGAAATTGGGACATCTTTCTCTTTGTTGGTCTTGTAAAAGATGAGAGATCAGTATTGTTAGAGGTAGTGTCGGATGTGAAGTAGAAGTGTCTGCGAAGGTGTCGCTGTAGTGCTGGGAACGGGATGGCTGAAACGGAGGGGAGGAATTGAGGGTCAATGGGCAATGTGGTTAAGAAAGCCATTTTAGACATTTTCATGAGTTGAGAGAGTGATAACCTACTTTGGTATGGAAGAAGAGGATCTCCAATGGAAGGTTGGGGCCGCAAAGTATACGTGCCACCGTTGCTAGATTACTGCAATTTGGAATCAATAGAATTTAAACTTAATTAACCTTATATTTTATAAAATATATCAATATTACATATAAATATATATATTTAAAAAGTATATTTGATTAATTTTTTAAACAGAACATAATTCATGTAAAAGTGATTTGTTTGGTTAGAATTATAATTTTTTATAAATATATTTTTATTTTGAATAAATATTAAGTTTAAGTATATTTTTTTATTTCATATATATTATATGATTAATAAATTTTATATAAAATTAATCATTTAAATATATAATTTATATAATATTATAATCTAAATATTATATTTCTTTTGAATATTTTATATTTTCATGTGAGTACAATTTTTTTGACAAAATATTTCAAAAATAAAAAATATCTAATAACTAATCCGAACCAGTCCATTTGAATTATGAGTGGATGCAATTATGACTTTGACCCTAAGGGATTGAGCTACATCAAACCCATTCCGACTTAGTGGTTATAAGTTTTTACCTGAAATCAACTGGAAAATGATTTTAATTAGGTTAGATAAGTTAAATTTATTATATAAAAAATAGAATAACAATTGTTTCAAATCTCTTTAATGAGCAACCTATTAAAAAATGTAAATACTATCCTTAATTCTATTGAAAAAATGCTAGGAGGATTCATTGGGTGCATTTTGATGGCTGTGTGAAGCCAAAGTGAATTAATCCATTGGTTATTTCCTAATATACATTGATTTTATTAGTGTAATCAGGTGGACCATGTTTAATGCATCTATCATAAAATTAAGGAGTTAAATAAGTCGTGTTGGTACTCAATCAAATTATTGCATCTATCATAACACTTTATCCAACGTGGCACTCGGCTAATCTATGGTTGGATTGTTCCATGATCAGTTGTGCTGGGCTGCCGGCCAAATAGACCAAATCAAGAAAGGTAAAATATATATACAAAGGATTTTGAGTAAAGTCTTCATTGATCAAACATTTGACATTACATTGTATAAAAACTGAAAAATTATAATGAGTAAATGCATATTAATTCATGTGTTACTTTATATTTCACATGTTTGATCACTTATTAAATATTCTTCTTTGCTATTGTTTAAAATGATTAAATATTCAATGAAATTTTTTGGGTCTAACTAATATTCTTCTTCACTCTTCATATACTAATTCAAAAATTTTGGTCATTGGCATTATTCTAGAGTTCTTATTATTGACAAAATTTTAAAGAAAATAGGCTAAGATTGCACTTACAAATTATGCGTTAAAAAGATTTCATAGGCTTCAAGCAAATGCCTCCATGAAAATATAAAAATCTCTAAAACGATTTATAGTATAACCACAGTTTAGTTCTTAGTATGAGTATTGAATATTTGAGCCACACATCTTAGAAGTTAAGGGATTATTAATAAATAATTTACCTAGTCAAAATTTTGTATTGAGAAATTGGAAGTGGGATTGCTTTTTTTGCTCGAGCTCCCATGACATTGCCTAAGCACTAGTCAATACAAATAATTCTAGAGGCATGTACGTAGCGATTTGAACCCGAATCGCGTGACTGGCCTAGACCAATCATACAAAAAATTAAACCATAAATGATTATTATGATTAAATTTAATGTCCATAATATTAAAAACTCTTCAAATACAATCCTATTAAAATGTTCAAAAATAATAAATCAACAAAGAAGACTCGAAATATTTTATCACAAAACTTCTAAGATCTGAAATCATCTCTACTAGAAATCTTAACAGTTCTTATTTGCTAATTAGGTGTGGATTAGGCACCAAAACACAACCAATACTGCATACGAGAGTCTATTGAGTACTTATCAAGTGCTAATATTTTGTCCCAAATGTGCATGTGCGCCATTTAGACACACATCAGTACAACTAATTTGCCTTAAAATGCGCATGATCGTCTTTAAAGTGCTTTTTAGGCACATTCTTATTATCCAAAATATGCATAAATGTGGGTTAAGCGTTGGCCACGCAGCATTGACCTAACTTATTTTTGTTTAACCTAAAAAAAATATATCAACTTAGTATAAATAATCATTATTAAAAAATATTTTTGAATCCATATTTTATAAAGAGGATGAGGAAGATGAAGAGAAAATAGCCAACGGTGCATATCTAGGGAGATGAATTCGATTGAGGAAGAGGGTGAATGCACTTGGTTCAATGCATTTTTTATAATTATTAATACTAATTAACTAATTTAATTAATTATCATACTATTAATTACATTTACACGTATTAATATCATATTAATCTTAATTATTATTTTATGAGATTGGAAATATTCATAGGTTGTTGATAGAAAATTATTAAAATATCATTTCAATATTATAAATTCGACATGTCCGATTTTCATACGAAATTAATCTAAGATAATTTGTAATTAGTAGCACATTAATTATTCTTATTAATAACTATATCAGATAAAAAATCTAATAAATTAAAATTAAAATATTAAAATATTATAGTATATAATAAAAAAATATTACTTTCTACCCGTGACAATGTCATTAAACTTTAAGACAAATCATACCGACTCTTTTTTTGATAGGTTGGCCCTTACAAGCTCTATAAGCAAATTCTGAGCATGTATTGAACTGAACACGCCTTCAATTAAAATCTAGAGAAACGTTCCAATGTAAGATTATTTCTCAAAGTAAAATATTCAAATTTTGTTTGCTTTTATCTCTGACAATCTTCCTACTTCATAAAGAAGAATAGACTACGCGAAGCATAGTAATGTTGATATTTTTCTCTAATATATATGGATTGAAAATAAAAAAAAAATTAAATAATTAAATTTTTCAGCGCCCGCCAAGCGTTCAACTGCCAACTTGAGAATTTAATAGCCAAGGGTTCTATTTTTCGGTATTTTGTGCAGCTTTCATGAGAAATAAGAGAGAGAGGGAGGGAGAACAGAGAGGAGGAAAACAAAGCTCTTGGATTCGAATCCGGCTTGAAACTAATTGGAGAAGTGATAAATCGGGTCATGGTAAGTGCACCCATACCCTCATATTTTATTTTCTTACACTTTTATTTTATTTTCTTCGAGTATCCTCATTCCGATAACCGATTAAAATTATATTATGTATTACTCAAGACTTGAGTATACACATACGTAAATTTCGCGTCCAAATTCCTAGTTTTGGATAGTTTTTCGCATTGAAACCCTAAACCATTGTCCAGATGTTTTTACCCAAGGATTTTTGGGGCTTTTGCCTAAATTGGGTCTAGAATATCATTACCCATAACTTGTGCATGTTAATTTATTGATTGGGTATCCGATTTGGTGATTTTATGTGGAATTTTGTTTGCTGAAACCCTAACTCGTTCTTGGACCATGTTTAATCGGTTAATTTGAGTTTTATGCAAGATTTGGATTTAATTATGATTTACCCATGTCTTGAATATGAGTAATTACCAATTTGGTGTCTGATTTCCATGTTTTGACCCATTTGGCGCGTCCGGGAGTCCTAATCGGCATGCCGGCACTATTCATACGGGGCAATTGAGTACTTTTGCATGATTCTGCCTTGTTTAATTATTGTTTAATATATGTATATTTACATATGCTCAATTGTATATTCCTGAAATTACGTAATGTGCATTATGAAGAAAATTTATTTCGGAAAGCCCTAAAGTCATGTTTGGCCCGATGTGGTGAGGGATTTTTTATTTTTCCAAGCATCATGTTAATTATGCATATAATTGAAGTCATTGAAGATTTAAAGCATGAGAAATGATTTTCTGTATCTATATATATATGAATTTTTCAAGATATGCAAAGCTTTAAGGGATTGTATAATTTGTTATGTCTGATGAACCATTCTCCAGGGAGTGAGAACTCTGTATAAGAATCCGGTAGACCTTTTCTTAAAGAATAAGTAATTCCGAAATCTGGATCAATGATTTATATCTCTGAGGATAGTATTCTATGGCATGCCTTAGGATATGACAGCAGTATATCAGGAATGCTCCTTGACCATGGGAGACACTCTGGTGGAGTATCTATGATCTTGCATTGTCTATTGGCAAAAAATATACCGTCCACCATGGTACGTTAAAAATTAAGATATCGTGGCAGTGCCTTAGAATCTGTGGGGTATATAAACATTCCATTCTTTGACTGTCTACTCCGTTAACTAGTGAGGCCCACTGGCTCAGATCCAAAGAGATAATGAAGAATTCTGCATGATTTAGAACCTAAAGGAATCAAAGATAAAATGTAAAAAAGTTATTTGTATTTTGAAAACATGTTTGATCATATTTCACGTTACGCATTATGCATCATGTTTCTATTCCCTTCCTTTTTGGTTTATATTGAGTATACTACATATATTTCTGCTATATTATCCACTGATAAGTTTTAGGCTCACTCATTGCTACTTTTTCCTTCCTTTAGATTAGCACAGGCTTACACCCAATGGGGCAAAGTAGAGGTTAGAAGATAACTAGCCACGGGACTTGGAAGATCATATTAAAGACTTATTATTTTGTGATTTCATACACTTTTGAAGGGATGTATACATATATTTTTGTTGGTTTTGTTGTTGTATGTTGTAAAATGATGGATGATTAGATAGTATAGTCCGTTGTGCATGGATGTATATGTATATGTTTTCGCATGTTATTATAGTTTGCTTTAAGTATCTAGTGGCATTTCTCTGTATTCGATGTTATGTCCGGGGACATAACGTTGGAGCCACGAAATGTTGTGGTAGATTTAGGATTCTGTGTTGGCATCATTTGTGTTGTCTAGATGTTGGAGTTTATTTCGATAGATTTTGAGATGAATTGTGATTGTATATCTGTTGTACAGGGTTAATGCACAGATTTTGTATTTATTTGGCGGCCGTTTTTCTGTTAAAATTCTGCCAGATTTTCGGTAGAAAACTCTATCCATCAAAGTTGGTCAATCCAAATGGCATGACCAGAAATTCTAATGGCCATACCTCATCTGAAAAGCAGTTTTCGGCACATCTTCTTGCTTAACCTACAGTTGATGATATCCTGATCGAAGATCCATCTGTAAGAATATTCGGGCCCCTTACAGCTAATCAAATAGATTATCAATGCACGATAACATATATTTGTCCTTGATCGTGATCTTATTTAGCACACGATAAGCGATACATTGCTACAAAGTCCCATCCTTCTTTACAAATAACACTGGTGTGCCCCAATGAGACACACTGGGTCTAATGAAATCTTTCTCCACTAACTGTTGTAGTTGCTGCTTGAGCTCCTTAAGTTCAGCTGGAACCATTCTATATGATGCCTATGAAATAGGACCTGATCCATGCATGAGCTCAATTTTGAACTCAATTTTCTAGTGTGATGAAAAACCAAACAAATCCTCTGGGAAAACATCTTCAAAATCATGCACCGCCGGTATGTATTTCGCCTGCACATTATGGCTCCCAATAGTGCTGGTATAGGCTAAATAAGCTTGACATCTACTTTGAATCAGATGTTGAGTATGAATAGCCGAAATTAAATAGGGCATCTTCTAATGCCTTTTCCCTTTAACATGAAAAGTCTCACATCCTAGAATAACAAAATGGACTTGCTTATGAAAGGAGTCAATATTAGCATGGTTATTCGTCAACCAATTCATGCCTAATATCACGTCAAAATCATCCATCTCAAGTAGAATCAAATCTACGATCAATTCCAGCTCATTCATCTGAAGTATACACCTCGGGTACATAATGTCAATTTTCATTGAAGAACCCATAGGTGTCAATATATGTAGAGAAAAATCTAGAATCTTCAGGGACGATTTGAGATGGCACGCAAATTTAGTAGAAACAAAAAAATGTGTGGATCTCGAATCAAATAAGACATATACTGGAACGTCATAAATAGGAAATATACCTTCCACCACATGAGGAGTTGCTTCAACATCCTGAATTGTTACAACAAAAAAACTTCCCCGAACGACTGATTTTTCATCTCTTGCCCGGAAGAGGGTTTGCTCTTAATCATCTCGCCTTCTGGCCCAACACTAAAACATACCCTCACAACTTATAACAGTATTTCAGAGGTTAAGCTTCTCGCAATGAACGACACGGTATAGCTTAGCTGCGGCCATGGAATCGTCGCACTAATGGCCACGTTGCTCTTCCCTTGTTTGCTACCTGGCCTCTTCGCAGTCCTCCTATTCTACACTTGGTTCTCCCAGACTTTTGTACTTCCTGCTTGACCTCTTCTTGAAAATTTTTCTCTGAACTCTTTTCTCAAAGATAAAAGGGCTCGATCCAAAGACTCAAATAAGGTTTATAGTCAAGCGATATTATCCCGTAATTTTGCTTGAGTTTTGTGTGCTTTCCTTATCTCTTCAGCTAACCATGTAAGTGCTGCACTGGGACAATTCAAGAATTTGGTGTCATATTTGCCATCAGACTGTCTTTTCAAGTGCATGAATTTCTCCTCCTTTTTCTTTCAGGCGCTAGTAGGAAAATACTTATCCATAAAAACCTCCTCAAATATACCCCACGTAATTTCATACTCGAGCACATCGAGGATTCATTTCTCCATTTTCCACTAGTAGTCGGCTTCACCTTCTAGCCGATAGAAAGCAAATAGGACTTCGTCTTCCTTAGGACTTCATATCATTGAGAATACCTTCTTGAGTCTGTGAATCCAGATGTGTTCTTTCATTGAGCCTGGCTCTCCTATGAACTTTGGCACTCATTCGTTGATAAAGCAATCATAAGCCAATTCCCTCGGATTTGCTAGTGCAGGAGTTGGGGCTAGGGTCTGCTCTACGATATGTTTCACCATGGTTTCTATTACCCCCGTCATGCGTCTCATCAAGTTAGAATACTTAGCCTCTCGGTCTAATTGTTCGTTAGGTTGAGAATTTCTTCTATAGCTAGACATTTTTGGTTCCTATTGATCAAGTAGTAATAAGCAGGTTAGTGCCTAAAATTTCAACCAGAAACAATTATATCAAAAGTCTAATAGCATAGTAATCTTAAATTTCTACATTAAAATCGATCAAACTATGGCATCTCTTGAAATTTTTCTCTGATACCATCAGTCACGTCTCACATTCTTACTCTCTTAATTCATTATTATTACCATGTTAATTATATGATAATTTCTCTTAACATACACAGATTTAATTATACCATAACATTGGCAGTTAACATTGTATCACGAGTACTACTGCCGAGTCTTGATTAGGAAAGTTGTTGGGGTATCCTAAAACACAACTCATAAAAATTTTGTGGAAGCACACAAGATAACTACAAATATTTATGAAAGCTCTAATATTCATCATAACATACTACATTCATTGCGATACTTATAAGGTTTACAAATTTACATCATCACTTAACCCAAAAGTAAATACGTCATTTCTAAATACATCATAACATCTATCTAAATCTCTATTCTTGTTTATCAGGTATAAACTCCAGCATAATATTTGGAGAGTAAGAAAAATAGTAAGAGAGTGAGCCAAATGCTCAACAAAATACATCATAATAAAGGACAAGCATATCTATACTAAAAATTACATCATAGGGAGATATGAAATTGTAATACATTGAAAAATACATATATACCTTTAGAAATATTTGCATGATGCATTTAACTTTTTTTTATACATATTTCTTTTTTTTTTTGCCCTTGTGGAATCAGGATTAATAAGCTTTACTAACTAACAGAGCAGTCAATCAATGAAAGGATCATGTTCAGTCCACATAATCTAAAGTCATATCCTCTATGATACACCCCGAGAAATGGTAGTACATACTTATTATATACTAGTAGATGAGGCCAAAAGCCACCCTTATTCACCCATGGTGCTAGGGATAGTTCTTTGATTTTTATTATAATATTCTAAGGTACGTTAGTGAATACTACCATCTGAAATATAATCCTTAGTTCAGTTTTCTTCTTAAAAATTTTTAGTGGAAGCCTCTATACTTATTCTTACTTTTTCTTCTTGATTTTCTCATCTCAGAGAAAATATTTATTTTCATAGTATCATATTAGCTTCCACTCATGTATAAACTTAACATATATATATATATAATATAACCATAATAATGCATAACATAAAAATAAAGTTATATAAATTTGTACATATGCTGGAATAATTTTTGAGCAATATATGAATCGGTTACCAGTTCATCAACCCTATAAATTTATCAGTTCACCAACCGATTTGGTCACACTTCAAATTCCTCAACCGGTTTAGTCTTGTGACCGGTTCATGAATCGGTTTGGCCTCTTCAAGGGCTTCTGCCAGTTCAGAGATCAGTTCATACCTTAGCCGGTTTATCATTATGTGTAAAATTGGTTAGCAGATTCATCTTTTTATAGAGTATGTATGAATCAATTCATTTCTTTCATTCATTTACTAAATTCAGAGCCGGTTTGCTGAAACATGTTCTCTACCATTTTTAACAGCTAGTTCACATAATGATCAGTCAATTTACTTGATATTTAGTTGGTTTACTATCTTATCATACCATATATGACTGGGCCACTTTCATATTCCTAGGCCGGGTTACACAGATGAGTAAAACAACCGGTGTCAGGCCGGGTTCATGTATAGCATCCGATTTGGCACCGGTTCAGTGGCCAGTTCACCATAAAAATTACTTCCTAATATTTTAGAATCAGCAAATAATTTGACCGATTCATAAATTTTTAAGTTTATTTTTCTAGGTTTAAAGTTATACACTATATACCGATGCCAATATCGCTTCCTCGTTCAAGATGACACTTAATTTTGGGCAAAACCGGTTAGATTTTTAAAAGAAATTTTAGCACCAACTTTATGACATAAAACCGGTTCATTAAAGTTTCATACTTAATTTGTATAGGTTATGAACTAGTCAAAATCCCGGTGAAAACATTAGCATCAGCAGTTGATCAATTTTCAACTAGTTCATACTGTAGACCTATCTTTTTTTTATTGAACCATCCGATTTTACGATGAATAAATTTACTCTAAAAATATGGTGACTTATCCAACTTCTTAAAGTATCTATATTAAAAACTTCCATAATATGAATCAATCAAATATAGTATGTAAAAATTTAGACATCACTATGGTACAGTAATTCGATTCTCATAGAACATGATTCTGATTTTTTCCTAATTTAGCATGATTAAAGCATGAATTTGGAGTATTAGAATGACAATACTTGAAGATAATAGCAAAAATTTCACAACAAACAAATGAGATAACAGTGTTCTTGCCTAATTAAACTGGAGATTAAATATGAACTCCTTCACACACTCATAACTGGTTTTCTTCCTCTCGGTTCTATTTCTCACTCAGTTTATCTTAGTTTTCCTTTTTTTTTTCTCCCGGTTCTTTTCTTCTTTCTTTTTATTTTACCTAAATTTCTAAGTATACATATATCCTTCTAACAGAAGCCAGGTCTCTTTTCTAAAATATTTTGGCTATCAATTCTATTATGCTGCTAACCAGATAATACAGCAACGTAACACAATTTTAATGTAAGTATCTCTCTCTCCTCATTGTTGTTGTTGTTTTTGGCAATCGCTTTACAAATTTTGGATCTCATGCTCAAATTATTCCAAACGATCAAGATACGCTCTTGCTTTTGATCACTTCTTCTTGTCCAATACTCTATTTTCTCCGATAATTAGTCATTTATCTTCTCCAATACTCGATTCTTTCGAACTATTGTTTTGAAAAATTTTTTAAAATGTCACAAGTTTTTATTAATATTTAATGATTGCCTCGTGAAATCGTTCTTTTCAAAAGAAATTTATGCATTTTTACAAATTGTGTGGTATAATTTATGATCCTTTTTTCATTGTGTGGAAATTTGTGTTCTAATTAATTTGATCGAAGCGTTGTGTGTTTTATGTTTGATTGCAGCCATAAATTTATATATTTATAACACTGACGACCAATATTGTAGTAATTTGATTATATAAATGGATAATTAAAAAATTAGTGTACTACTATCAAGCAAAAATTGGCCACGGTATCCTTTTACCTTTGCAAAATTGTTATTGACATATAATAGTTATAATCTTACAAAAAAAAGTGAGTTGTTTTTAAAATATTAAAGTCGAATAATGGAGAATTGTCTTTGGACATGTCAATATATGAGAGACAAATCTCCCTCGCAGAGATTAAATACTTTAATTAATTATACATTCTCACATAAATTTATATGAACTACATGATAAAAATAATTAAGAAGATTATAATTGTATTCTAAGAATTAATTAAATTTGATAGATGTGTAAATCTAATGGAGACGTCAGTAATGGGTGGCCCACAAAAGAGGAAACGGCCTAAATCCTCAGTGGCCCCTTTCTACCTAGACGGTCAATACAGTTGTTGACCATCCGAAGAGTAAGTAGACCGGTAGAGGTCCAAGATCAGAACGGCCTATCAGAGCCTAGGACAGTCAACGCTTCCGTTGACTAGAGAACGACCGTCTACCCTAATTTTTCACATCTCTGAGGCAAGTTTCACTGTAGCGGTCACCTCCAAAATCAAAGTACATCCCAGGAAAAATGCACCAGAATCTATGCATAATCTGCTGGACACCCTAATTGTTACAAAATACATAAGAAAGGAGATATCCTCTTAGATCGTTACAATCAGAAAGGTGCTCCTGTCTACATAGAAAAGGCAATGATCTCCAGTAGAGTGCGAGCATCAAGCTCCTTCGCATAAGGAAGGTAGCATAGGGCTATGGCTATAAAAGGCCATGGAAGCTCCCTTCAAAGGAACACTTTCAATCATGTCTTCTCTTGCCTACAAAAGCTCTCAGATACTCGAGCATCCACACACACTCTCTCTGCTACTAATTCCCAATGAACTAAGTACTTAGAGAAATTGTTTCTCACAAGCAACTACAAAGCCACTCTTCCTACGAGTGTACTCCCACAAACAAACACTCATCAGCATCCATCCTGCATTCCTTTCATCCACCTTCCGATTTCATAAAGTCGATTACTGACTTGAGCGTCAGAGTATTTTCGGTGGGACCATATCTCATCGTCATTTGACCTCTTGTTTGAAATTATGGTGTGTAAGACCCAAAACTCTACGAACAGAGACCGAAATTCGACAAACAACTCACTCTGAATCTGTTCAAACTTGGATCTTGGATGCATCATTAGCGCCGTCCGTGGGAAGCTAACAAAAAGCCAACAACTTTCACTTTCACAGCCACTCTCGTCTCCAAAGTCTGTACCAACGATTAAAATGGTGAACACCAAAGCCCAAGTTGGCATTCTACCTAGAGATGCTGCCTCCCATGACCAGGACCACTCTGCTGGTATCTTGATTTGAGGGGCACCTACTCCATTTCTCCAAAACCTGGCGAACCAGATGAACAACATGAACAGAATGCTACAGATACTCTACACCAGCTAGGGCAAGAGGAAGCAGGGGGCTCCACTCCTTAGTTCCCGTTCCGGCCTCCAGGAGAGGAGACCAGAAAAAGAAGTTGGCCCAGAGGGCTACAAAGCTTGGCAACTCTTGTGCTTCGGAGGCCTCTAATGGCTAAAGCCGTCAAAGGTTTGAAGGGCGCTTGGGCCACAGGACTCTAGAAGAGAGCCTTGAAAGAAGAAACCCCCGATATTTTTGGGAAGAGCCATGGCCTCAGGCTCAGAAGGGGGCCTCGAGGATTGTCTGATCCACCAATTGCAGTAGCCGGTCAGCTACATGCCGCACTACCAAAAGAACGAAATTGAGGACATACCTCAATTCCAAAAGATCTGGGAACACCTCCCTAGTGGAGGCAAAAGTTGAGAAGATCTGGAACCGCGTGTTCAAAGATGACGATGAACACGCCGTCAATCTGGAGAAATCTCCCTTCACTACTGAGATCCTGAATCGTCCATTGTCGGCCAAGTTTAAAATGTCAGCACTGGATTCTTACGATGGGAGTGCTAATCCCATAGATCACCTGGATCACTTCTACACCCATCTAAGTCTCCAGGGTTTGGAGGATTCGGCAATGTGCCGTGCTTTCCTCTCACTTTGAAGAGAGACACCCGAATCTGGTTCCACCGGCACCCGTTGAACTCAATCCGGAGCTTCCGTGGGCTCACTTATCTCTTCCTAGCTCGATATGCTTCTAGCCGCTGGGAAGAGAAATAGCTGTGGCATCTCTCCCACATCAAGCAGAGACAGGGAGAGAACTTGAGGAAGTTCCTGGAGTGCTTCACAGCAGAGGCTAAGAGTTCCCATGCTCACCGAGGAGATGAAGCTTGACAATTTTATCTCCGCCTTAATGCACGATGACTTCTTCAGGCACCAAGCCCACAAGAACCTACAGACCTTCCAGGAAGCGGAGTCTATCACTAAGGCCTACGCAGCCGCCGAAGTGGCCAATGAGGAGAAGCATCCTGAGAGGACCGACCAGCCTCGCCCTTTCCCAGCCGATGGAAAGAGGAAGAATGGTGGTGACGACAATCCTCACTGGAAGCAACACAAGACTGAAGCAACGGACCATAAGGAGTACAGGCCGATCAACCTAACTCCTTTCAATGATACACAGGCCAACGCCCTCATATAGATCAGTGGTGAAAAGTTTCTCAGGTGGCCAAAGCCACTGAAGAATTTGAAAGGAGAAAATCTAGCAAAATATTGCGATTTCTATTGATCTCGAGGGCACACTATTGAGGACTGCAAGACGCTCTAGCGGAAGATCGAGGAGCTCATCCGGAAGAGCCATCTCACCAGATTCGTCAAAAACGTTGGGTAGAGTTCAGGCACCTCAGGTGGGGAAGGACCAGATCTGTCCCAGCTACAGAACCGGGTCACCGCTGGAGTGGCAAAAATGATCATGACCCGGCCAGCCAAAACCCAAACGGATCGCAAGGAGCAGCAAATTGGGCGGAAGAAGTAGAACGTAAAAATGTCATTAGCTTCAGTGATAGTGACATAGAACATATAATTTCCCCACATGCTGATCCCCTAATTGTATCTACTCTCATTTCATATGGTACCTTGGATTACGAGCTGAAACGAGTTTTCATTGATAATGGAAGCTCTAAGGATTTACTTTATCTCGATGCCTTATTTAAACTTGGATTCAAAAAGTATCAACTGAAACTTGCAAAAAGGGCTACTGTATGGCCTAGATAATGAGCCTGTGGCTGTACAAGGCACAATATAGTTAGAGGTCACTCTAGGCATATACCCCAGGATGGCGAATCACATACTTACCTTCCTGGTCGTTAACCTGCCTTCCATATACAACACTATTCTAGGCCGGCCGTGCCTATAGCGTTCAGAGTCATCATCTCAATACCGTATTTAAAAATATAGTTTTCAACAGCATGTGGTATCGGTGAAGTACTGGGTGAGCAAGTAAATTGGCATATGTGTTACATGTCCCAAATTGCACCAAGCGGCAGCGTAAAGCCTGCAAGAGAACTAGACCATCGAGATGAAGTAACCTAAAAGCAAGCGTAGCCCGGCAAGGAAACCAACCTAATTCCATTGAATCTGGAGGATCTGGAGAGGAGCATATAGGTTGGAGGTTCACTCGCTGAACCTTTGCGTGACGAGCTGATAGCGTTCTTGAGACAGAACGCTGATATCTTTGCGTGGACACCCGCTGACATGCTTGGAATTCTTGCCGGTGTAATGGTCTGCAAGCTAGGTCTTGTTCTCAGCCATAAGCTTATTAGGCAGAAGCGGAGGAACCACTCCATAGAGAAGCTCATAACCATCCGGGAAGAGGTGAAGAACCTTCTAGACGCCAGCTTCATCAGAGAAGTCTAATACCCAGATTGACTCTCCAATGTCATCCGGGTGAAGAAAAGCAAAGAACAATGGTGAATGTGTGTTGACTTCACCGACGTCAATAAAGCTTGCCCAAGAGACAGCTTTCTTTTGCCCAAGATTGACTTGTTGGTGGACTCAATGGACACGAGTTGCTGAGTTTCATTTATGCATACTCGGTTACAATTGAATCCAGATGAGCCCAGAGGATGAAAAGTACATCTTGTTTATGACCGACCAAGGTACCTACGGTTATAAGGTCATATCTTTCGGTCTAAAGAATACAGGTGCCACCTATCAAAGGCTCGTGAACAATATGTTTGAGAAGTAGATCGGCCACAATATGGAGGTGTACATAATGACATGCTCGTCAAGAGAAAGATTACTAGCGACCATATTCATGATCTGGCTAAATCCTTCGAGATACTCTGCACACACTAGATAAAGTTAGATTCTTTAAAGTGTCTTCAGAGTGTCCTCAGAGACGTTCCTAGGTTTTATAGTCTCTCAACGAGAGATAGAAGCAAACCTAGAGAATATTAAAACCCTCACAGACATGTCTCCACCACGAAGCATCAAGAATGTCTAGATGCTAACCGGACGAATAGTAGCACTATCTCACTTCTTGGCAAAGTCGGGGGACAAGTATCACCCTTTCTTCAAGGTTCTGAGGAAGACTAGAGCAAACGGTTTCTAGTGGACAGCAGAATGCTAAGTAACCTTCTATGAGTTGAAGCAGTACTTAGCCAATCCACTATTGTTCATGTCATCCAGAGACAGAGAAGAGCTGTACCTCTACTTGGTAGTATCAGAGGTGGCTCTAAACTCTATTCTCATACACTAGGACTCCAACTCTTAACCGCCGATCTACTATGTGAGCAAGACATTGACCGGCATAGAGACACACTACTCGCACACTGAGAAGCTTACTTTGGCACTTGTCTTCTCAGCCCGAAAGTTGAGACCCTATTTCTAGGCCCATCACGTAGTCATTCTGATCGACCAGCCATTGAGGGTATCCTCTAGAAGCCTGATGTATCTAGTTGGCTGGTTAAGTGGGTCGTCAAATTGGGAGAGTTCGACATCAAATTTTGACCCAGGCCAGCCATCAAGGGGCAAGCCTTGGAGAACTTCATCGTCGAGACTACAACCTCAATCATCGGTGAGCACCCCATTAAGTACGCAGATCACCACCTAAAGAGTCAGAATGATCCTCAACATGGACGGATCATTTACCAACTCAAGCAGCGGTGTTGGAGTGGTCCTAAGAACCCTAGATAGGTTTGAAGTGAAGTATTCCTTTAAACCTTGATTTTTCGCCCCTAACAACTTTGAAGTGAAGTATTCCTTTAAACTTGATTTTTCGGCCCCTAACAACGTTGTCGAGTACGATGCCATTTTAGCCGGATTATGACTAGCTAAAGAGTGCTCAACTAGGTGACTAATCATCTATAGCGACTTAGAGTTAATCGTCAACCAAATCAATGGGATTTTCGAGGCATGCAACTTTTCCTTTGCCAAATACCTGGCTAAGGCAAATGATGCCATCCGGAGATTTGACAAACTGAACCTAGTTCACATCCCTAGATATGAGAACTAAAAGGCCAACCAACTTGCCAGAGTAGCGGCAGTCGATGATCCAAAGCAGTACTCGAGGGATATGATGAAAGTTTTGAACACTTCCAACATAGAGGAATAGGAAGCGATGCAAATCTCTGACTTTGAAAATTAGACGACACCCTACTAAAGATATCTGACAGATGGGGCACTGCCAGAGAACATGGATGAAGCCAAGCGAATCAAAAAGACGGCTGGTTGGTACACCATAGTCGACGAACGGCTCTATCACCATGGATACTTGACTCCGTACCTCCGGTGCCTTACTCCAGAGGAGGCTGACTATACCTTAAGTGAAGCCACCTCGGGATATGTGAATCACACATTGGCAATAAGAACTTAGCATTCAAAATCATGTGCCAGGGATATTACTTGTCAATAATGAGAAAGGACGCCCTAGAGTTTGTGAAGAGGTGCGAGAATTGCCAGCTCCATGGCAATCTTCACCACCAGCCGCCCGCAGAGTTGAGATCCCTCCAAACTCCTTGGCCTTTCATGCAATAGGGGCTTGATATTATCGACCCGTTTTTTATCGTAACCGAGCAAAGAAAGTTCATCATCACGGATATAGACTACTTCACCAAATGGGTTGAAGCCGCCCCGCTGGCCAAGATCATCGAGCAGATTTTGCATTTTCGAAGTCATTGTGACTGACAATGAAACCTAATTTTAGGACAAATGCTTCACCAAGTATTGCACCAGTCTAGGCATCAGATTGATTCTTACTTCGGTGGTGTACCCTCATACAAATGGACAGGTGGAGGTCATCAATTGTACGCTGCTATATGGTCTAAAGACCAAGTTGGAGGATGCGGGGGGCTCCTAGGTCGACGAGCTACTCTTCGTCCTAAGGAACCAACTCATGAGATACCCTTTAACCTCTACTATGGTACTTTTGTGGTAATTTCAGTTGAGATTGGGTTTCCAAATCTTAAGGTCGAAGCCTTTGATCCACTTGGTAACTCCCAGAAGATCAGGGAACACTTAGACCCTCTAGAGGAAGCCCGCAACGTAGTCAGAATGTAGACAGCAACCTACCAACAATGAGTCACTCACTACTACAACAAGAAAGTGAAAGCATAGCAATTCAAGATTGGTGACCTGGTCTTGTGAAGCATAGAGGCTACGGGCAAGACAACTAACTAGAACAAGTTTTTCCCAAATTGAGAATGTCCATTTCTAGTCTCGCTTGTTCTCAACAAATAGAGCATACAAGCTTTGAATCCAAAATGGCAAGTTGATCCCACGGACGCAACGCAGATACCTAAAATGTTACTTCCGTGAAGAAGGGCCCGTAGGTCATCTATACGACATGAAGTATGCTTGTAACATCCATTGTAATTAATAAAAGAAAATTCTTTTTTGATTTGCATTGTGCCATGCTTTTCTTTTTTTCCTTTTTTCCATGTGAATGCTTACTTGCATGATACACAAAACAAATGACCTAGACTGTCCCTAAGTCGGGCGGATTTTCACCCATTCGTAATTAAACCCTAGTCATCCAGGCGGCCCGTAAGCAGTCGAATTTAACTCTGGTTATCCAGGCGGTCCGTGATTGGTCGAATTAAATGTGGTCATCCAGGCAGCCTGTGAGTAGTCAAATTAAACCCTGGTCATCCGGGGGCCCATGAGTGGTCGAATTATACCCTATTCATCTAAGCGGCCTGTGAGCGGTCAAATTAAACCTTGATCATCCAAGTGGCCCATTCGCGGTGTAATGCTAAACCTTAGAGGACTTAAATAGCAAATGTGACAACCTCTTCCAGTAGGAGATAGCGTGATCAATCTACAACAGTCAACAAAAGTACTCCGTCCAAAAGTTGCCCGCCCATAGCCATACATGGGCAGCATCACCCAAGCCTCAACTTACGCTTGAGTATAAAACCGGCTTGATACGATATCAGGATTCACCCTGATGTCTCCTCAAGAATTTAGGTCCACCAAAGAGCACAACATTTTTCTCCATTGTTGTGAGATAGCCGGCCTACTCATACACAGCATAGAATGCCGGCCGGCCAGTACAAAAAACAAATAGCTAATGAAAGCAAAATCATGGAACGCAATACGTCAGTAAAACAGTCGTTTTATTGATGACGAAGATATGTTTACAATTACCACAAAACCAAAAGTACAAATGTACAACTAATGAACACAGCTCCCAGGAGGAGGCAGGAGAGGCCCTCTGTCATGACCTAGGAACACAACATACGCAGGTCAAAAATAAAATCAATAATATTATTTTCATCAATCATAATAACCCAACCCGGATGTGACAATCATACATAAGCAGGATCCAATATAAATAAAACCCGCACAAGATCTCATCGGATATAAATCCGAATAAATATAATACACGACCTGCTAACCATAATCGTAAGGGAGGTATCCAAATTTACAACTCATCCACATTATGCAATAACTCCAACATTTTGCATACAATGATCAGTGCCATCATAATAACCATAATACATCCTCGAGATCAGAAATATACCAAATATAATATCTCCACCCGCCAAAAGGAATATCCGAGCCCGATCACGCCCGAGTTCCTGCAAGCGTATCCATGCCACTAGTCCGAAGGGATAAAACATGAAAACGTGAGCCTAGAGACAGCAATCATCATCGTATAAAAATAGTACTCATAAATCAGGAACAGGGATATCGCATAACAATCACGTAAAACAAAACACCATGTCCATGAAATCCCTGAAAATCGAGAAGATATCTCGTACTAAATTATCGTCCGTATTAAACAGTCCCTCTAGGACATATTCATAATAAATAACGATCTGGTCAAAATCTTATAGACGATGTCATATCATATGATCCGAGGTCACATACACCGCAACCGTCACCACATCCATGTGGGACACAAACCATCATCCGGATCTAAATCTCATAATGCAGAAATCGAGAGAATACCGCCGGAACTAAAATATAAATCAAAACACGTTCTGGGTTTATCACATATTTATACGTACGAGACATTCCTATTACCTATCCTTGGGCCAAACCACGTATCTCAAATCACATTACACCCAAATACGTGTAGAAATACAAAGCATGCACGAAATCTGAGAACCAAAGACCAATAGTACCAACTTGAGGAAGGGTTACCCTCGTCCGGTAACCACGACTATATCAGCTGCGATTTAAGCCCGAGCTCAAGGCTCATGGCTATGATTTATGCCGCAGCTCAAGGCCATCCATGTACTGTCTCCATAGATTAGGAACTTGCTCACTATGTTTTACCACCTGCGACTTTTGGGTGCAACCTCAAGTTTTAGTTATATATTAGGACGTCCGAATATATTAGTTCCGTCAATTCCTTACGATGGTTCTCAATTAAATACACAGTGGGGTAGGTCAGTTACTAAAAGTCTCAACCTTCCTTCCGGCTGAAGTAGCCTATCATATACGTCCCCATCGAGATAAGCCTCCCCGTCGGGAGCAGCGCCACAAATAGCCATTGCCTCAGATCACAAATCAACCCCTAGGGTCTCGGACCGCCATGGTCTCGTAGTGATCCCGCCCCCGGCAGCATGCATGATCAATGCAAGGCCTGGTTCATGGTTCCACAACATACTGATACACAAATGTACATATATATCGTCTGAGTGTCCAAAAACCCTCCAAATAAAAAATACCAGTACAAAACCACCGCACAACTGATAAAATATACATGCATGTACACAATTGATAAATTAGGGGTATATTAAAAATACATGTATATTAGTAAAATCTCCCACAGTAGTCAAAATGCATTAGAAATTAAATCAGACCAAGAATAGCGCTAGAAGATACTTGCCTCGACTTTATACTTCGCAGATCTGAAGAAAGGATGTCCCGAAGCACTCCAAATCTGGCATTTTCCTCTCCTGCCTCACGTGCGTGCTTTCTCTCCTCCGTTCTTCCCGCGCGCAACTGTTCTCCCCTTTGCTGCCACTGCTGCTGCCGCCCCTATGTCACCGCTCCACCACCGCGCCGTCTCATGAGGCCGTCGCTGGCATCACCGGCATCGCCATTGTCGCCCTTTCTCTCCCGTCCCAACCCTCTCTCTCCCACGTGACATCTCCCCTGCGCACGGGTCACACCGCCTTCTTGCCGCTACCTGCCGCCTCGAACCACCCTCACCGCCATCCCCGGCGACCATCGCCGTTACTTCCGCCTCTTGCTCGGCCGCCGACCTCTCTCGTGTCAGCTTCTCTCTCCAAGCCACGCACGTCGTCGATCTCTCTCCCCTCGCAGCATCGCCGCATGCCGCAGCTCACGACCGCCGTGACGTCATCCGCAACCACCGTCGTCGGCGTTCACCCACGCAACCGCTGCATCCTTCCTCTTCCTTCTTCTCCTCGCACCGCAAAACCCTAATTTCCCCCTTTTCCCTCTCTCTCCTCTTCTCCCTCTCTCCTCGATTCCTTTCTCTTCTTTTCCCCATTCTTTTCCTTTTCTCTTCTTTTTTTCTTCATTTCATTTTCTCCTTTTACTTTTATATTATTATTATTATTATTATTATTATTATTATTATTATTATTATTATTATTATTATTATTATTATTACTTTTATTATATATATATATATATATATATAACTTTCTTTTATTTTTAAATCCAACTCGGCATCCGGACAACATGATGGGTGCACCCCGGGCACCACTCCACACCTCCGATCATTTTTAAAAATTTTACGATATTTTAAATTATTTTCACCACGTCTGATATACCCAAAAATCACAATTAATATTAAAATAATCAAAATGGGATCCAAAATATTACACCCTCGATCGCCCCGGGTGTAATCAACCAGATCCTCACATCTCTGGGCAGCATGGTTTGCTGGGTCAAGGACGCTGATTGGGAAGTTGGGGTCCACAATCTTGGCAATATGGCGACTAATACTAATTCGTTCCCAAAGTCTAACCCATAGTGCTAGGGTGACCTCCAGAGGATACGGACAAGTGGATAGGTCATTCTCTAACGAGGCTATCCTTCCCCGGAGCTCACCCACGAGTACCTCCACCCGATCAGCTCTCTCCTCCTCTTGAGAAGCTCTCTCCTCCTCCTGAGAAGCTCTTTCCTGATGGCATGTTGATTGCGTCCAATGCTCCAGTAGCTCCCACTCGAATCCAGCTTCCCCTTCCTAGTGTTGCTGAACTTGGACATCAAACTTGCCCATTTCCTCCTCAATCTCGACGATCTCCTCATCGCAGTTGCTGATTATGGCGTTTCTCTGATGCAGGCCCTTGCATACTACTGAGAAAATCTTCTCCTCCTGTAAGAAGTCAAAGAAGTTAGACAGTGACAACTCAGGAGAAAGAAAAGGAGAGCTTTGAAAGATTACCATAGAGACTTTTTGTTGCCTTCTTGGCTGTCTCCGTGACCTCCAAAAAGAACTTACTAAAGAGAGGCCTGGAGTGGGCTCCTCTTGAGACGGCTCCGCCCTAACTTCACCAACAGGCTCCAATGGCACGATGTCCAGAAGGCTGGGAGTAGCGACCTCTAGTGTGGGCCCAGCAAAAAGGTCAACTGCCTTAGCAAGAGCTCTGGATGCAGGCTCGGTGAAAAAGTCAACCACTTTAACAAGAGCTCCGATGGCTGACTCTCCCAGCTCAACGGACGGCTCCACAACTAGCTCCACTTGCCTGGCGGCTTCAAGTGGTGGCTCCGTTGGCACAACAGGTGCCACCAAGTCGCCCGATCATAACAGCTGGGTGACGGCTTCTCCGGTGACAATTCGTACAATGGCCCTGGGTCCTCCACAAAAACCTCGACCCCAGAGCTCTCTCCAGTCCCCACAAGTTAACCGGTCATCCTGCAATCTAGCTCCGTGGAGGATGAAGAAGAAGGCTCAATCGTCGCAGCCCTCCTTTGTCTTGGGTTGTTGGGAGTATCACCGATGGAAGGTGCGCCGGCTGCATCAATGGTAATGGTGTCAACATTCCTCTTGCGCTGTGAGGCCGCTAATGGTGGGGATTTGATATTCTAGACCGGAGAAGAAAGTCCCCAGCAAGCCTTCCTGGCTTCCTCCCTAGAAACCAGGTGATCTTTCCTAAACTCGGAGAGATGGTCCCTCACCAGTCGCAACAGTGGCTCCACAGCAGCTACTTCTTCCTGCTTGGGCTTCCCGGTGAGAGCAATTAGAACCTTGCCCTATTCTTGGGATAAGGTCCATGAATCAGCAACGTGCATGAAGAAGAAGTGGTCCTCCCAATTCTTCAGTGAGTCGTAGATGGCGCTGCTAATACGCAGCTCCTTGGGAGATAGGGAGATCCAATCCCCACTCTGGATGAATTGAAACATCACCTTAACGACATCCACCATCAGCGTCTGTGAGTGGTGACGGAGGAAGATGCATAATGAGCAAAGGTACCGTATTGCATTGGCATGAAATTGTGCGATAGGAACCCCAAGAACCTTGAAGATGTCAAGTAGCTCCTCTGGGACAGGGATACGAAGCCTGCTCCTCAGATGAGTCTCGTACACAGTTATGCAGCCGTTAGGAGGAAAGCAGGTCCTGTCCTACTCACTGGGCATCACAAATACAACTTTATGCGGGCTGTTGAACTAGACATACAGTTCTCTCACCTCACCAGAAAAGATCACAGAGGCAATCTCTAGAATAGAAAGAGCCATGGAAACAGGAGCAAGAAGAGTAGCAAAGATTTAGAATTTTCAAAGAGGAAAAATGTGGGAAGTTTGAACTGACGAATGGATTTTATAAAGGTACATAGCCGTTGGAGTAAGGCAGTGCATTGAAAAGGTGCACCCATCATTACAGACACGTGTTGCTTTCAGAAAGGGTGCAGTCGAATTAGATCTTCAGGTGAATTAATTACCGGGATCGAAAATTCACTGTATGTTGACAAATAGCAAACTTTTTGACTAACAGTCGGCGGCATGATGGCGTGTCGATTCAATCCCCACCAGTTCTTCGGATTTTTACCAGGGTGGTCAATGAATCCGATCAACGCTCCTCTTCCTACTCAATTCTCTAGATTTTTATCAGGATGGTCAATGAATCCGATCAACACTTCCTGCAGTTCAATACTTTGAATCTTGGCATTATGATCAATAGTCGCAAACAACGTGACTAGTAGACCAAGAGCCACTCCTAGTCTCCACATCAAGCTGTCTCACACGAGTTACCCAGCCAGGAGTGTCCCATCATGAATATGCTGGACGCCGAAGACCCAGGCCACTAGTATGGGGAGCTAGTGATGGGGATGCCAATAACATGCTAGCCCACAAAAGAGTAAACAGCCCAAATCCTTAATAACCTATTTCTGCATGGACTGTCAACACAGCCATTGACTGTTGGAAGAGTAAGTAGGCTGGTAGAGACGCAAAATTAGGATTGCCCATCAGAGTCTAGGACGGTCAACGCTTCCGTTGATTGGGGAAGCTGTCCTCTACCCTAATTTTTTGCATCTCTAAGAAGACGAGCTTCACTGTAACAGTCACCTCCAAAATCAAAGTACATCCCGGGAGAAAGGCGCCAGAATCTACACACAGTTTACTGAAAATCCTAACGGTTATAAAACGTAGAAGGAAGGAGATCAGCCTCTTGAATCGTTATAACTAGAAATGTACTCACGCCTACACAAAAAAGGCAATTATCCCCACCAAAGCGTGGGCATCAAGCTCCTCTCTATAAGGAAGATAGCACAGGGTCATAGCTATAAATGGCCATAGAAGCTCCCTTTAAAGCCACGCTTTCAATCACGCCTTCTCTTGTCTACAAAAGCCCTCAAACAATCACAAAGCTCTCAAATACTCGAGCATCCATGCTAATAGTTTCCAGTGAACTCAATACTTAGAGAAACTGTTTCTCACAAGCAACTACAAAGACACTCTTCCTATGAGTGTACTCCCACTAACCAACACTCATCAGCATCCATACTGCATTCCTTTCATCCACCTTCCGATTTTAGAAGGCCGATTACTGACTTGAATATAGAAATATTTTTGGTGAGACCAAATCTCGCAATCACCTGACCTCCTGTTTGAAGTTGTGGTGTGCAGAACCCAAAACTCTGCGAACGAAAATTGAAATTCGACGGACAACTCGACCCGAATCTGATCAAGCTTGGGTCCAAGATGTATCAAAATCGATTATTATACTACTAAAAATTATAAAAATAAACAAGAATTTTGACACAATTGATAAAGTTATCGTCATATTATTTAAATATTATGGGTTCAGAAAGTCAAAACGGTCTCTTTTATAATATTAAATTGAATTTTTTTTTATGATGCCCTAATAATTTTATATAAAATAAAATTGGTTTTGATATAAAATTTAAAAAATAAAAATTAGGGATAAAATTTTAAAAACTAAAATATTGATGATATTATGTATATTTTTTTTCTTTTTTTCTCCTCAAAAAATTTAATTTAAAAAATCATAACGGTATATAAAAAGTGTTTGAAAATATTTTTCGTACCTTTAATATAAATTGTTAGATTTAATATAAATTTACATCTTAAAATAGTGATAGAAAAATAAGTTACCTTCATTTTAGTGTTTTTGTAAATCTTGTTTTAAATGAATTAAGATAATTCAAATATATCTCTCTCTCTCTCTCTCTAAAAATTGTATAGAAAGTTATAGAAATAATGGTTTTCCCTAATGTGTTTCTGGAGTAGGGGGTGGCTCCATTCCTTTAAAAAGTAAGGATTATTTTTTTAACATTTCAATCATTTATTATAAAATAAATTATTATAATTTAATAACTAATTTTAATTTATTTTTTATATTTTAAATACATAATTATACTATAAATATTTATTTAAATATTAATAACTTAAATTTAAAAAAAATACTCACTATCTCTAAAAGAGATTATGAAGTTATTTTTTCTATATATCTTAACTATTTATTGTAAAAGGCACGGAGCCTTTCTAATCATGTGCTTCTCTTGAATGAATTCTCGAAGGCTCATGACATACAACCAGTATCCTTTTTCATTTTGAATTGTTTATGACTTTTCGTAGTTTACTAGTTCAAATGTGATAATAAATTTGCACCAAACTGCATGAAAAGGACAGAGATGATAGGTCCTTTTGGTGGTGATGGAGAATAGTTTATTTTATTTTCTTCTTTGACTTAGTAAATAGGAATTGTATAAGTATAGAGCCGTGTTCTTCCTTCTCCTTATTTCCAATTTTTAAAATTTCTTCACTCTTCTAAATTTGACTAAGTAAAGAGCTGTGTGTCCCTTATGCAATGTCTTTATTATTTTAATATTGGTGGAAGTAGTGGGGGTTAGTCGTGTATATATGTTTGGTGTAAATTTACTCTCACTATATTTTCGGAATCAACACATAATTTTTGACTAATTCATTAAAATTTTTAATTTTAGTCTTCCCCGATTTAAAGTTATACATTGATTACTAATGCCAAAATATACTTCTGGCCGGTTCAGTGATACTTATTTTTCTTTAAGTTGAACCGGTCAGACTTTCAAAAAAAGTTTTAGCACCAACTTCATGACATATAGTGGATTTATTAAAATTTCATACTTAATTTTTATTGGGCATGAACCAGTCAAAATCCTGGTGAAAACATCAGTATCAGCGGCTGATCAGTTTTCAACTGGTTCATATTGCAAACCGATCTTTTCTTCATTAAATCTGCCGATTTTATAAGGAATAAATTTACTACAAAAATATTGTGATTTAATCACTTTTTAAAGTATCTATATTAAAATTTTTATGACATAAATTGATTAAATATAACATATAAAAATTTAGACATCAACATAATACTTCCGTTAAATGAATTCTCGAAGGCTCATGACATGCGGCCGGTATCCCTTTCACTTTGAATTGTTTATGACTTTTCATAGTTTACCCGTTCAAATGTGATAATAAATTTGCACCAACTGCATGAGAAGGACAGAGATGATGACGGAGAATATTTTATTTTATTTTCTTCTTTCTTTGAATTAATAAATCAGAATTCTATCACCGTGAATAAGATTAAAATACAGGTGTACCCAGAGAAGCAAATCGCGTCGGAGGATTAGGTTATTATACTGAAAATTTGGCTTGGGTATGGATATGCAGCTTCACCATTGACCATACCATACGGATACATAATATGCATATTGTTGGGTCCAGTGTGAAGACCCAAAGAAGTTCGAAGCCCACCCGTGGAGCAGCAGCCCAAACCACGGATCCAGCCTAGAATTTCAGAACAGCCTATGTGGCAGCTTGTACTTACAGCCAATGAGACCGCCTGTAGCCCATTAATATGGTTGTCAGGCAACAGCGGGGGCACAGAAAAAACGAGCCCATGGGAAGAAAGTTAGTGTTCCCAGCTACCACTCGCGCCGCTGCCCCCAATTCTCCGGCCAATCCCAACACAAAAAGTAGGCCAAGCGTAGCCTGCGACGTTCGACGATCTGCCTGTTATCGCGAGGCGACAACTGGCATACCTGCGGTCACCGTCAACGTCCAGCGGCCAACGGATCCCTGCAAACGGGATTCTCGTGCCAAAGGCTCCAAGCAAAGGAGCTCATAAATTCCCTCCCTGTTCACAGGAGAAAAGAGAGGAGATCGATCATTTGATCAATACACACGAAAAAGAAACCAAAGCCTAGCATCGAAACACAAGCTCTCACAAGTTCTCACTCGCAGAAGCGTTGCCAGCTCGCGCTTTCTTCAACCATCTCAGGCAACAAGAGTTATCCACCCATTGCGATGCACTTCGTGAGCCAGGCCTCCCATCACCCGCTCATTAATCTCCCATTCCAACATTCATGCACTCCCAAAGCATTTGTAGCATATTTTTGCGCACCTCTAAGCGTGCACCCCCTTTCCGTTCATTGCAGGAAGTTGCTGACTTGAGTGTCAGAGTGTTTTCGGTGGGAGAAATCCCACCGGGCCGCTGATCTCTTATTTGTTAGTTGTGCTGTGCAAATCCATGGTTAATAGAGATGGATACCGAACCCGCTCGCGACTACCTTCAGATGACGAGGAATTCGAAAGCTCCCTAATCCATACGACAACCGAGGATCCAGGACATAACATTGATGCCATCTATGGGAACAAGATAAGAAGCCTAGCGTCTCCTTCTCATACTCATTCATTTGTAACAAGATGGAAAATATCAGGGCACAAGCCAATGCCCCAACAAGAGATGTCGTTCCCCGCGGCGACGACCCCTTAGTGGATAGCTGTACAGACGCTCATCCAGAACCCGACATTCACCGACCAACCACGGACATGGGCAATATGCAGCTGATGATCCAGGCTCTCTGTGCTCAGAGAGGCACACCATGGATGGGGGCTGCCCCTCCAGCATCTCATGCATCATCCTCCAAGCATGGAAGGTGTCATGCGGGAGCCCCCAAAAGTAGACCAAATCAGCCTAACGACATTGGGGCTCAGGCGGACTCCAGCAGTAGGGCCCAGTCAGTAGTAGAAAGCCATCATAGCTGGGACAAGTGGGAGGAGAGCTCAGAGCGGCGTAACCCTTAACTCCCACGGCGAAGGGAGGTTGACGGCCGCAGACTCCAACAGTGCGTGGTCACCCCGCGTGGGAAGTCGCCACAACCGACAAGTTTAGCAACTCCAGCAGGGTCACATGGAGCTCTGTGACATCATCAATGCGAGAAAAAGTGAGTCCGACCCACCAATGGAGGAGAAGGTGAATGTACTTTGGGATCTCCTGCACAAGGAGAGATCCGCGTTGTCCTCCACTAACCTACGAAGGTCACCCTTTGCCATGGATCTGCGGACTCAGCCGCTCTCTCACAAGTTCAAGATGCCCGTTCTAAAAGGGTACGATGGGAGCAAGGACCTGATGGATCATCTTAACTGCTTCCACACTCACCTGTCTCTTCAGGGAGTGTCAGGGAGTGAGTGAGGCTATGATATGCCAGTGCTTCCCCATCACCCTCAGTGGGGACGCACTGCTTTGGTTTTATGGCCTCCTATCGAATTCCATCTGCTCCTTTGACATGCTCGCGAACTGCTTCCTGAGTCAGTTTGCCTCCAACTAGAAGGAGGAGAAGCAATCATGGCACTTGGTCCGTCCCCGCCAGAGGTCGGATGAAAGCTTGAAGTGATTTCTCAACCACTTCATTACTGAGGCGCATCGGATGCCCCAACTCTCTGATGAGCTAAAACTCAACACCTTTGTTACTACGTTGGTAGCGAGGGACTTCTTCAAACACCTATCGCACCAGCACCCTCCATCCTTCTGGGAAGTAGAAGCCATTGTCCAAGCCTATATCTTAGCGGAGGAGGCCAACAAGGCAAAGCGTCCCAAATGTGTTGACCGCCCTCCGGAGGTTCCCAGACATACTATTGGCAAGAAGAGGAATGGCAACAGTAGCTGCTTTCAGGAGTGCCGCAAGCAGCCACGTCCTTCGCCAGGATCGAGGAAGGAGCATGGGCCAACGTCCCTGACTCTCTTGAATGATATCCGCGCGAACATCCTGATGTAGATCTAGGATGAAAAGTTCTTCAAGTGGTCGAAAGCGCTGAAAGGCCTAAGCAGCAGTGACCAAACGTAGTACTGCTAGTACCACTGCGACCTCAGACACTCCACGGAGAACTGCCAAACCCTGTAGCAGGAGATAGAAAATCTGATCCATTGTGGACACCTTAAACGATTTGTAAAGGGCTCGGGGCAAGGCCCTACAGCCTTAAAAGGTGAGGCCAGTGAACCTCCCAGGAACCGTACGACCGCCGACGCTATTAACATGATCTCAGCCGCACCGGTCAAGAGCAGCAAGCAGACACAGTCGAAGCAGACTTCCAGTAGCAAGAGAGTGAAGATAGGGGATATGAGTAATGTCATTAGCTTTAGTAGCGATGATATGGCTTATGTAACCTTCTCCCATTGTGATCCCTTTATTGTATACGCCCTCATTTCAGTTGGTACAGTTGACTACCAGCTGAAACGGGTCTTCATTGATATGGAAGCTCTAAGAATTTACCATATCTTACTGCCTTTTTTAAGCTTGGATTGAAGAAAAACCAAATGAAAGCAGCTGATGGCCCTCTATACGGCCTGGACAATGAACCTGTACCGGTGTAGGGGATAGTCCAGTTCAAGATCACGATGAGAACTTACCCATGTGTCGCAACGCGAGAGCTGGCGTTCCTCCTCGTCGATCTGCCGTCCATTTACAATGCCATCCTAGGCATACCCTTCCTCATGTCCTTTGGGGCCGTTATCTTGATTCCTCATCTAAAGATGAAGTTTCCAACCTCGTGGGACTTGGGGGAGATGCTTGGGGACCAAGGAATGGGACGGACGTGCTACTTGTCACAAGTCACTCCAGCGGCGTCAGACCGCCTGGACAGAGATTTAGATCTTCGCGATGAAGCCACGCTACAACAAGCCCAGTCCAGAGAAGCAACCGAAGCGATTCCTTTGGATCCTGTCGAGCTAGAAAAGTGTGAACATGTGGGCAGCTCTCTCCCACCTGCCTACTGTGATCGATTAATCACCTTCCTGAGGAAGAGCTCTGACGTGTTCGTATGGATTCCTACCAACATGCCTAGGATTTCGGTCGGAATAATGGTCCACAGGTTAGGCCTCGACCCTAGCCACAAGCCCGTGTGGCAGAAGTACAAGAACCACTCTGTCGAGAAGCTAGTAGCTATAAGGGAGGAAATAAGAAGACTGTTTGACGCAGGATTTATTAGAGAGGTCCAATATCCCGACTAGCTGTCCAACATCATACTCATGAAGAAGAGCAATGGCAAGTGGTGGATATGCGTGGACTTTACCGATGTAAATAAAGCTTACCCAAAGAACAGCTTCCCTCTCCCTAGGATTGATTAGCTAGTGGACTTTACATCCAGGCATGAACTCCTAAGTTTCATGGACGCCTACTCAGGTTACAATCAAATTAGGATGCACCCGGACGAGGAGGAGCACAACTCCTTCATGTCCGACCAGGGGATGTACTACTATAAGGTGATGCCTTTCAGCCTCAAAAATGCCGGGGCAACCGATCAACGCCTGGTGAACAAGATGTCTGAAGCTCAGATCGGGAAGAACGTTGAAGTATACATTAACGACATGCTTGTAAAAAGCTGGGTAGCCGATGACCACATCCGTGACCTAGAGGAGACCTTCCAGGTCCTTCGGGTGCACAAATGATGCTCAACCCAGCCAAGTGCACATTCGGAGTGACCTCTGGGAAGTTCCTAGGCTTCATCGTGTTATAACATGACATAGAAGCAAACCCAAAAAAGATCAGGATCATCCTCGACATGAGCCCTTTATAAACTGTGAAGGAAGTATAGAAGCTCACAAGACAGCTGGCAGCTCTCTCGCGATTTCTCGCCAAGTCTGCAGTAAAATACTTGCCATTCTTTAAAGCGCTTAGAGGAGTGAAATCGTTCGAATTCCGGTGGACCGAGGAATGTGAGGAAGCTTTTGAAGAGCTAAAGGCATACCTCGTTAGTCCACCTCTCCTAAGCTCACCCTTCGTGGGCGGGGACCTATACCTCTACCTGGCTACGTCAGATACGACACTCGGTTTCGTGCTAGTCAAAGAACGCGAGGGAGCGCAACAACCGGTGTCCTACGTGAGCAGTGTACTGACGGACAAAATGTTGCCTGAAAACGCTGATGATGCCAAGTGAATCAAGAAGACAGTAGGCTGGTACACGATATTCGATGGGAGGCTATACAGGCGAGAGTATTCCACTCCTTACTTGAAATGCCTAACCCTAGAGGTGGCTAAGTATGCCCTAAGCGATGTCCACTCGGCATACGTTTGAGGAAAAAACCACGTATTCAAAATCATGCGGCAAGGTCTCTTCTTGCTCACGATGAAGCAAGACACCTTGGAATTCATGAAAAAAAAAGTGAAAGCTATCGGTCCACGGATCCATGACTCACCTTCCTCATATGGAGCTGCGTAGCCTTCAGCCCCCATGGCCATTTGCACAGTGGGGGTTCAACATCCTCGGACTACTACCTCTAGCTTCTGGGCAAAAGAAATTCCTAATCGTCAGTATCTACGACTTCACCAAGTGGGTAGAGGCAGTCCCTCTGGCTCGAATCACCAAACAGAATGCGACAGAGTTCCTCCGTCAAAACATCGTCAACCGCTTTGGGATTCCTGAGGTCATAGTGACCGATAACGGAACCCAATTCACCGGAAAACAGTTCATCAGATATTGTGCAAGTTTGTGCGTCAAGCTGGTACATACATCTGTGGCATAACCATAGGCGAACGAGCAGGTTGAGGTTACCAACCGCGCACTGCTACACGAGTTGAAGACCAAGCTGAAAGACACAGGGGCTTCTAAGTCGATGAGCTGCCTTCCGTGCTGTGGTCATATCGGACAACCTCACGGGAATCAACGATTGAGACACCCTTCAGTCTCTGCTATGGGGCTAAAGCCATCATCCCTGTTAAAGTAGGGCAGCCCTGCCTGTGGGTCGAATGTTTCGATTCGGTTATAAACTCCCAAAGACTTAGAGAATGCCTTGATCTGCTCCCAAAAGTTTGAGATGCAGCCCGCCTTAGGACCGCAGCCTGCCAGTAGTGTATCGCACGATATTACAACAAGTGGGTGAAGGTATGCCCGCTTGAGGTTGGAGATCTGGTCTTTTGGAGCGTACAAGCCGCGGGCAGGAACAAACTCTCCTTTGGCTGGGAAGGCCCGTTCCTTATCTCTACAATCCTCCGGAGTGGAGAGTACAAGCTACGTGCCCAGAACGGTAAACAAGTCCCTCGAACCTGGAACGCCACCAACCTGAGAAAATACTACCAGTAATGCAACATTGGCCCAAGTAAAGCATACACGCACACCATGAGGGATGTTTGTATATGCATTGTGTTTTTATTTAATAAAATTGATCATTTTTGTTAACCTGTATTTTCATTCATGTGAGTGTTTGCATACATGACATTCTAAAAAATAGAACGACCTAGACTGCCCCTAAGTTTGGAGAACTAATGTCCGTCCTAAAACGAGGCCTTAGCACCATGCCAAGTGGCCCGTGAGAGGCCCCAGAACCTTAGCCTCATGCCAAGTGGCCCACTAGCAGTCTTGTCTAAGCCTCGACTATGCGTCGAAGCGGCTAGAAAATGGCCACCTCTAAACTTTGACTACATGTCGAGAGGGGTCCTAAGGGCCCGCGGACTTGGCTTTGCACCAAACGACCCGAAAGTGGTCACCATCAAATCACGGCACCGTGCCATGGGGCCCGTGCAGCCCAAAGAATCATGGTTTCAAACCAAATGACCCAGGCAGTCAAAACATTTGGCTTGGGGGCTTTTGAAGTTTCCCAACTTACGGCCACCAAAACCTTAGGGGGAAAAAATCGTAGGCATGCGGCGACCTTCTCCCAAAGAAGAGAGTATCCTCAGTTTACAATGGTTGTGGGTTAGGACTATGCACATGATAGTGACGACGGCCTGAGTGGGGGTCGTGCACCTAATGCTGGTATCGCGTGCAAAAAGGCCTAAACTCGAAGTTCGATTGCTGTGGCCTGAAAATCCAGCTAGCCCTTAGTGGTTCTCCACGGGACTTGTGACGATATCCACTTTATTGGATCGAGCTTCCAATTAAATATGTGAGATGCAGCGACATCCTCTCGATGAAGGATTTATACGGTGCAAGAAGGCACAGTTGGAGCATTGACAATAATAGCTTTACAAGCTTAGCCATTAAACACGAGATACTATTTCTAAAATTACGTTGGAAGGCAATGAATGCCAAAAAGGTGCTACTTCTCATTCATTTATACAAAGCACTGTCAAGTGGCTAAGAAGAAGCGATAGATACAACTAAGGCTATTCCTGAGAATCGGACGGACCGGCCCCCTTGAGAAAATTTCTCAGGCGGGACCTATCACGGATCCAAGAGTTGCTCGAGTAGAAGACGCCCTCCAGAATGTCGGGAACCACAAGTGAGGCAGTCCTGTGGCACAGCCTGATGCCGTCTAAGAACCTGGCCTCTAGAACAAGGTTCACCTCCAACGGAGCGAGTCGTGCCCTCAGATATCTAGATAGGCGGGAGTTGTCGTCCTCAAGAGTAGTGACCATCTCTTTAAGCTGCTCAACCTCCCACTGTAGGCGCGCAGCTTCTAATGCCCGCTGGCCACTGTCCTCTTTAAAGCGTCTAATCTCCTCCTACATCTGTCCTTTCTCCCCCTGCAGCCGTTCGCTCTCCTCTCGAAAGGAGGAGACCTTCACTCTCATACGCTGGGCAACCTTCTGCAATTGAGCGGCCAGCTTATCGAAAGCGTCAACCTCCCTGGAACCTATATGGAAAAGGAAAAGGCTAGAAATTCTCGAACTCAAAGCGTAGATGAATGTCTAGCTCAAAAGATTATACTGGTGGAAGTTGTGTTCGGATGGCGAGGCTAAGTCTCTGATGTGGATAAGCACGGGGCTCATGTTCAGTGCAATATCTGCGAAGCTTGGATGGTGTGGGGCCATGGGAGGAGAGGGAACTCTTGGAGGCTCCAACTCCGAAGCCGTCCGTCCACGGCGGTCTCAAAAGTCAACTCAGCACACCCTGGCTGGCCTCTCGCCCGGCTTTGACCTCCAACACCACGGGAGCATCCTCCAAGACGTCCCCCTCCAAAAACGGCTGGCGAAGCTCCGGCATCTCGAAGATCCCTCCAAAGTTTGTGCTGGCCCGGGCGCGCGTGATTCCTCCGGCTCCACAGGAACTGATGCGCCGCCGCGGCCAGAGCACCCTCCGCAATCATCTTCGATGGCCCTAGATCAACAAATGAGCCCGCAAAAGACCCTTCACTGGAATAACGCTCTACTGCAGGAACACCGTACTCAGCCAATGCCATAGCAAGAATCGGTACGGGTTCGGCAGCTCCCTCCCGTTGCTCGACTCTCGATGTCACCTCTGGGGCTGGGCTCCGAGCTCGTGCGATGGGCCCAGTACCACCCAACCTCTGCAATCTCAAGTGGAGGTATCTCGGCCCTCCCTCAACCTCTTGATGGGGCCTCTATCCAAGTATCTCTCTCTCCTAGTTGTTGTCGTTGGCAATTGCTTTACGAACTTTGGATCTCAAGCTCAAATTATTCCAAACGATGAGGATATGCCCTTACTTTTGTTCACTTCTTCTTGTTCAATACTCTATTTTCTTCGATAATTAGTGATTTATCTTCTCCAATACTCTATTCTTTCAAATTATTTTTTGAAAATTTTTAAAATATGTCACAAGTTCTTATTGATATTTAATGATTGCCTTGTGAAATTATTCTTTTCAAAAGAAATTGATGCATTTTATTACGAATCGTGTGGTAAAATTTACGATCTTTTTTTCATTGTGTGAAAATTTGTGTTCTAATTAATTTGATTGAAGCATTGTGCGTTTTCTATTTGATTGCAGTCATAAACGTTCATATTTATACCATTGCCGACCAGTATTGTAGTAATTTGATTATATAAATGTATAGTTGAAAAGTTAGTGTACCTCTATCAAGCACAAATTGGCTACGGTATCCTTTACCTTTTCAAGATTGTTATTGACATATAATAGTTATAATTTTACAAAAAAGGTGAGATTTTTTAAAAAAATAATAGAGTACGATAACAGATATTGGTCTTTAGATGTATTGATATATGGAAGACAAATCTCCCTCGCACAAAATAAATAATTTAATTAATTATGCATTCTTAGATAAATTTATATGAACCGTACGATAAAAATAATTAAGAAAATTATAATTATATTTGATGAGTCAATTAAATTTGATAGATGTTTAAATCGATTGTTATGCTACAAAAAATTACAAAATTGAACAAGAATTTTGACACAATTAATAAAGTTATTATCATATTATTCAAATATTATGGGTTCGAATAGTCAAATTGGTCTCTTTTATAATATTAAAATGAATTTTTTTTTATGATACCCTAATAATTTTATACAAAATAAAATTTGTTTTGATATAAAATTTAAAAAATAAAAGTTTGGGATAAAATTTTAAAAAAATAAAATATTGATGATATTAAGTATATTTTTTCCTTTTTTTTCCCCTCGACAAATTTTCTTTAAAAAATCATAATGGGATATAAAAAGTGTTTGAAAATATTTTTCGTACCTTTAATATAAAATACTAGATTTAATATAAATTTACATCTAAAAATAGTGACAGAAAAATTCGTTACTTTCATTTAAGTGTTTTTGTAAATGTTGTTTTAAATGAATTAGGAGAATTCAAATCTCTCTCTCTCTCTCTCAATAAAAATTGTATAGAAAGTTATACAAATAATGGTTTTCTTCTCTTGTGTTTCTCGGGTTGGGGTTGGCTCCATTTTTTTTTTTTTAAAGATAAATATTATTTTTCTTCACATCTCAACCATTCATTATAAAATAATTATTATAATTTAATAATTAATTTTAACTTATTTTTTATATTTTAAAAAATAATTAAATTATCAATATTTATTTAAATATTAACAACTTAAATTTAAAAAAATATATTTACCATCTTTTAAAGGGATAATAAAAATATTTTTTTTATATTTTAATTATTTATTTTAAAAGAGGTGGAGCGTTTCTGATCGCGTGCTTCTCTTAAATGAATTCTCGATGGCTCATGACATACGGCCGGTAATCCCTTTCACTCTGAGCTGTTTTTGACTTTTCGTTGTTTACCCGTTTAAATGTGATAATAAATTTGCACCAACTGCATGAGAAGGACAGGGAATATTTTATTTTATTTTCTTCATTCTTTGACTTAATAAATTGGAATTGTGTCATCGTGGATAAGATTAAGATAAAGGTGTACCCAGGGAGGCAAACCACGTCGGAGGATCAGGCGATTGTACTTCGCTTGCGTATGGCTATGCTGCTTCATTATTGATCATAACATATGAATACACAATATACATATATATTATTTTAAATTTTATAAATAATAAAACCTACCAAAATTGTTAATGTCCATTTAAAATTACCGAATAATTGTTAAAACAAATAAGTATGCATATAATAAAGGGATATGGTGCATAAAAATAACATGCATGTAAGAAAAAATATTAAAATATATATAAATATCATCGAACATAAAAATATACTAAAGATTTAGCTTACGAATACTTTTCTCACCCTTACACTCAATGTATTTGATAAAAGGATGCTTTGAGATACCCAATTGTCACTTTCTCTTTCTTTCTCTCCATCTTCTTTCTCTCTGCTTTTGCTCGGCTGCGTAAAGAATGATGAAACCCTAACTCGTATGCACTTTTCTAGCCAACCTTGCACTTGAGTACTCCTCAAGTGTACCCCAACCACGTGTTCTCGAGCAACCCGGCACTCAAGCTCAGCCCAACAGGGCCCATTTTGATAATTGGGCCCGAACAAGACTCACATGCTCCTCGAGCGGACACATTCTGATTTCTGTGCCTTGGGTGCACGGCCAATGAACCTCAAGTGCTGAATACCGAACCAAAATCATTCAAAATTTTATAAAATAATATTAATCCGACACATTCAATAAACCAAAAATATCAAATACATCCAAAATAATCTAAACGGGGATCCAGATATTACAAGTTGATCTAACTTCTTCTCATTCAAAATCTAATTTGACCCAAAACTATTAATTGATCTCAAAAATATGTTAATTTAATCTAATTAATTATCATTAAAAACTAATTTCAAATTCTTATCTTTCAAAGAGGAAGAGGAAGGGGAAGATGAAGGGAAAGTTGTATGCGGAGCATGTCTAGGGAGATGAATTTGACTTGGGAAGAGGGTGAATGCATTTGGCTTGATGCATTTTTTTAATTATTAATATTAATTAACTAATTTAATTAATTATCATATTATTAATTATATTTACACATATTATTATATTAATCCTAATTATTATTTTATAAAATTAAAAATAATTATTGACTGTTAATAAAAAAATTATTAAAATATTATTCTAAAACTTTTACGAATACAATACGTTTGATCTCCACACGAAATTAACATAGGCCAACCTACGATTAGAAACACATTAATTTTTCTCATTAATAACATTATTGGGATAAAAAGTCCAATAAATTAAAATCAAAACACTAAAATTCACGGTGTATAATAAATAAACATTATCTTCTACTCATGACGATGTCATTAAACATAGATACAGATCGCATATAATCTTTTTTTGATAGTTGGACCCTTTCAAGCTTTAAGCAAATTTATGCCTTCACTAAGAATCTTCCTACTTTATAAAGATGAATAGACTACGTGAAGCACAGTGACGTTGATATTTTTTTCTAATATATATGGGTTGAAATTAAAAGAACTTAAAAATAATTAAATTGTATAATAATAATTAAGTACTATATATTTATTTGGTATTGACGGATTCAAATTTTTTTTTTATAATAACTATTTGATATTGATCGAACGGTTATATAATTTTTTTTAAAAAATAAAAAATTAATTTTAAAAAAAGATCTCAATTATTTAATATCAATTGAATGGTTTAATTTAAAAAAAGTAAAATTTATTTTCTTAAAAAAAAGATAAAAATCTTGAATTTGATGCACGATAATATAAATTCTTATGTCAGTGGCCAAAATTAAGGACGAAATTGCTCTACGTGGAAAGATGGTATTATGGGTCCATCAAAGTGGACTTGTCGCAAAAGAGAACAAAGGTCGAAATAGCATCAAATATAAACTTGAAAAGTAAACGTCAATTATTATTTTTTATTTCAATTATTTGATTAAATCACTGTTCACTTATCATATCAAATTACTCCCACCATTCGTTGTTGACTATGAGTCTTCTTTCCTTTCGCTCATCCGCTTTGAAATTTCCGCGTTCACTTTTCCTATTGAAGCTTGTCTTATGAATTCAAACAAAACTTGTCTTATAAATTCAACTTTACGGTATATGGAGTCAATTGTTTCTTACTCCATGTATCTCTTTCCCTTATTCTTGTTCTTGTTTTTGGCAATTGCTTTGCAAATTTTGAGTCTCATGCTCAAATTATTCTGAACAGTGAAGGTGCCATTACTTTTATCCACATCTTTTTGTCTGATACTTTATTTTCACCGATAATAAATCATTTATCTTTTCCAATACTCTATTTTTTAAATTTTCTTTAAAAAAATTTAAAAAATGTCATAAGTTGTTGATATTCAAAGATTGCATTGTGCAATCATTCTATTCAAAAGAAATTCAAGCATTTTTTTGCGAATCGTGGGGTATAATTTATGATCTTTTTTCCATTGTGTGAAAATTTGTGTTCTGATTAATCTGATCAAATCGTTGTGCATTTTCTATTTAATTACAGTCACAAATTTTTATGGTCTAGTATTATAGTAATTTGATTATATAAATGGGTAATTAAAAATTTATTGTTCCTCTATTAAGCATGAATTAGCCACAATATCCGTTTATCTTTTTGAGAGCATTATTAACATATAATAGTTATAATCTTACAACAATATTGAGATTTTTTTTAAACTATTGAATTAGGATAACAGAGATTGGTACTCATGCATGTTAGTATATGGAAGACAAATCACCTTCAGAGGGAATAAATATTTTAATTAAGTACACATTCTCAGATAAATTTATATAAATCATAGGATAAAAATAATTAAGAAGATTACAAGAATATTCTAAAAATTAATTAAATTTGATAGATATTTAAACTAATTATTATACTACTAAAGATTATAAGACTGAACAAGAATTTTGATGCAATCGATAAAGTTATCATCATATTATTTAAATATCATGGGTTCTGATAGGTCTAGTAATAAATGGACCGGCCGAACTATAAGCCCATAGGGAGAACTGCACAGCCTAGAAGGAGCTTAGCCTTGCCCAAGGTCAAGTCAGCTCGACCTAGATTTGCCCAATCAAATCTACTCCAAGATGGGACCGCGAGCATGGCCTTGCAGCATCTCTGCCCAGAAGATACCGCTCAGCTGACTAACTCGCATGCCACTGGTAGCACGTCATTCTCCATTTTGAAGGGTCAGAATCTGTGTGCAACCGCTGCCATGCTTGCCCGCACAACATCTCCTGCACAATAATTACGAGAATGGCACTCTCAAAAGATTAGGTAATGGCCTCTTTAGTAGTCTATGAGCAGGTAGCTATCATTCTCCTTAAAAAGGAGAATTCCTGAAAGAGGAAAAAAGACGGTCAGAAAAGGAAGGAACCGACAGAGCATCCTCACCTAGGCATTTTCCCCATTAAGCTCAGAGGGGCACCACCCAACTTTCAAAGAAATCCTTCAATCTAGACTCGCGACTGTGTAGGCATTGCGCCTACTCCGAACTCTTTGCCGTTAGGCCGAAGAAAATGATTCGTGTAGCAATGGGTAGGAAGCCCCCTTGCTTGTAGCCGAAGGAGAGACTGGCAAGCATTCCTCTCTCCATTTCCATTTCCGAGGGGTTCTTTCCTCCTCCAGATAGCCACCCTCTCCATCAGACGCACTCATCAGGGCACAATCCTCCACTTTAAAATCGCTCCCTAGTTGAGCGCACTCATTGGAGCTCAATCATCCATTTCTCAAAGTCGTCTCTTGGCTGAGTGTACTCGTTGGAGTTTACTCCTCTACCTCATAGTTACTCTCTAGTCAACTATACCACTGGAGCCCTGCCCTCTATATTTAAGTTGCTCCCTAACTGAGCGCACTTGTTAGAATTCAGTCCTTCATCCCTCAAAGCCACTCTATGGCCTAACACACTAGTCGGAGCTCAATTCTTTATTTTTCAAAGATGCCCCTAGTTGGGTGCAGTCATCAGAGTTCAATCTCCATCTCAAAGCCGCTCCTCGTCCGAGAGCACTCATCGAAGCCTAGCCCTCCACTAGCAACTCTGTAACGACCAAAAAATTTGAACAAGGAAATTGTAACCATCAGGTCCGGTCAACGCCCGTTGACCGGAAATCCATAGGCAAAGAAATCCGGAAATTTTCATCGAGGGAATTGCTGTGGGGGAGGTTGTAACGACCAAAAAATTTGAACAAGGAAATTGTAACCATCAGGTCCGGTCAACGCACATTGACCGGAAATCCATAGGCAAAGAAATTCGGAAATTTTCGCCGAGGAATTGCTGTCGGATTCCCTTAATGAAGTCCGGATTCCCATAATAAAAGGAGTCCGGATTTCGTTGGGTAAACGAAGACCGGACCTTCCTTTAGTAAATGAACTCCGGATTTTTCCGGAGTAAAAACGCGCGCGATCTTCGTTGAAAGGAAAGGCGTAAGTTGACCGGATTGGAAGTAAATAAGAAACGCATAACTGACGAGGAGTTTTAAGAGGATTAAATGGGAAAGGTGTAACGGACGAAGCCAATTAAATTGGAGAGAATTAAATGAGAAATATGTAAATCCCGGCGAGGCGATTAATGTGGCTAGATTCTGACAACGGCAACTCAAATCTATAAATAGGGCTGGAAGAGTAATATTGAGTACGCCACAGAAGTTGGAAGGAGAGAAAGAGAGAGAGGCCGTAGGTCCCAGACATAGAAAAAGGGAAATTTCAGGCAAGTTACTCACCCCTTTTTATAAAGTTCATGTTTATGTATCTTGCTACGAAAGTATATAGTATTCTGTATGAAGTATGCCTCTTTTATTTATGACTCATCGTTCCGAAATGCATGTTTAAAAAGAAACTCTGTTATGCATGATGTTAGAAATTATTCTGTTTATGATTTTCTGGCAAGTATTATGAATTTTGATATTTCATGTTTACTGAAAAGAACTCCGTCCACTGTAAAAGTGAACTCCGGCCCTAATGAATTTTGTACTCTGTCCACTAAGAAAATAAAATCTGGCCTTACGTTACAAAGTCGCTCCGTCCCTTTGTGAAAATGCACTCCGACCTTTAATGAATTAAGAACTCCGTCCACTGTGAAAATGCACTCCGGCCTTTAATGAATTGAGAACTCCGTCCACTGTGAAAATGCACTCCGGCCTTTAATGAATTAAGCACTCCGTCCACTATGCACTCCGGCCTTTTATGAATAAAATGCTCCGTCTCATTGTGAAAAAGTCACTCCGGCTTTCTGATTAAATAAGGAAGTCCGTCCAAAATGAACTCCGGCCTTTGCGTCTTTAAAAGTAGTCCATCCATCTGTTTTGAAATAAACTCCAGCTTATGAATTATTTAATGAACTTCGGATTTCATGCACCGTCCATTTTAATAGAGCACTCCGTCCCTTAAAGCACTCCGGAATAAGGAAGAGAAGTGTACTCCGTCAATGAGGCACTTCGTCCCTTTAAGCACTCCGGATTTATGAAAGAAAAGTCACTCCGGATTGAGCACTCCGGATTCTTACAGAAAGCACTCCGGGATTGAGCACTCCGGTTTTCTGAAAGCACTCGGAATGAGCACTCGGATTTTGCAGCACTCGGATTGAGCACTCCGGAGTTTTCTGAAAAGCCACTCCGTCCTATGAGCTCCGGATTTTCAAAGAAAATCCACTCCGTCCCCTATGAGCTCCGGTTTTCAAAGAAAATCCCTCCGTCCATTTGAGCTCAGATTTCAAAGAAAATCCCTCCGTCCATTTGAGCTCAGTTTCAAAGAAAATCCAGTCCGTCCTATGAGCTCAGGATTTTCAAAGAAAATCCACTCCGTCCATTTGAGCTCCGGTTTCAAAGAAAATCCACTCCGTCCATTTGAGCTCGGTTTCAAAGAAAAAATCCACTCCGTCCTATGAGCTCCAGTTTTCAAAAGAAAATCCACTCCGTCCATTTGAGCTCCGGATTTCAAAGAAAATCCACTCCGTCCATTTGAGCTCCGGATTTTAAAGAAAATCCACTCCGTCCTATGAGCCCGGATTTTCAAAGAAAATCCACTCCGTCCCTTTTGAGCTCCGGATTTTAATGAAGATCCACTCCGGCTCTTGAGCTCCGGATTCTTTAAACGAAAATCCAATCCGCCCTTTGAACTCCGAAATTTAAAAGAAAAGCCACTCCGGCCTTGAACTCCGAATTATTTAAGACAAGTCACTCCGGATTTCTGTAAAACAAAAGCACTCCGTCCGTTTAGAGCTCCGTCCAAGTCCTCCGTCTTTTAAAAAAGAAACGGCACTCCGTCCCGATTAAAGTTTCCGACTTTTGGAGCATAATGTAATTGTGCTCTGTCCTTCATAAATAAAGAACTCGGTTTGATTTAAGAAACGAACTCCGGCTTTTGCAAGAAATGAACTCCGGCTTCTTATTCATAAAATGAACTCCGGTTTCTGCATGAAATAAACTACTGCTTCTGCATGCAATGAACTCCGGCCCTCTTCATGAAATGAACTTCGGCCTATGAAGAACATGAAAAATGATATACGGACAGCAAGTGGAACTTATGACTTTTGAACTTTGATTATTGGCCAATAAAGAATACGAACCAAGAACCGAGTTTCCATTAAACTTGCTGTTAAAGATGGATGAAGGATATTGGAGTGACACTCGAGGATGCCTCCTGGGCCACGGGAGGGGACCTTTTGGTGGCACAAGGACTATGGACTATGGCCTCGTATGTCGGGTTAAAGGCATTACCTCCTCCCCTGGGAGCATAATGAGGGGATACGGCTTTAGGTTGTGGGGTTGCACACAACCCGTCCCCGATGTTGTCCGCTCCCGTCCGGTCCCTAAAGATGATATGAGTTCGAATGATTTTGATAAAGACAAGATGAAAGAACATGAACTAAAGAAGAAATGATATGATGATTATTATGCTATATTATGATCTATATTTCGATAATATGCTTGTGTTTTTACGCGTGTGAGTATCTGCTTGGGCTTTGTAAGCTCACTCTTGCAAATTTTCAGATGACAAGCTTATGGAGGACGAAGTCGAGTAGAGTCCTATGATTATCTTTGTTTGAGCAGCAGATTTTTGGAGTTTTGTTTATTTAGTTTGAGGAAACTTGTAATTTTATTTCCGCCTTATGAATGTAGATTGTTTCCGTGACATTTTGGGATTTATGAAATTACTAATCTTTAGAATGCATCTCGGGTTTGATGAAAAGAAAGAAAAATTTTTATGCTTATCTATTTATCTTATCATAAATTATATGAATTAGAATTGACAACGGCTTTTAATGATAATAAAAGTCGAATGTCTGATTGGTATCGAGAGAAGAAACTGAGATGCTTTAGGATAGTTTGAATCAACACGGAAACTTAGGATAAATTTAGAAGAGTGTGGTTCTTACTTACACTTTGGGACAATGACCATTACGATAGTTACCTTTGGAATAATTGACTAACGAAATTGTTATTTTCGGGCGTTTCATGACCATGTCTAACGAGAGGAAGGAGAAATGTTCGGGTTAACAACACTCGATCGTGAGGCAAGATATGCGAACCTCTTTTGGGCAAGTCATAGAAGCTTTGACTCGACCACTCCACCAACCCGGTGACCGCCCCAATCCGTCCATCGGGAAAGGTCGGTCTCGATCGGTTTACCAATGAACGGATCCCGAATTTCTAGGGGAACCCGATCCATTGAAGGCCAAACATGGATTCGGCGATCAAGAAGGTATTTCTTTGTAATCAAATGCCCTGCTGGGATATGGTGCTTTATGCCACTCATAAGTCAAGCGGGGAAGCACACCACCGGTGGGAGATGCGAAAAAGGGTTTTCAACATGCCGGATCGGAGATTAGGCGGAGATGTTTGAAGCGGCTTTCTGGAGAAATACTTCCTGAAATCTTCGTGGGCGAGATGGAAGATGAATTCCTTCGCTTAAGGCAAGGAAAACCGCTTCGGTGGCGAGTATGATTCGAAATTTCTTTGAATTATCTCGTTATGCCCCTTTCATGGTGGAAGATGAGGAGAGGAAGGTCGACGATTCTTTCAAGGTTTACGAGATGATATCGGAGACACCTTTCCACTCGGCGTTGACAACTTATGGAGAGTTGCTTGCAAAGGCGGTTATTTATGAGAAAGAAGCGGAAGGGGAAGACAAAGGACTTTCGTCGGTGTCAAGGCCGGCGCTAGTGAAGGGCCTTCTAAGAAGGCGAGACCATCGGGGTTCAGCTGGGAACAGGCCGTCGGTGCGAGAAGTCTCGATCTACGGCCAATGATGTATGTGATCATTGCGGGAAATTACATGGAGGAGGCCTTGTTCTGAAGGCTGGGAGTTTGTTATAAGCGTGGGCGAAGGGGCACATGATCGAGAGATTGTCCTGGCTAAACAAGCCCCGTGAGTTAAGTCCCTATCCCGGCCCAAAGTATTTGCTATTTACGCAAAGGAGGCTTGATCTACGGAGGAGGTAGAAGGTACACTTTCTATCTGTGGTATCTCTTGTCACGTGCTCTTTGATTCTGGATCCACTCATTCTTTCGTTTCCGTAAATTTTGAAGCATCTTACGACCCTTCCTAAAGTTACGGAGTACCCATTAATGGTTACCTCACCAACAGGATCGTCAAGTAATATTAAAAATAGCATTTTAAGATGCCTATAAAAGTAAATGAATACTTGATGCTGTTAACTTGGTTGAACTGAAATGAAAGACTTGATGCAATCTTGGGGATGGGTAGTTGGCCGGATATCATGCCAAGATTGACCTGCTTCCTCGAAAAGAGTAGAATTTACCATTCACGGAAACAAGCCTTTCCACATTCGGGGTGTTCGGTGAAAGGAAGCATCCTGCTTTATTTCGGCTCTTCATGCCAGGCATTTGATGAGTGATGGATGCCAAGCCTATCTAGCCTTTGCTAGTGTATCTACTGAAGTCAAGAATCTTTGGTTAGAGAGATTCCGGTAGTGCGGGAATTTGAAGACGTATTCACCGATGATTTACATGGGTTGCCACCCCAACGAGAGATAGAATTTGGTGTGGAATTGTTACTAGGTTCAGCACCGATATCCAACCACCCTATCGAATGGCACCGGCTGAACTCAAAGAGTTGAAACAACAAGCTGAGGGAGTTGCTTGATAAAGGTTTCATTCGGCCAAGTGTGTCACCATGGGGAGCACCTTCTTTTTTGTCAAAAAGAAGGACGGGACCATGAGATTATGTGTGAATTATCGGAATTAAACAAAATCACCATCAAGAACAAATATCCTCTGCCAAGGATCGATGATCTCCTTGATCGATTCTGAGAGCTTGCATATTTTCAAAAATCGATCTTAGATCCTATATCATCAACTCGGATCGGCCAAGGAGGATATAGCAAAGACGGTGTTTTGAACTGGTATGGGCATTATGAATTTGTAGTAATGCCTTTCGGTTGACTAATGCTCCTACTGTTTTTATGGATCGATGAATCGAATTTTCCAACCATACCTGGACAAGTTCGTGATTGTATTTATTGATGATATCTGGGTGTACTCAAAAGCTCGAGGAACACGAGGAACATTTACGTACTATACTGGAGTTCTTAGGGAGCATCGGTTGTTAGCTAAATTGAAGAAGTGCGAATTTTGGTTGGAAGAGATAGGATTCCTTGGACACATCATATCCAAGGAAGGAATCTCTGTCGACCCTATGAAGGTGGAAGCAGTTGTAAAGTGGAACCGGCCAACTTCATGGTTCAAGTGCTGAGTTTTTAGGCACTGGCTGGATACTATAGACGGTTTGTGGAGAACTTTTCTCGAATCGCCATGCCACTCACTCAATTAACTAAGAAGGATGCCAAGTTCGAGTGGACCAAAGATTGTGAAGGGAACTTCCAGACGCTTAAAGACCGGTTAACTTCTGCTCCGGTCCTGACCATTCCAAACGGGTCAGGAGGACTGATTGTTTACTGTGATGCTTCGAAGACTGGATTGGGCTGTGTTCTAATGCAACACGGTAGGGTAATTGCTTATGGTTCGCGACAGTTGAAGGACCATGAAAGAAATTACCCAACTCACGATCTAGAATTGGCCGCATTAATGTTTGCATTGAAAATCTGGAGGCATTACTTATATGGTGAAAGATTCTTGGTCTCTCCGATCACAAGAGTCCAAAATATTTGTTCTCCCGAAGGAGCTAAACATGAGGCGGCGGGCGATGGATTGAATTTACGAAAGATTATGACTGAAAATCCGTTATGAGCGAGGAAGGCCAACGTGGTTCTTAGCCCAGCGTTAAGTAAGCGCACTGGGATGCTAGCTAGAATGCAAGTTAAGCGATGGAGATGCTAGACCTGTCTCATGAACTATGATGTCCAGCGCTATGTTCATGGAAAGCGGATGATTTTGGCGCATCTACAAGTTCGGCGAGAATTAAGTAATGAGGTAAAGGATGTCAAGCGAAGGATCCTTTCTGGTAAAGATCATGGGCGAGCTGGATAAAGAATCTCGAAGGGATTTTTCAGATTTCGATGGATGGAGCTTTGAGATTTAGAAATCGGTTATGTGTGCCGGATAATAAAGAGTTAAAGGAGAAAATTCTTAAGGAAGCCCATCGATCCCGCTTCTCTGATCCACCCGAGAGCCAATAAGATGCATCGAGATTTGAAGAAAACATTTTGGTGGAGAAATATGAAAAGGGATATCGCGACTTACGTGGAAAAGTGCCTTATCATCCAACAAGTAAGGCTGAAAGAAAATTGCCGTCTGGTTATTACAACCAATGCCATTACGGGCTGGAAATGGGAGGATATAGCCATGGATTTTGTGGTTTTTTACCTTTGACGCCAAAGAAACATGATGCTATTTGGGTGATTGTTGATCGACTAACAAAGTCAGCCCATTTTCTAGCAATTCGGATGACTTACCCTCTCGATAAATTGGCCCGGTTTATCGTAAAACGAGATTGTCGGACTTCATGGTGTGCTGTCTCTATTGTATCCGATAGAGACCCTCGTTTTGTTTCATGATTACGGAAAAGTCTACATCAAGAATGTGGTCTTGAATTAAAATTTAGTACTGCTTTCCATCCACAAACCGACGGCCATCGGAACGGACTATCCAGATTCTCGAGGATATGTTGAGGGCCTCGGTCTTGGAGATAAAAAGACTTGGGATGATTCATTGGCTCTTGCACTTCTCCTATAATAATAGCTATCGAGGCTAGCATTGGCATGGCTCCTTTGAGGCATTATATGGGAGAAAATGTAGATCGCCAATTCATTGGGAGGAACACGGAGATAGGAGAATTTTGGGACGACATTATCAAGGAGTGGTGAAAAGATAAAGATACTACATGAGAATCTCAGAGTAGCCCGAAGCAGACAAAAGAGTTATGCAGATCGGAGAAGATCGGCATTGAAGTTTGAAAAGGGTGATTTTGTGTTTCTAAAGGTATCTCCAGCAAAGGGAAAATACAGATTCGGGGTAAAAGGAAAACTGAAGCCTCGTTTTATTGGACCTTTTGAAATCCTGGAAAAGATTGGAGAAGTAGCTTACAGACTTGCACTGCCTCCCAACTTGGCTGATGTACATGATGTGTTTCATGTGTCTATGCTTCGAAAGTATGTCCATGATCCTACTCACGTAATTGAGTATGAACCTCTGACGGTCGACAAGGACTTATCCTATGTAGAAGAACCAGTGGAGATCTTGGATCGTAAGGAGCAGAGATTACGCACCAAATCAATTGCTCTAGTAAAGGTGCTCTGGAAGAATCACACACCGGAAGAGGCAACTTGGGAACGAGAGGAGGAGATTCGGAACAAATACCCATCTTTATTTTCTCGAGGTTAGTGGCTTTATTTAAAATTTCGAGGACGAAATTCTTATAAGTGGGGGAGGTTGTAACGACCAAAAAATTTGAACAAGGAAATTGTAACCATCAGGTCCGGTCAACGCCTGTTGACCGGAAATCCATAGGCAAAGAAATTCGGAAATTTTCATCGAGGGAATTGCTGTCCGGATTCCCTTAATGAAGTCCGGATTCCCATAATAAAAGGAGTCCGGATTTCGTTGGGTAAACGAAGACCGGACCTTCCTTTAGTAAATGAACTCCGGATTTTCCGGAGTAAAAACGCGTGCGATCTTCGTTGAAAGGAAAGGCGTAAGTTGACCGGATTGGAAGTAAATAAGAAACGCATAACTGACGAGGAGTTTTAAGAGGATTAAATGGGAAAGGTGTAACGGACGAAGCCAATTAAATTGGAGAGAATTAAATGAGAAATATGTAACTGACGAGGAACGATTAATGTGGCTAGATTCTGACAACGGCAACTCAAATCTATAAATAGGGCTGGAAGAGTAATATTGAGTACGCCACAGAAGTTGGAAGGAGAGAAAGAGAGAGAGGCCGTAGGTCCCAGATATAGAAAAAGGGAAATTTCAGGCAAGTTACTCACCCCTTTTTATAAAGTTCATGTTTATGTATCTTGCTACGAAAGTATATAGTATTCTGTATGAAGTATGCCTCTTTTATTTATGACTCATCGTTCGAAATGCATGTTTAAAAGAAACTCATTTATGCATGATGTTAGAAATTATTCATTTATGATTTTTTAAAGTATTATGAATTTTGATATTTCATGTTTACTGAAAAGAACTCCGTCCACTGTAAAAGTGAACTCCGGCCCTAATGAATTTTGTACTCTGTCCACTAAGAAAATAAAATCTGGCCTTACATTCTGAAAGTCGCTCCGTCCACTGTGAAAATGCACTCCGACCTTTAATGAATTAAGAACTCCGTCCACTGTGAAAATGCACTCCGGCCTTTAATGAATTAAGAACTCCGTCCACTGTGAAAATGCACTCCGGCCTTTAATGAATTAAGCACTCAAATCCACTATGCACTCCGGCCTTTTATGAATAAAATGCTCCGTCTCATTGTGAAAAGTCACTCCGGCTTTCTGATTAAATAAGGAAGTCCGTCCAAAATGAACTCCGGCCTTTGCGTCTTTAAAAGTAGTCCGTCCATCAGTTTTGAAATAAACTCCAGCTTATGAATTATTTAATGAACTTTGGATTTCATGCACCGTCCATTTTAATAGAGCACTCCGTCCCTTAAAGCACTCGGAATAAGGAAGAGAAGTGTACTCGTCACGAGGCACTTCGTCCCCTTTAAGCACTCGGTTTATGAAAGAAAAGTCACTCGGATTGAGCACTCCGGATTCTTACGAAAAGCACTCATTTTTACAGAAAGCACTCGGAATGAGCACTCGGATTTTACCGAAAGCACTCTCGGATTGAGCACTCCGGATTTTTCGAGAAAAGCCACTCCGTCCTATGAGCTCCGGATTTTCAAAGAAAATCCACTCCGTCCTATGAGCTCCGGATTTTCAAAGAAAATCCACTCCGTCCATTTGAGCTCCGGATGTCAAAGAAAATCCACTCCGTCCATTTGAGCTCCGGATTTCAAAGAAAATCTACTCCGTCCTATGAGCTCCGGATTTTCAAAGAAAATCCACTCCCGTCCATTTGAGCTTGGTTTCAAAGAAAATCCCTCCGTCCATTTGAGCTCAATTTCAAAGAAAATCCACTCCGTCCTATGAGCTCCGGATTTTCAAAGAAAATCCCTCCGTCCATTTGAGCTCCGGATTTCAAAGAAAATCCCTCCGTCCATTTGAGCTCAGTTTTAAAGAAAATCCACTCCGTCCTATGAGCCCGGATTTTCAAAGAAAATCCACTCCGTCCCTTTTGAGCTCCGGATTTTAATGAAGATCCACTCCGGCTCTTGAGCTCCGGATTCTTTAAACGAAAATCCAATCCGCCCTTTGAACTCCGGAATTTAAAAGAAAAGCCACTCCGACCTTGAACTCCGAATTATTTAAGACAAGTCACTCCGGATTTCTATAAAACAAAAGCACTCCGTCCGTTTAGAGCTCCGTCCGAGTCCTCCGTCTTTTAAAAAGAAAACGGCACTCCGTCCCTAATTAAAGAGTTTCCGACTTTTGGAGCATAATGTAATTGTGCTCCGTCCTTCATAAATAAAGAACTCCGGTTTTGATTTAAGAAACGAACTCCGGCTTTTGCAAGAAATGAACTCCGGCTTCTTATTCATAAAATGAACTCCGGTTTCTGCATGAAATAAACTACTGCTTCTGCATGCAATGAACTCCGCCCTCTTCATGAAATGAACTTCGCCTATGAAGAACATGAAAATGATATACGGACAGCAAGTGGAACTTATGACTTTTGAACTTTGATTATTGGCCAATAAAGAATATGAACCAAGAACCGAAGTTTCCATTAAACTTGCTGTTAAAAGATGGATGAAGGATATTGGAGTGACACTCGAGGATGCCTCTGGGCCACGGGAGGGGACCTTTGGTGGCACAAGGACTATGGACTATGGCCTCGTATGTCGGGTTAAAGGCATTACCTCCCGCCCCGGGGAGCATAATGAGGGGATACGGCTTTAGGTTGTGGGGTTGCACACAACCCGTCCTCAATGTTGTCCGCTCCCGTCCGGTCCCTAAAGATGATATGAGTTCCGAATGATTTTGATAAAGACAAGATGAAAGAACATGAACTAAAGAAGAAATGATATGATGATTATTATGCTATATTATGATCTATATTTCGATTATATGCTTGTGTTTTCTGCATGTGAGTATCCTGCTGGGCTTTGTAAGCTCACTCTTGCAAATTTTCAGATGACAAGCTTATGGAGGACGAAGTCGAGTAGAGTCCTATGATTATGCTGGCTGGAGCAGATTTTTGGAGTTTTGTTTATTTAGTTTGAGGAAACTTGTAATTTTATTTCCGCTGCTTATGAATGTAGATTGTTTCCGTGACATTTTGGGATTTATGAAATTACTAATCTTTAGAATGCATCTCAGGTTTGATGAAAAGAAAAGAAAAATTTTTATGCTTATCTATTTATCTTATCATAAATTATATGAATTAGAATTGACGACGGCTTTTAATGATAATAAAAGTCGGGTCGTCACAAACTCAATCCCCACTACATGCATACATGCATATGTATTTCATATTCCTCACATTTTTCTCCTACCATAAAAAGATTTTTGACTTGAGTATAGAAAAATATATTAAAAAATGAGTTTCTACCATCCTCTGATCTCTTATTTGTCAGTTATATTGCGCAGGATCCAGATTTAAAGTAATAAAAATCGGATTAGCTATAATTTGACCTACTAGGAGAGACCGAGTAACTCCCTAACCCGTTCAGCAATCCAAATTCAGGGACGGATCACTGTGCCTTTTATGGGAACGACTAAAAAGTCTAACCACGTTATCCACAAAAACAAGTAAGGTCAAACCCGGGGGCACAAGTCAGTGCATTGGTCACTAGGGTCATCTCCTGTGGTGGCGACCCCTCTGCAGGTAGTCACGGGGATGAATGACTTGCCCCAGACTACTGGCACCTGCCTAAAGGCGCAACATTGGGGGGCTCCCCTAGGTGCCCTGCAATCAAGATCACAACCTGATGCCCCATCGGAACCACTTTTGCGCCTTGCTGGGGCCCCTAAGGCTTCGAAGGCAGCAGGTGCAAAGCAGGAACCAGCTGGCATGTCCCATGTAAGGTGCCCCTTAATGTCTGTGAGCCTGGCAATGGATGGCCGACCGAGTGATAAGCCACCCAGCCAACAGAAAAGTTCGAAAGCAGCCAAGCATGTAATCGCACTCCGCGTTAGTCATCATAGCCTACCATGTCATGGAGGCTCAATTTGCTAAGCCCATCGTCAGCTCATCCGGGTGGGCACTGTCTTTAGAGTGTAGAGGCCACAGACAAGGACCCTTGACCAGGTGTCCGACCGGCGAGAATCATGTTTAGCCTCGACAATCCTCCACAACAGGACAAATGTGCCCCAATCCTGGATCAAAAAGGCGATCCCAAGAGGTGCGGAATCCTCCACCATGAAAGGAGCTTTGACCGCAATTCCGTGGTGGATCCAAGTAAGTCCTGCATGCATCCATGTGGATTGCTTGACGCGTGTTTAATTGCTCTGTCTATTGATCACATCAACCAAGCGAATGCTTGTGTGCTTGCATTAATCCAAAGACCTAGGCTACCTTTAAGTTAGGTGAACCTTCTTCCACCTACCTTTCGATCGACTATGACCCGATCTATAACCTCAATCTCAAGTATCGAGTAGCCTAGAGACGGTCAAAGTTAAACCTCAGTCTCAAGAATCGAGCGACCCATGCACTGTTAGATGCAACGACCTAGGGGGCTCCCAGACTAAGAAATGGACCTCCCCACCAAACAATCAAAAAAACCTTAGGAATTATTTAGCATGGCATGCAGCGACTTCCTCCAGTAGGAACGAATACAATCAGTCGACCGTGGTCAATGGATTAGGATGAGATGTGCAAAAGTTACGACGTCCTCAAGTAGGACCAAGTGCCAAAGGATATGTATCTCATTTTATATTAATTTTTTTTATTTCTTTTTAGATAAAAATAAATATATAAGCCAGCGTGTAAACTGGGGGAGATCCAAAAAGAAAGACTCATAATTGATTCACCTACTTTGCCATTGAGTGGTTCTTGTTCCTTTACGGGTTTTTTATTTTTATTTTTATTTATTTATTTATTTATTTTTGACAATGCTGATTGTTGAGAGTATTTTGGAAGCCAGCGGCGAGGGCCCCTCGGAAGCATCAATAATAAACAATTCAGTAGTAATATTATTTCTATTAAAAAAAATTAAAAAGTTTTAATAATTAAAAATTATTATTATTATTATTATTATTATTATTGACTGTATAAACTATTATTATTATTGATTGTTGGGAGTGTTGTTTTGGAGGCTAGTGGTGAGGGGTCCTCGGAAGCATCAATAATAAACAATTAAGTAGTTATATTTTTTTTCTCTTAGAAAAATTAAAAAGATTTAATTTTTAAAAACATGGATATAAATATTTATTTATTTTTAATTTCTATACATAAATTTTATTTTATTGTCAACTTTGTGCTATAAAAATATTAGTTCAAAGTGTTTAAATTTCGAGCCTTACAGCCATAAATATACATTATTAAATTGATTTTTTTTTATAATACCTTACTACTTTTATATAAAATAAAATTGGTTTTGAAATAAAAATTTCTAATAAAATTTTAAAAAATGAAATTTAGGGATAAAAATTGAAAAAGTAAAATATTGATAATGTTATATATATAAAAATACTAGTTCAAAGTGTTTAAATTTCGAGCCTTACTGCCATAAATATACATTATTAAATTGATTTTTTTATAATACCTTACTACTTTTATATAAAATAAAATTGTTTTGAAATATAAAATTCTAATAAAATTTTAAAAAAAATGAAATTTAGGGATAAAAATTGAAAAAGTAAAATATTGATAAAGTTATATATATATATATATATATATATATATATATATATATATATATATATATATATATATATATATATATATATATAATATTTTAGAGGGGAAAGAGAAGGAGACGAAAAGAAGAGAGAGAATGCCAAGAAAACTTAAATTAAGTGTATCTAAGTTAGAATTTGGTAAGAATCAAATCAAGACAAGTGCATTTCAACTATTTCTTCTCTTGTTGTTATTCTTTCTCAATTTTTATTAGTATTTTTTATTTTAAATATTCATATATGACAAATTTAAAATTATAATATTTATATTCAGTATACATGTAAAATTTTCTTTATTTTATTGTAAAAATATATAAAATTAATGCCTCAGTTCATATATATTGTATGTTTTAATTATTTTCTGTAATTTAATCTTCATGCATGTTTTAAAAACCTGATATTATGCTTTTGTATGCTTAATTTCATGTACAACTTTCTTGTATGTTTAGAAACTGTTAAATATATGTTCTGAAATTTTATATATTTTCCTGCATGTTTGTTCAACAAGCTGAAATTAGCTGATTTTTATACCTTTACTGAATTTTTTTACACTACGTGCTAAATTAATATTTTATGTGTTAAAAATCCATCATAGCTTAAATTTTATAGAAAGTATGAGTCTTGTATGTGCTAAAATTTCACAAAAAGACTTTGAATGTTACTGATAAAACAAATTTTTATAAACTTCATACTGCTACTGATTTCTCCCCTATTTTATTGAATGTTTGCTGCCTATATTTGCTAAGATCGGCTGTGTATGATTAAGAAAATAATAATTCAATATTTCATGCTAAGAATTTGTAAAATTTAAAAAGAAAACTCTTCAATTTGTAAAATTTAAAAAGAAAACACTTCAATTATACAACGAATTATGAGTATTTTCTTCAGAATAATAAAATTAAAAACTACGAATAAAAGTATAGATTTTTCCTAAGAATATACATTTGATCATAATTATGTTTTTGCGATAAGATATTGGGCGATATATCTTAATATATTATAATGATAAATCGAGATATGAACTTATCATCCGTAGGTAAAGAGGCATTCAAACACAAAAAATTATATGTGTGATAGCCCACTTACGAGTTTTAAATAATAATATATGGCCTTTGATTGTATAGAAATAAATGTAACTTGGGCTTTGATTTTCTGTTCTTTTAGTCGGTAAAGCCTACTTGCTCTTAGTCTCTAAGAAAATCAAATTTCAGTATGATTTGACGAATAAGAATGAACAAGAACATGATAAAGCATTCTAGAAAAGATTTATATGAATTTCTACATATGTATTATGAAAATTTTATGTCATTGTATCATATTATAATTTATTGCCCTTTTTTATATGTTTTTAATATAAAGTATATTTGTTTAATTGCTAGGTTATATGCCTTGTTAAATATTTAACTCTCTCAATTCTTCTATTTTACTAACTTCTTTAGATGAAGGGCACACATATATATAAGACGGTCAGGACTGATGGATGAGTTGATATGAAGAGTTTAGGATTAGAATTTATGTTATTTTGATCTTGTGCTTTGATTTCAAACAATAGTTAATATGTTTAAATTATTTAAATCATTAATTGTTTAAACCTGTTTAATTCATGAGCGGTTGAAGGTTATGCAAAATCAGCCAAAGATTTATGCTAATCGGCAGAGCTGAGTTTTAATGTTAGAGAATACGTATTTTTAAAGATATCTCCGTCAAAGAAAATTTTGAGGTTTGGGATGAAAAAAAATTAAAGCTGAGGTTTATAAGACTGTTTAAAATTTTAGAGAAGATTGGTGAATAAACCTATAGACTTGACATAGCCCAATTTAGGAGATGTACATAATGTATTTCTTGTGTCAACGCTACAAAAATATGTGTATGGTCCGACGCACATCATTGAATACGAGCCATTAAGGATAAATGGAGACTAGACATACATTGAGGTGCTGGTTTAGAATTTGGGCAAAAGAGAACAAATGTTTTAGACAAAAATAATTCTATTAGTGAATATTTTATGGAGGAATCATTCATTCAAGATGGCCACATGGAAAAGGGAAGACAAGATCTATAAGAGGTACCCGCATTTATTTTTTTCATTGAGGTATGAAATTCATGGATAAAATTTTGATGAGGGAAGAAATGTAATGCCTAATTTTACATTTTATTATAATCTTGATTAATCAAGTCAATATAATTAAAATTCATGTCAAAGTTAATTTAAATTGGATCAAAAGTCAAAGTCATATCGAATTACATCAAATTGAAGGATGCTCAATCGGCACCTAACGTGTGCCCACACATGGAAAATAGATTAGTCAGCCCCTAATGAAGGCTTGATCAGTGCCTGAGTGTCAAAATCCAATTGCCCTGCACCTAAATCACACCTGGAAGGATGCTCGAGCAGCAAAACCCATAGGGTCAGCATTCGAGAGGCGCTCAAGTTAGCTTGACCCATGCTTGACCCATGCTCGAGTACCAATTCTATGTAAATAGAGCATCTAGCTAATTTTTTTCTCATTTTTAGCAAAATTTGAGAGAAGAGAGAGAGGGAGACAAAGAGAAGAGAGACAAGGAGAGAGGGAAAGCCAAGGAAAATTAAATTAAGTGCATCCAAGTTAGAATTTGGTGAGAATTAAGATAAGTACATTGAAAACATTTCTTCTCTTATTGCTATTCTTAATTTCTATCAATATTTTTTATTCCAAATGCTCATGCATGATATGAATTCAAAGTTATATTATTTTTATTTAGCATGCATGTGATGTTCTCTTCATTTTGTTACAAAAATGTATGAAATTCATACCTAAGTTTATATATATTGTATATCTTAATTGTTTTCTATAATTTAATCTTCATTCATGTTCTAAAAGCATGATATTATGCTCTTGTATCCTGAATTTCATGTAGAACCTTCTTACATCTTTAGAAATTATTAAATATATGTTCTATATGCTCTAAATAATCATATAGTTTCTCTATATGTTTGTTGAACAAGTTGGAATTAGTTTACTTTTCTACCTTTACCAAATAAATGTTATATACTATGCAAGATATGTCAGATGAGATCAAAATCATCCAAGGTTGACTGATTATTACACAAAGCCATCAAAAAAGTTATGTTGATAGAAGGATATCAAATTTGAAATTCGATGTGGCTGATCATGTATTCCTGAAAGTATTTTCGAGGAAAGGAATGTCAAGGTTTGGGGTTGAAGATAAATTGAAGTCAAGATTCGTTGGGTCATTTGAGATTTTGTAGCAAATCAAAGAAGTAGCCTATATATTGGCTTTGCCTTCGAATTTGGTAGAATGTCATGACGTATTTCACGTTTCTATGTTGAGGAAATATGTGTATCATCCTTCATGTGTGACTGAGTTAGAAACATTGCAAATTGACGAGAATTTGACATATGTTGAGAGTTTGGTTCAAAATTTGGACAAAAAGGATCAAGTATTGAGAAATTTGACTATCTTGTTGGTCAAAGTGTTGTAGAGAAATCATTCAATCGAGGAAGCGACATAGGAACACAAGGATGAGGTCTGAAAAAAGTACCCCTAGTTGTTTCAATATTGACGTACGTAAATTTTAAGGGTAAAATTTTTATAAGGAGGGGAGAGTTGTAATATATGTTCCCCATTTGATTTATTTTGGTATTATTATTGATTTTAGGTTATTTGGATATGTTGGGGTTCATTGTATATTATGAAAATTTGAAGACTTTTAGAGCGGCTGAGGTGGTGCCTGAGGTGGAGCGCCAAAACCTCTGGGATACCTGAGTGGCACCTCAAGCGCCATTTTACATGTGTGAGCACCCATTGCACGCTCGAGTGGTGCCTCATGTGCCATTTTGCACGTGTGTGCACCAAAGTAGCACCTGATGCCATGTTAGAGCGCGAGACTACTTATTTAAGGCAATACGGGAACTGTTCACCCATTTTTGTTTGGGAGAAGGAAGAAACGAGGGAAATAACTAGAGAAAGAGGAGAGAGAAGGTAGAGAGAGGGTCATTTGGGGGATCATTTTGTTAGATTTGCTGAGCAGGAGGGTGAGGCAAGTATCATTTTACCCTATCCTTAATTTATTTTTATATTTGAGAATGATTGCTCTCATTTTGGAGGTTTTATATACATATATGTTTATTTTTATTTATCATATTTGTTCCCTCTGTACATGCATATTTTATTTATTAGTTGATTTGGGGTTTTATTTGGATTTTATAATTATTTAAGGGTTTTGTTATTTAATGGAAACACCAATGAATATTTGAAACCATATATGTTCATTTATCAGTATATTTATATAAAAAAGCATAAAACTTGCACAAGCCGTACATTGGTTCACATGTATGCTGTTTGGAGGTCAAGGTCACTACCTCTATTATCTGAGCTGTTATTTGGCTAGCTTTCGATGGGAAGAACTCTATTTCTGTGACTCCCTTTTCCGCCAACAGAAAATGCTTTGTTTATACTTGACTCACCCCATCTGTATTTTAATAAGAACCATCATGAGCAAATTGAATAAAATATTAATAGATTTAAATGTCATAATATATATATATTAAATTTAAGGATTGCATTCAATACCATGTATGGTAAAACATAGCGAGCTTCTTTCATATCTATCGGAGACAATGTTCATAGTTAGCCTAGCATACTAGACTAAACTGTAGTGATTTGGTTAAAGGTTACTAAAAATATGTACAACACTTCCTCAAGTCAGTTTCTTGGTTTTTGGTTTTTAAATTTTGCGTATCTTTGTATTGATGCATGTATTTATATTTGGTTTTCATTTTGAGATTCACAGGTTGCCCACGGATGGGAATTGGTTAGTATTATACATTGGATATGTGGTTTTGTTTTGGAATGTATTTTGTTCTTATGTTCTTTTATTCCGGACTCTATTATAATCTATTTATGATTTCGATCTAAGTTATGTTACATTCCGCATACGCTCTAATTTGGACTATCTGATTATTTGATTATATCTTGAATCATGATTTGTTTTAAAATGATTCGATTTGGACCCCATTTTAAGTACAAGACTATCCTCTATCTTTCAATTACAAGCTTTCGGATTTATGATTTGTTTTGAATGATTTGTTTATATTATTTGACCATGTTTGTGATTGTGGGTGCATATATATATTGTCTTCTGTATATATTGATATTTGCTGAATTTTAAGTTCACATTTTTATTTCTTATTCCTTTAGAATAGTAGAGTTGCATAAACTTATAGAAGTTTGGATGTGATCCGACGTAGCCTCATATATTTAGTGAGTATGGATATTTTATTTGATTTGTATCTGTATTTTGGGATTGTATTTTGATATTTAGAAACCCCAAGGGTGGTGAACTCCCTTGTTTCGTAAAGTCCTTAACATCAAAGGTTAAGGAAATTTCGAAATTCCTAACATCTAAGCAACTTGTGGGAAAGTTAGGTTAAGCGAGGAAGATGATGTTCTCGTGAAAAATGATTCTGTAACGGATCGGGTTATTTTTCTTAAATAGCATCCATCAATAAACACATAAATAAAATCCATAATTAATATTATAAATTTTTATAGAAATTTTGGTAGAGTTTCCTCTACAATTGGACGAAAATAAAAAATATAACCTGTCAAAATTTCCTGCACAAATATATAAATATCCAAATTTCTTAATTACTCCAAAATGTATTCACAACACAGGATCTACAATGCCATGGCATCCATGGCTCCAACACAGCATACTTCAACTATCATATTAGATCTAAGAGAGATGCCATCTAGGCGTAAACAAAATCTAAAATATCTAATATTAATGCGGAAGCAGAATTAGATTCAGAAACTTGCGGAAGTATAACAATAACTATAAAATAATAACAAGTCACAATATAACACACCACGTTAATCTGACTCGACTATTTACATTCTATTATATTAGACATATCCAAATCTTTAAGCATTCGACATCCAACTAATCTCCTCAAGCAAGTCCTTCTCCTTACTCTAACTAATTTGGCATAGTACAATGCTCTTATCTGGAAGGAAAAACAGTAAGGGTGAACATACAGCTCAATAAATAAAATCATACATCACTATCAAATAGTAAATAACAACGAAAATGATAATAGGAAGGGGGCAACATGTACTCACAATCACAAATAAACATAATAGGAAAAGGGCAGTTAGGAATGCATATTGCCATTTGTTAGGTTTTACCGCACTTATAATTTATATCAATATTTGCGGATCAGGCCAATAGGTCGTATTAGCTAACGATCTGAGTGAACAAGGAAAGGATCATGATACTCCACATGTTCTAAAGCCGTGAGGGCTTATTCTTAGACCCAACTAGGGGGTCATCTACATATCATACAGGCAGTTCATCGTTCTTCCACAGTAGTATCTTAGGGTGTACCATGGATATCGCTCGCTCCCATGAGCAGCCAGAATATGTGACCAAAGTATTCCCTAGGTTCTCACTGTGATGAACGTGGCAAGTTAGAGAATACTATCCAATGAATATAAGTCCGTGGTCCTAATTTCATTATTCCATTTCCATTTGATGGAAAGTCCACCACATCTAATTTATAATATCTCTCACCATTTGATAGATTCAATCATTCACATATCATATTGTGGACTTTTCTTTAATTACAGGTACGATTATTATCTTTCCTTTAGATAATTCCTCCACAATATCTCTAATTGGGAGATCAATTTGATTATGCACACATTGTGGATTTTTCTCTGATTACTTTCTCGGTTCTTACCTTTTTTTTGGAATTTAAGCCTTTTTTAACAATTCAATTTATATACACGATTATCAAAATTCATGAGAGAGATTAGAATTCCTTACCATAGATGAGCCAATATCACGTTGGAGTCCACCGGAGCCCATTTCATTGCAAACAGTGCACGAATATATATTTCTGGGCTTACTTTTAAATATAAATAGTTAGACATAATTTTTATAACAATTAAATTAGGTGGGAACATGCAAATTTTCCATTATATCTCGAGTGAATAGTAACAGTGGTCATTTAGAGCGTTCCGACGCTACGAACGGGTCAATTCTTGTGAGATCGGATATTCGGTCAATATATATGTATACAATTTGGACGTGGTGATTCATATTTTAGAATCGATTTAACATAATACAGAGGGAAAAATGGTAATCCTGAATTTGAGCGTGGGTTAGGGTTTGACGATACCAAATTGAACAATTCAGACAACAAATTGGACAAATAATCACATATTTATTGATCATTAATTATGGACTATATAATTTTCACGTTTTGAGCTGGTATCGAAATGATAATACCCAATAGAGAATGAATAAAAATTAAAAGAGAGTAAATAATGACTATGAGAACACTTACCTCGACGTACTCTACATGTTCTCCAACTTGCTCGAGCACGAATCAGACCCGAAAGCCTCCATTTCTCCTCTTCTCCTTCATGTGGTTCCTCCCGTGCCGGGCTCCTGCAGTTGCTGCCGCCGCTCCACTGCGTCGCCCAGTCGGCCACAGCCATGCACAACCGTTGTCGGCCACCACTGATCCGTGCACTGCCTCCGCCGACACCGTTTGCCTCCTCTCTCTCTCTCTCTCTTCCTCTCTCCCGAAACCGTCGCCCAAACCCCTACACTCCCGATTTTCCTTCTACCTCATGTTTTCAACGTTATTATTATTATTATTATTATTATTATTATTATTATTATTATTATTATTATTATTATTATTATTATTATTATTATTATTATTATTACGTTTTCTTCTAAATTTCAAAATTTAATTCGATACCCAGGCGATCAAATGGACGTACTCCGGGCACTGGCCTAACAATTCAAAATATTCTCCAAAATTTTTAGAATATTTAATTAATTTTCCATCACATCTAAATCACCCAAAAATAAATAATTTTAAATTAATTTAGATAAAATATATTTGAGATATTATAAATTCCCTTTTTGAATTGAGAGTTTAAGAACGAATCAATTTCTTCTAGTAAGATACTCCTACTTAATAACTCCTTAAGCCTTAAGCATTCAACACTTAAACACTCTGTGATACCAAGGGATATTGCCAAGTATCATTCAATTTTAAGAACCTTGTCCTCAAGTGAGTTGGCTTAATTTCCTGGGATCGTTGCTTAATTAGCAAAATCATGACACCTATGCATCCACTCAGGTAACTCGTTCTCAAGCTGGATGATTGATCATGAAACAATGACACTTTAAAATCACCAGTCACACTGTAAATTCTAAATCCCAAATTGTAGAAGGATTAATATATGACTAAGATAGGCATACAATCTCCATATCACGACTATGAATACTATCTCTAATTACACGCTGCAAGTTTTAAGATTGTAAAAGAAGTAATTTTTGAGTTAGTAACTTAAAAGACAAATGAATGGCTCGGAATTATGACCTCAAAAGATATCTCTTGGGTTGGGCTCTGAACTTGACAATCCCATCGAGCCACGATTTGGGGTGGATGACTATCTCCAGTAAAGGAGAGCCAAAGATTTACGATCTAGTGGAAGTTCAATGGATGACTATCTCCAGTAAATGAGAGCCAAAGATTTATGGTCTAGTGGAAGTTCAAAACCTAAAACACCTTATTAAACCTGAATGAACATTGGTGTTGAAGGGGATGACAAGAAATAAACTAAAGTCTCTTTAACTATGTCAAAATTACTTTCTGGTTCTGAAATGGTAGCCCAAGTTGCAAAAGATGGAAAAATTGGTCCACTCAATGACAAAGTTCCTAGTAAGGTTGGAATCCCAAACTTATTAATGAGGACTAGCATGGAGAGTCTTGCATTTCTCTCAAAGAAATAATGAAAATCCACTATTTTGGATTCAAAATTGGCATCTCCTCCGAGAATTGAGCAATTGAAGAGGTGAAAATTAGAGTTAATCAACAAAAAGATCCCTCAATACTCCTCTCCATCTACACAAACCACATCTATAATTCTTAAGAGCTCATCATCATCTATACAAAGCTCTAGAATAATTGTTGCCTAAACCTTGGGTTGATCAATATTAGTTGGATCAGGAGAACCAATGAAGAAGCCACCCCTTTTTCTTTTCAGAGAACAAGATGGCATATCAGCAACAGCTTCTCCTCTAAGAACAACATACAAATTGCCACCATCTAAGGTAGCAAATGAAGCCCTTCTTGTCTTACTTAGTAGGTCAGAAAATCATAAGTTTTGCACAATTCGACCACATTTTTATAATGAGATCAGTATGAGATACAATCATAAAGTGCTCATTTTTAAGAATCAAACCAAAAAATACAATGCTAACCTCAATTATTAGACAAAATCTAGTTGCTAATAACCCTAATAAGGAATAACATATCTTTCAAAATTTTCATTGAATTTAGGTTCCCACCGCTTAATTCAATTCCCTTTCCTAGGTGTTAGAGAGATCCAATCACTCTCTGGATTAAAATGAAAGACTACCTTAACTGTTTGGGTTTCTAATTTTAGACCATGTTCGGAATAAAATACACAATGCCACAATATATTTAATGGGATTAGGGTAGAGACAAGCGAACCAGGATTTCTAGAGTTTTCATTATTTCGACAAATTTCCTAACAAAAAGAATTTGGGAGCCATCCTTTAGATGGGCCTCATTAATGGTTATAAAACCATCCCTTGGAAAGTAAGCCCTCTCCTTAGGCAAAAAGTCCTACAAGGGAATAGCAAAAAAATTATTATACTAGTTATAAATGTTGAGTACATGATTCATGGCTAGGAAAGAAGTAATACTGGTGACACCCTTCACGGTGTTTCAAGAAACCCTAGGTGATTGAAAGCAAAATAGATAAAAGAGTTAGAAAGCTATTGCTCAAATGTAAAATGAGAAGAACATATAGTTAAGATTCAAATTAAAGACTGACACATTAAATTTAAAAAAAAAATAATTGAAATTGGAAACAAAGTATTCCAAGTACCAATGCTGGTCCAAATGACATGAATCTCAAGTAATGATGTCTCTGTACCTTCTCTCGAGCCTAAATGCTGCATATTGAAGTGATTAAAGGAGGAAACATTTTACAAGCTACATATTGTTGCATTAGTGGCATTGCTAGTAAGTCTTTTCTATCACTGAAGTAACGTGGCCCTAACATCATTATTCAACGGGAACAAATTTATATCCTAAAAATTCAGTTTACCTCAAAAGATAGATCTGATTGAGCTGAATAGTTTGAAATTATTCAATAAATGTTCTAATTTGGCAAAAATTTACATTGTCAAAAAATCAAACTATTAGGAATCTAAATTGGTAGAAGATAGAGTTGTCTGCATACTAAAAGGTTGAGTATCTACCAAATTAGAATTTAAAAGATGCTAGGATATTTAGATCAATAATATCAAATTTTTTTTCCATTCAGATAATTTTTTTTAATTTGAACTTTTAGTAACTTATAATCACATGCAAATAAAATACAAATCCAATGAAAAGGACAAATTGAGAACTGTTACCTAAATGAAAAAAAAAATAAAGTTTTTCTTTACAAATACACTTATGTATAAGATATATTTTTATAATGTAGATCCTAAGTTAGTTGGCTCGAAGAAAATGAGAAGAAAGGGAAAACTCCAACATCCAGAAAAAAAAAAGGAGACAAAATGTTTAGAGGATGCATCCTATTATCCTCAAAATGCAACATCCTGTCGATCAGTCTTGGTTGTACAATACATGCACTGTGATAATGTCACAGCACATGAGTCGAAAGATATCAAACCAGCTAATCCATTCTGAGCATGCTAAAAGCCTAGATGCTCCATAATAGATAGAAAAGAGCTTTAGGTGTAGCCAAATAGAAGGCAATCACCCTAATCCATGAAATATAAAAGAGAAAAATTAAAACGGTTTTTCATATAAAAGTAAGTAATCAAGATAGATTTCACAAACACTTTCTGTAAGAAGATGAAAGAACCTAGGAGAGTCTCTCTTGATATTCGTCAAATGTAAACTTCATTAGATGTTTAGACTAGAAGTTTTGTTAATAATTAAACAAAGTTTTATCAAATGGTGAGACCTCAGATTTGGCTAAACATTAAATGAGTGCATCACTTTGAATAGAAAAAAAGGGCCATAAAATAGGACATTTTGACGCTAAGGAAAGCATTCAAATGGTAAAAAAATCTTAGTCAATAAAGTAGAGAATCAAAATCTGATTGACAAGATCAATCAGTAATCAATGTATAGTGATTAAGATTCCATCGGGAATTAGCATTTAGATAATGTTTAAAGCACATTGTCCGAGTGTCCATTCTAACATATTAAAAATTTGAATTTAACCTCCAAGCACGGGGGCTTATTGTCGAATATGGTTTAAAATAAGATCGATCTGATCTGATAAAATATAGGGCTCTCGATTTGAAGCCCTTGAAGAAATATGAAATAATCAAATTGCTAGACCCAGAATAGAAGAGAATCAATATCTGTTTAGACAACTAACCTGCTGAATGTCTAAATAGCCAAATAGTTTTGAATACAAAAGATCGAGGCACCCAATGCCCTAATAAAAAATTAAATTAGGTAATAAATTTTGACGAATGGTTAAATAAATTAAGGGATGAATGGTTGTATAAAATAACTAATTATGGCAATGAAAGGTTAACTATTAAATTCTAAATAGTTACAAGCTCATATAATGGATGAATCATTTCATTTTTAATCAACATAACATCTCAATTAATGTACAATCATATCAATTTTTAAAAAATATATTAATTGATAATAATATTATAAATACATCAATTTTCTTCAATTAGAGGAATAGAAGGAGGGAAAGGAAAAAAAAAGCAGGTACATAACTTTAATTGTTGTAATACTTGTCTCTTCTAATAATCACAGGACTAAACCCTCCAATTCACAAACTCATTCCCATTCACTCATCCGGATTTCTAATAGTCATTTATTTTCATAAAAGGATTTTCCATTTGAATGTCGAATGATATTTTGAGAATTAAGCCCGTATCCTTTAACTTTTTATTAAATATTGTAGTGTCCAGGATTTGAAACAAATGATTTAAAGGTCTGACCCGACTCTATGCAGACGACTATTAAAATCCCTAAATTTCGTCAATTAAATAGACAACACAAAGCATAATAATTTTGATATTTTTCTCTAGTATCAATGGGTTGAAAATAAAAAAAACTTGAAATAATTAATTTTTTATTAATAAATAAATAGTATGTATCTCTTTAATAATGATGTATAATAATCTAACTTTTAAAGTCATTGGTCAAAATTAGCTTTAATTATGGGTCCATTAAAGTGGACATGTCACAAAAGAGAACAAAGTTCAAATTAGCTTGAAATAAAAATTTGAAAAGTAAACGTGAATTATTATTTTTTTCTTTCAATTATTTAATTAAATCACTGTTCACTTATCGTATCAAATAAGCTCCCACCATTCGTTGTTGACTACGAGCCTTCTTTCTTTCCCTCACTTGCTCTGAAATTTTCGCATTTACTCTTTCTATATAAGTTTCTCTTATCAATTTAATCAATGAACTTGAAAATTATAATCCATGGAGTCGATTATTTCTCTGTCTAGGTACCTCCTTCTCCCCATTATGCTTATTGTTTTTTGGCAACTGCTACACAAACTTTGAATCTCACGCTCAGCTTATTCCGGAAGATGAAGGTAACCCCTTACTATTGTTCACTTCTTTTTCTCCAACGGTCTATTTTCTCTAGTAATTAATCTACTATCTTCTCCAAATTCTATTTTCTCAAATTATTTTTTCTAAAAAATTTTGCAAGATGCCACAAGTACATGTTGATATTTAATGTTTTCCTTGTGCAATCATTCTATTTAAAAGAAATTCATGCATTTTTTTTTGCATATTGCGTGATATAATTTACCATTTATATTTTCTTATGTGGAAATCTGTGTTTTAATTAATTTGATTGAACTGTTGTGCATTTTTTTCGTTTGGTTGCTGTCGTAAATTTTTATGTTTATACCATTGCCGACCAATATCGTAGTAATTTGATTATATAAATAATAATTGAAGATTCAATGTTCCTTTGCTAAGCACGGATTGGTCACGGTATCCTTTTACTTTTTCAAGAGTGTTATTGTCATATAATAGTTATAATCTTACAACAAAATTAAGCTTTTTTTTTTTAGATATTAAAGTAGGATAAGGGAGATTGGTCCTCGGACGTGTTGGTATATGGAGGATGAATCTCCTTCAAGGGGAATAAATAATTCAATTAATTATATATTCTCAGATAATTTATATAAACCACATGATAAAAATGATTCAGAAAATTTGATAGATTTTTAAATTGATTATTATACTACTAAAAATTACAAAAATAAACAAAAAATTTGATATAATTGATAAAGTTATCATCATATTATTAAAATATCATAGGTTCAAATAGTCAAAATGGTCTCTTTTATAAAACAAGTAAGGCTGTATATAATAAATTTAAAGTGATTTAATTATTAATTAAATTTTAAGTAATAATTTTTACATACCTATTTATACATCTAATCATACAAAAATTGTTAAAAAGAATATGTGTCTCACTTTATTTCAATTTTTTTATTTTTTTCAGATAAAAGTAAATATATGAGCCAGTGTATAACTGATTCACCTACTTTGCCATTGAGTGGTTCTTGTTCATTGAAGGGGTTTTTTTAATTTTATTTTGTTTTTTGGCGATGCTGATTGTTGAGAGTACAGTTTTGGAAGCCCCTGGCGAGGGGCGTCGGAAGCATCAATAATAAACAATTTGGTAGTTATCTGTTAGAAAAAAAAAATTAAAAAGTTTTAATTTAATAAAACTTTGACATAAATATTTATTTATTTTTAATTTCTATACATTAAATATATTTTAATATCAACTTTGTGATATAAAAATATTTGTTTAAAGTGATTAAATTTCGAGCCATATAGCCATAAATATACATTATTAAATTGGATTTTTTTTTATAATACCTTACTACTTTTATATAAAATAAAATTGGTTTTGAAATAAAAATTTCTAATAAAATTAAAAAAATAAAAATTAGGGATAAAATTTGTAAAAGTAAAATATTGATAATATTTTGATAAAATACGTTACTTTCATTTTAGTATTTTTGTAAATGTTGTCTTAAATGAATTAGGAGAATTTAAATCTCCCTTTCTCTCTCTCTCTCTTTTTGTTTTTAATAAAAATTATATAGAAAGTTATACAAATAAAGATTTTCCCTTCTTATGCTTCTCAAGTTGGGGGTGGTACCATCTCTTTTAAGAGATTGAGATTATTTTTCTCCATATCTCAGCCATTCATTTTAAACTAGATTATAATAATTCAATAACTATTTTTTTATATTTTAAAAAATAATTAAATCATAATAATTTATTTTAATATTTATGACTTATATTAGAAGAAAAATAACATCCATCTGTTAAGGAGATAACGAGGCAATTTTTTTCACATATCAATCATTCATTTTAAAAGAGATAGAGCCTCATTGATCCATGTGCTTCTCTTAAATAAGTTCCTGAAGGCTCATAACGTATGGCCGGTATTCGCTCACAACCCAGAATTAAACAGGTTAGATTAATTACTGCTTATAAATTTAAAATCCCAAGTAATCACAATAATAAATGGTGAATTCTATCAATTCGGGTATGAAATATACATTATCAAATTGGATTTTTTTTATAATACCTTACTACTTTTATATAAAATAAAATTGGTTTTGAAAAAAAAAAATTCTAATAAAATTTAAGAAAATATAAAAAATTAGAGATGAAATTTTTTTAAAAAGTAAAATATTGATGATATTATATATATTTATTTATTTACTTTTTTTCCCCTCAACATGGCACGTAGGCGTGGAAATGGGGATCCTACTCATTTAATTTAAACAATCATAACGAGATATAAAAAGTGTTTAAAAATATTTTTTATACCCTAAATGATATAAAATATTAGATTTAATATAAATTTACATCTTAAAATAGTGATAGAAAAATACGTTACTTTCATTTAAGTATTTTTGTAATGTTGTTTTAAATGAATTAGGAGAATTCAAATCTCTCTCTATCTCTTTTTAAATAAAAATTTTATGGAAGGTTATACAAATAATGATTTTCCCCACTTATGCTTCCTGGGTTGAGGGTTGCTCGATCTCCTTAAAAGATGGAGAATATTTTTTTCACATATTATCCATCTATTTTAAAATGGATAGTTATAATTTAATAACTAATTTTAACTTATTTTTTATACTTTAAAAAAAATTAAATTATAATTATTTATTTAAATATTAATTACTTAAATTATAGTTTTAGGTTTAAAATAGGTGGCCATATTCAATCAATCTGATTTAACTTAATAACTATAAATTTTTATTTAAATTTAATTTATATTACAGTTGTATTTAATTTTGTTGAGACTAATTTTATTCAAAAATATTTGGGCCAATATGCTAAATTTGTTTATCTATCGGAAGATTAGGTTATTATACTAAAAATTAGCCTGGGTATGGCTATGCAGCTTGACTATTGATTAGTTGTTGTTACTTATTTTTCTGTTCAATTTGTTTCTCTACCAGAGGATCAAATTCTTCTACTAAACAATTAGCTTGGCTATGGCCATGGGGCTTGATTATTGATTAGTTGTTTTTATTGCTTCTAACTTTATGATTGATTAGTTGTCCAACTATTTTGGTGATACATACATACATATGTATGTATGTATATGTATATATGTGTGTGTGTGTATTTGTGTGTGATGCATACCTAAAATTTTAGTAACAACTCGGAACTATCAAAATGGATGCCTAAATCTCCTTATTTGGATCATGCGCATTATAATGGCAAACAAGTGATCAAAGGATATTAGATTTACTTTAGTGTATTCTCTGACACTTAAATTGATAATCTTTCCAAAAAGAAATGAAAAAGCTCCAGAAAATGAGTATGTGAGAGTGAAAAATGTCATGAACCCAGATCAAAGAACGTTCAATAAAATAATCAATAAATCCTAGGATAATACATCAAATCTCAACATAGATGGGACTAAACAAATATACATTAAATATCATCATTCAAATAATAATAATAATAGATAGAACCCAAAACTAATATAGGATCTCATCGGATAATTGTCTGGACGATAAGGAATATACAACCTGCTCTGTAAATATTATAAGGGAGGTGACAAACCAAAATATAACCACAACACCAAAAACATACGCCCCAACAATAAATAATTCAATAACTGAATAATCCAACTGTCTCAATATATAACAATAGACCAATAATCGGCGTGACCCAATATCCAAAATATAGCCCAAAACTACATAATTGAACAGAATACTAATCCTCACCAAAAAAGGCGAATGTTGCGTTCAAATTGCATCCAACTCCTACACAGTATCCAAACCCATTAATTTGAAGAGATAAAAAAATGTGAGCTTAGATATCAACAAGTACCATATCGTATGTAATAAACAATAGCATCCAAAATCTGAGGGAGGGTTTATAAATACATTCAAAATGGCTAAAAGACTCAAAATCGAAAATTCTATATCTGGAAGCTATTAATAGTCTCGTATTTAAATCATTGTTAGAATCAAATCTTAGTCCCATTGGAGCGTACTCATAACAAATTGTGATTCATAGTCAAATCATATAATCCGAATCATATTATATTCATATAAAATATATACTGTCATAAATTCGAACCAAAGTAGATCTAAATAATAAATAATTAAAATTTAAATAATAGATAAATAAAGTTTAAATTGAGTGTGATATAAATAGACATACCATAAAATTTTATCATCAGAATAATAATAATGAATAGACAGACCCAACAACTCAACACAGTACCTCATTAAATATTTGCCCAAACAACATAAATATAACATGTTCCCAACAATCATAAGGGAGGGACAAGACCATAAATATATACACATCCATTAAACATATGGATCTAACTATTTACTACAGATCCAGAGGGCATATACCCGACCAATCCAAAACAACTGAAATAGAATCAACACCATTAATATCTAAATAGATATAATACTTACTAGAATAACTGATGTTGTGTTCAAATCACGTCTAGGTCCCGTGACAATCCCGATCCCAAGACATCCGTCAAAATAATCAAAATTTGAAACCCGACAAGGTGTGATGACCCGTATTTTCTGCCGAAAATCCGGCAGAATTTTCTTTGTACTACGAAGGTCGGCCAAATATAAAAAACCTGATAACAACCTTGCACAACATATATATAACACCACACAGCAAAAATCCATCACAAACATCTCCGATCAACCAGAAAACCCAACCTGTATAAGCTCCAACATCCAGACATCCTCAACAACCACATAGGATCCAAAACAGCCACAATTAATAACACGTGGCACCGATTTCATAACTTTAATATGACGTCGGTTCAAATAAGTTGCCACTAGGTACATAAATAAATATATAAACCTGCGGAAGCTACTAAAGGCATCAAATACAGTAGAAGCTAACTACATATATTATATCATCATTGTCAAAATATATGACCATCAAAAATAATAAAAATACTCCAAAAGGGGATAAAAATCATAAAACTGAGTCTTCAAGCTATTCTTCAATATTTCGAGCCTCTCCGACTTCTAATCCTCTATCTTGCCCAATCAGGTGTAGGCATGTGCTACTCTAGAGATAAGAAAACAGCAAAAGTGAGCTAAAATCTCAACAAGCGCAATATATGTATCAAGGATATGTATAAATTCATATTTAAACATGATAATGCATATATGAAAGACAAAAGTGCATATGAAATTTAATTCATGATTTTAGGAAGGAATACTTTCATGATTCGTACCATATTTCTTTGGTTTGTTTCATTATCATTTTCTTAATTATTCGTTCATTACTGAAAATTTATTTCGTTGAGGAACCAAGATCAGTAGGCCTTATTGATAAAAGAGTGGTCGGTCGTGATCTGGATTGTATTCACTCCACACAATCCAAGGCCAGAGTCCTCCTATTCTCGACTCAGTGGGGGGCCGTCTACATATTACCCCTATAGATAGGGCCAATTAGCCACTTCAGCCTAACCACAAGCGGTTCCAGAATAGGAAACGACCGTCCATTATAATATATTAAAATATGCCAAGGAATTTCACTAGTTATAAATACAGCCAAAGTAATCCTGGAATTTCTACTGCAATATTCGTGGCATGTAAAAGTTTGTTATCCATAATCCTCGGTTCAAGTTCTTAGTTTCTTATTCCATTAAGAAAATCTGTTCTTAAGCGCCAAAACAAATGTCTTCGTTCCCACTCTACTGGAGAATATTTTATTAATTAAATAGATCACTGTTTCGTAGAATAGTTCAGAAGTCCAAAGTCCGTCACTTAATTATAGAATTCCCTCCATCATCAGATTTCCTTCATAAGCATAATTCATATTCTTCGTGAGCTTAGGGCCACACGTATTCATAGTTTATACCATGTAAGTTTAGGTCCCCACGTGTTCATAATTCATTCATAATATTTCTTAAAATTTAGGAGGATTAAGAAATCCCATTTTGATTATGCTAGACAGAATTCTTAAAGCATTCGATCGTTAATTCTTTTGTAAACGGTTCATGATATGATTCTTAGAACATTCGTATCATTGCGTTCGTAAGATGTGCATAATCATCATATAAATAGAACAATTAGAAAATTCTTACCATAACGTGTCATATGTGTCTTTAAAGCTTCCGGATGACAATTTTCTTTGCAATTGCACTATCATAATTTTCGAAGCTGAGTCGTGCATATTTATGATTAATTCAGACTAAGTTCACAGAGGGCATGTGTTAGAGTTTCGGGGAGTATAAAACCCTACAAAATTACCAATTCAGACACCCAAATGATAAACTAACTTATTCATAGTGTGGATAATAACATCCTCAAGCCAATTCATCCATAATTTCAAATTTAATCGATTAATTTCTCCAAGCGGTGGGTTTAGGGTTCCTTATCCAGAAACGAGTCTAAACTACAAATTCGAGCATAAAATTCATACAATCACTTCCTCATGTTATGGGTAACAATTATCTAAGGCCAATTCATACATGAAACCCAATATAATTTTCCAAACGTGGTCCGGACACACCTTAGGGTTTCAACGAAAGGGTTTTCACCTAAAATCACCAAATCGGATATTCAATCAGTAAATTAACTTGTACTAGATATGAGTAATAATATTCTAATTCCAAATTAAGCACAAACCCCAAATATTCATGGATAAAACGGGCTCGGACATGGGTGAACAGTACCCGTGGGGAGCTAGGGTTTTCAGATTGCGATATACTACTCTAAACATGATATTTGGATATGATTTTGATGTATTATCATGTTTAGATTATGGGCAACATAATTTATAAATATATTCGGGTATTAAAATGAGGATACCTGAAAAAATAAAATAAAAGTGCATGTAAATGAAAAAGGACAGTATGAGTGCAGTTGCCTCGACCCGATCTACAACTTTTCCAACTAGCTCGAAGCCGAAATTTGACCCGAAGGCATCCATTTCCTCCTCTTCTTCTTTGCATGGTTCTCTCCTCACGCTGGGCTCCTGCAACTACTGTTGTTGCGCCGCCCCAGTCGGCTACTGCCATGCACGGCCATCGCCGACCACCACCGACCACCCACGCGTCGCCGTCTCCAACGAAGCCCTGCTCTCTCCTTCTCTCTTTTCTTCCCCGCAAAACCCTCGCCCAACCCCCTGCTCTCCCTTTCTATTTTTCTGCTTATAATAATAATAATTATATATATATATATATTACATTTTCTTTTAATCCTAAAATTTAAATCAAGACCCGGGCGATCGAATGGGCGCACTCTAGTGCCGGCCTAGTAATTTTAAATATTCTCCAAAATTTTTATAATATTTAATTAATTTTCTATCATACCCAAATTACCCAAAAATAAATAAATTCAAATTAAATCAGATAAAAAATATTCTGGATATTACATTCTCCCCCACTTATAAAAATTTCATCCTCAAAATTTGACGTACTTCAAGATTTACGGTTAGGAAAAATCCTTTCAGAGTTCTTTTTCGCGATTCTATGCCACATCCATGGTCATAGATTCCTCATATGGGGCATTATGCAAATGAATTATCCTATCTCTTAATATCCCATGCTTCCTACCCAATCCTAGGTTAAAATCTTATCATAAAATAAATTTCGATCTTTAAACTGTACCTTAACTCGAACATGTACTTATTTCCTCAATCTTTAAATCATAGGAGACTTCATGGCAATCCTCTAAACCTAGACAACCCAATCTATTTGGCTAATCTCCAATTTAGTTCAATACCTCGAATGAACCACTGAACTCCTACTTCACTTCATTCGAGGCCTGGAGAATGATTGATCACATAGAATCTTAATCTGATTTTGAAATTTCTCGGCCATGGGCCTACAACGCTTCCGTTGCGCTACTCTGATTAACCAGTCACTTGCACGCCCAAAACAACTTGCAAGTCATATCCAAACACCCAAGTCATTTGCGTTCTAACAACCCTAAAGCAAAAGCACAACATCCTAATATCAAATCATCGGTGCTAATGCTCATTTTTCTTAAAAGATGCTGAGATCCTTTCGCACACTCCTTAAAGTAAAAATTACACGTTTCCTCTAATGTGCGATCATTTCTTCTTCATAGCACAAGCATTCAAATCTTCCATTAAAGGATTCAAAAATTTAGTTCCTATAAGTCCTCAAGCAGGGACCACGATTGCCAACTCCAGGACATGAGTGGAGTAATTCCGATCATGGCCTCTTCCGCACTTAATCCCAAGGCATCCACCCAACATACGATGCAAGAAAGATCAAAATTCTGGATCCTCCTCAAAAGTATCATACTCTGCTATAATTCATTGGATCTATCAGGGATCAACTCAAATGACATGATTGATAAATTAGCCTTCATTCCACGAGGAATACCCTTATGAATCTCATCCCGACAGATACTGAACACTTCCCAGCCTATAGTCCCACGGACAGTGCAAACCCTCAAGGAATACTTAATGGACATTCCTTCCTAATTCACTTAGACCCAAAAGAAACAAACATTTTCATGATATCAATCAGTCCTTCCCAAATGAGCCATTACTCAAATTCCTACGAAACCACATTCACGTCATTAAAGAAACCACAGGTCTGACATAATGTTTTTCGTAATCAACTCATCTTCTTTCTTAATCAAACACACTGCTATCGACTTTCCTAATCCATGCAACCATCCTTAAATAGAGTTCATACATCTTCATACCCATAAGTTCCTTATTAAGGCCATTACAAAACAAACCCAAATGTGGCCGAGAGATCCATTCGATTACACCCACTGAACTACCAACAAATCTTCAGACCCAAATGGCGTCACCAAAATTCGTAATAGACGAATTCTTATCCCAAATGCCGCTGTGGGCACAATTCTCAACTATCCACAGATGAACTCATTGATTCATCACACCTACTTCAAAGGTTCTAGAGGATCCCACGACAACACCAAACCGATGATTTCTCGATTCTACATGAGATCTTTAAAGATCAGTGTCGATTTGACATAACCTCAAATTACCAATCAGGAGACCAATCACCTAATTGTCTTCCCAAAGAATCCTCAATTATTCACCTAACCAGAACTTCTTAGTGTTCACCAAATGACCTCCAAATGTGGTCTCACATAATGTATAGGATGCACATCCTCATCAAATGACCTGCAGGCAAGACGATACTAACTTCGTGATACTTTGATCAACACATTTACCTTATGTTCCATGATCATAAAACCACAATCCAAGGCACTTGGCTTCTTTACTGTTTGGCCAAGGGATACGAATAATCCTCAATCTGGTGGCTAGGCTATCTACATCTTAGAACAAGTTTCCAAAATCTCCTTTGGAAGATATGTATCCATAGATTATCCACAAACATTACCACGATGTATCTTTATCCTCTCAAACACTGGATCACCACAACTAGATAATCAAACCTATTTTTTAATTTTAGCTTAGTCCTACCCTAAGCCACTAAAATTAGGGTAACTAAAACTATCAAAACTAGCTTAATCATCCTATGCGTTTGCCAACTTATTCAATTTTCTTCATTCTATCCTAACCTTCTGCATAATATTTTGATCAAATCTAAGGCATCTCTTTATCCGATATGAATTGTGATGTCCAATTTTATGTGGAAAAACTGACAGAATTTTCTCTGTAATACGGATGTCGATCAAAAATGCAAAACCTGATAACAACCTTGCACAACATATATATAACACCACACAGCAAAAATCCATCACAAACATCTCCTATCAACCAAAAAACCCAACCGGCGCAAACTCCAACATCCAGACATTCTCAACAACCACAGATGATCCAAAACAGCCACAATTAACAATACGTGGCACCGACATCATAATTCTAGTATAACGTCGATTCAGATAAGATGCTACTAGGTATACAAATAAACTTATAAATCTACAGAAGCAACTAAAATCATCAAATACAGTAGAAACTAGCTACATATACTATATCATCATTGCCAAAATATATGACCATCAAAAATAATAAAAATACTCCAAAAGGGGATAAAAATCATAAAACTGAGTCTTCAAGCCATCCTTCAAAAATTCAAGGCTCTCCGACTTCTAATCCTCCATCTTGCCCAATCGGATGTAGGCTTGTGCTACTCTAGAGACAAGAAAGTAGCAAAAGTGAGCTAAAATCTCAGGAAGCGAATATATGTATCAAGGACATGCATAATTTTATATTCAAACATGATAAAGCATATATGAAAGACAAAAGTGCATATGAGATTTAATTCATGATTTTAGGAAGGAATACTTTCATGATTCATACTATATTTCTTTGGTTCATTTCCTTATTATTTTCTTAATTATCCGTTAATTATTGAAAACTTATTTCGTTGAGGAACCAAGATCAGTAGGCCTTATTGACAAAGGAGTGGTCGGTCGTAGCCTAAATTGTATTCACTCAATACAATTCAAGGCCAGAGTCCTTTTATTCTCGACCTAGAGGGGAGCTGTCTATATATCACCCCTATAGACGGGGCCAATCATCCACTTCGACCTAGCCACAAATGGTGTCAGAACAGGTAATGACCGTCTGTTATAACATACTAAAACATGACAAGGAATTTAACCAGTTATAAACACGGCCAGGACACACGATTAGAGTAATCCTTGAGTTTTCACTGCAATATTCATGACATGTTAAAGTTTATTATCCATAATCCTCGATCCAAATTCTTAGTTTCTTATTCAATTAGGGAATTCTATTCTTAAGCTCCAAAACAAATTCCTCTGTTCCCACTCTATTAGAGAACGTTTCATAAATCAAACTAATCATTGTTCCGTAGAACAGTTTAGAAGTCCAAAGTCCATCACCTAATTACAAAATTTTCTCCATCATCAGATTTTCTTTGTGAGCATAATTCATAATCTTTGTGAGCTTAGAGCCTCACGTATTCATAGTTCATACCACGTGAGCTTACGTCTCCACGTGTTCATAATTCATTCATAATATTTCTTGAAGTTTAGGAGGATTAAGAAATCCCTTTTTGATTATGCCAGACAGAATTATTAAAGTATTCAATCGTTAATTCTTTCGTAAATGATTCATAACATGATTCTTAGAACATTCGTATCATTGCGTTTATAAGACGTGCATAATACATCATATAAAAAGAACAATTAGGAAATTCTTACCATAACGTGCCATATGTGTCTTTGGAGCTTCTGGATGACAATTTTCTTTGCAATTGCGCGTATCATAATTTTCGGAGCTGAATCATGCATATTTATGATTAATCTAGACTAAGTTCACAGAGGGCATGGGTTAGGATCTGGGGAACATAAAACTCTATAAAATTACCAATTCGGACACCCAAATGATAAATTAACTTATTCATGGTGTGGATAATAACATCCTCTAGTCAATTTATCCATAATTTCTAATTTAATTAGTTAATTCCTCCGGGCCGTGGGTTTAGGGTTCCTTGTCCGAAAACGGGTATAAACTACAAATTCGGGCATAAAATTCACACAATCACTTGCCCATGTCATGGGTAACAATTATCTAAGGCCAATTCTTACATTGAACCCAATATAATTGACCAAAAGTGGTCCTGTGACGGAATGGATTTTTTTTTTGATTCCGTCATGCATAACACAATTGAAAACCCAACTAAACCAATTGGGTGCAACACAGGATCACAGATGCCATCTATGACCTATATATTTTCAACCATAATAAGTATAGCGGAAGTTAATCTAACTCTTGCGGAAGCATTCATATTCATTCTAAAATATTCATTCCTGAGTACATAGCCAAAATGTTTAACCATAGAAGTCCAATAAGTTATTACAATAATATTTCTCCAAAATAAGCTTTCGAGGTCCTTAATAATCCTTCAGACAAGCTCTAATTACTCCAACTCGTCAGGCACGAGTTCTAAAACTTCATCTGTAGGGAAAAAAATTAAAACAATGAGTCGAGGCTCAGCAAGGTACATGCATATGAACTGTAAAGCGGTTATGCCAAAACGATCATATAACCATGCAAAACATCCTTTAGAAAAATAGTAAAGATATACTATAACGATATTAAATCTCATGCTTCATAAATCGTTACACTGTAGATTGTAAAACAATAACTATAAACTTTACTGATGCAGGATAAAACTGAAAACAGTACTCTATATTGTTCGCTGTCATCTTTTCACTGGATTCAATTCATTATCATCTTTTTCTCAGAAGATACTCTATCATCTTTTCACTGTACGATTCATTATCATCTTTTCTCAGAAGATACTCTATCATCTTTTCACTGTATGATTCATTATCATCATTTTACTATAATCTAGCATATTGGTAAAATAGTAAATGGTACTTCATATTATTTTTCTCCTTGTACAAAGCCCCGAGGTCGGCTCTCATTTTCTCCTTGTACAAAGCCCCGAGGTCGGCTCTCATTCCCTCCTTGTACAAAACCCTGAGTTTGGCTCTCATTCCCTCCTTGTACGAAGCCCCAAGGTCGGCCCTTATTTCCTCCTTGTACAAAGCCCCGAGGTCGGCTCTCATTTCCTCCTTATACAAAGCCCCGAGGACGGCTATCATTCATCTTTTTATTAAAAACCCCTTTTCAAAATCAGACTTGCATAATATATATCTTCAGCTATCTTAAGTATACATGGAAATTTCCTAGATACAGGTCGGTATATATTTTTGGAAACAAATTATACTTGGGGCCGGTTTGGATTTTGTCAAGGAAGGGCCGGAGCTCTTTTCTCGTTAAGAGAGCCGGTTTCATTTTTGGTACAAACCGGAGCTCATTTTTAGTTGGGGTCGGAATTTATTTTCATTATAAGTCGGAGTTCATTTTTGGTACAAGCCGGAGCTATCTTTTAACAAAAACTGGAGTGCATTTCCTCAAAAAGTCGGAGTGATTAAAAAGCAGGAATGCTTTTTCTTAAAAGCCGGAGTATTTAAAATCCGGAGTGCTCAAAAGCCGGAGTGTTCAAAACTCAAGGGACGGAGTGCTATTTATAAAGGGACAGAGTGCCTTCCCCAACTGGACGGAGCGCTTTTTACTAACAGGACGGAGCGCTTTTTACTGAAAGCCGGAGTGCACTTTACCCAAAAGGGACGGAGTACTTTTAAAAGCCAAGGTTTCATAAATCCGGAGTGCTGTATATTCAAAGGACGGACTGCTTTTCACTCAAAAACCGGAGTGCCCAAAAGCCGGAGTACTTTTTCCCAAAAACCGGAGTGCTTAAAAGCCGGAGTGCCTTTTTATTTAAAAGGGACGAAGTTCATTAAAAGTCGTTTATTTCACATTTAGGGCCGGAGTTCATTAAGAGCCGGAGTTCTTTTCCTTCTTAAAAACCGGAGTGCTTTTCCTTTTTAAAAACCGGAGTGCTTTTTCCTTCTTAAAAACCGGAGTGCATTTTCTTCCTAAAAACTGGAGTGCATTTTCTTCAAAACCGGAGTGCATTTTCTTCAAAATCGGAGTGCATTTTCTTCAAATCCGAAGTGCATTTTCCTTCCTAAAAATCGGAGTGCATTTTCTTCTTAAAAACCGGAGTGCATTTTCTTCAAATCCGGAGTGCATTTTCCTTCTTAAAAACCGGAGTGCATTTTCTTCTCAAAAACCGGAGTGCATTTTCCTCAAATCCGGAGTGCATTTTCCTTCTTAAAAACCGGAGTGCATTTTTTTCAAAATCGGAGTGCATTTTCTTCTTAAAAACCGGAGTGCATTTTCTTCAAATCCGGAGTGCATTTTCCTTCTTAAAAACCGGAGTGCATTTTCTTCTTAAAAATCGGAGTGCATTTTCTTCAAATCCGGAGTGCATTTTCCTTCTTAAAACCCGGAGTGTATTTTGGACGGAGTGCCTTTTTCTTAAAAAGCCGAAGTGCCTTTTGGACGGACTGCATTTTGGACGGACTGTATTTTTCTTAAAAGCCGGAGTGAATTTTGGACGGAGTGCATTTTCGACGGAGTGCCTTTTTCTTAAAAGCCGGAGTGCCTTTTGGACGGAGTACATTTTGGACGGAGTTCATTAAAAGCCGTTCATTTCACATTAAGGCCGGAGTTCAATAAAAGCCGTTCTTTTCACATCAAGGCCGGAGTTCACTAAAAGCCGGAGTTCATTTTAAGGACGGAATTCATTTTCTCAGGGGACGGAGCTTATTTTCTCGAAGGACGGAGCTCATTTTCTCAAGGGACGGAGTTCATTCTCTCAAAGGACGGAGTTCATTTTACATTGCAGACGGTGGGTTTTCAATGCAGAAAGCAGAAACTTAAAAACAGAGTACACGTGCAGTAAAGCATGAACTTCAGAACAGAGTACACTTCAATATTGTCAAAACATGAACTTAAAAGAAGAGCAGAGTACACTTGCAATATTTTTAAAGTATGAATTTAAAAGCAGCATCCAAAGTAACTTGAAATTAAGCATGAATTTAGAAACAGAGCAGAATACACTTGCAATGAACTTAAAACGGCGTCTGAGGTACACTTTCCTGAGAGTTGATTCCTAGATTTTTTTACCCTCTTGAAGCTTTTCCTTCCTCCACTTTTTCCTTACTGCTTGCCGGGTTCACTCTTTTTCCATCAACCAGCGCCGGTTTATATAGAGGAGGGGTTCGGTGGAGTAGGTGGGGTAAGTTACACTTCTTTTCACAGGGTAGGTGGAGTAACTAGGTTAGTTTACTTACTCCATTTGGTTGCCGCTTAATTAGATTCAAACTAAATAGTAAAGTCTGCTTTTTCTTTAGTTACCATTAGTTCATTTCAGGCCATGCACTTTGGCCATTCCACTCAATTGCTATTAACCTTTTTGGGCTGTTTGTGTATTTCACTAAACGGGCCGATTTTGGAGAAGGCCAGTCCATTTTTCATCAAGAAGGGCCAAATTTTGAATCACAGCCGGCCTTCATTACAAGGCCGGAGTGACCAAGGCCGGAGTGCTTAAGGTCGGATCGATTTTCCCCTGGAGGAGGCCGTATTAATTTTGGGTCTCACACTCTATTCCTCGGCCTCATTAACACAAAGAGCACACCGGACTTCAAGGCCACTTCGCCTTCGCACTTCCAAAATCTGGCCTAAATTTCACACGGCCGGACTTGATTTAACAAGGGAAAGTTGAACCTCTTTTTGACCCATATAAGGCCGGTCTTCTCCAATTTAAGCATCCTTCAATTTTTCTCAATTCTTTGATTATTTTGATTCCATGACTGGGACTTCTATGTTTTAGAATCTGGGTCGTTACAAGTCCAGACACACCTTAGGGTTCCGATGAATGGGTTTTTACCTATAATCACCTAATCGGATATCCAATTGATAAATTAACTTATATTAGATATGGGTAATGATATTCTAGTTCCAAATTAAGCAAAAGCCCCAAAATTCGTGGGTAAAACGGGCTCGGGCGAGGTGAACAGTACCCACGGGAGAGCAAGGTCTTTCAGATTGCGATATACTACTCTAAACTTGATATTTGGACATGATTTTGATGTATTATCATGCTTAGATTATGGACAATACAATATATAAATTTATTCGGGTATCGAAACGAGGATACCTGAAGGAAATAAAATAAAAGTACAAGTAAATGAAAAAGGAGAGTATGAATGCCTTTACCTCAAACCAATTTACAACTTTTCTAATTAGCTCGAAGCTAGAATCGGACCCGAAGGCCTCCATTTCTTCCTGTTCTCCTTCGCGTGGTTCTGTCCTCGCACCTGGCTCCTGCAGCTGCTGCCATTGCGCCGCGCAAGCCGGCCACCGCCATGCACGGCCGTCGCCGGCCACCGCTGACCACCCACGCATTGCCGTCTCCGGTGAAGCCCAGCTCTCCCCCTCTCTCCTCTTTTCTTCTCCGCAAAACTCTCGCCCGACCCCCTCCTCTCCCATTCTATTCTTTTGCCTCTTATTATCATCATCATCATTATCATCATCATTATTATTATTATTATTATTATTATTATTATTATTATTATTATTATTATTATTATTATTATTTATTTATTTATATTTATATTATATTTTCTTTTAATCCCAAATTTTAAATCGATACCCGGGTGATTGAATGGGCACACTCCGGGCACCGGCCCAATAATTCTAAATATTTTTCAAAATTTTTATAATATTTAATTAATTTTCTATCACACCTAAATTACTCAAAAATAAATAAACTCAAATTAAATCAGATTAACAATATTCGGGATATTACACAAGGTCCCGCCTAAAATATTTCCTTCAGAAACTAAATACAAACCACAAAGATTCACCTGTATATATATATATATATCACAAACACGCAGGATCCAAATTGCCACAATAATAATTGCGTGGCTCCAACATTGTGCCTCCAGACACAACGTCGGCACACAGAGTTGCCACCAGGTACCTTATATCAAATCATAATAACCTGCGAAAGTATATAAATTCATCTAAATACAGCAAAAACTAAATACATCTGAATATCATCTGTGACGACCCAGATTCTAAAGCATAGAAAATCTCGATTATCGAGCCAATATGATCGAGGGATCTAGGAAAATTGGAGGAATTGAGGGTTTCCGGAAAGTTGAGGGTTGTCCGATCAACCATGTTGACCGGAAAAGTTTGAAGGATGGCATAATCGGGTCAACGCGTGATGACCGGAAAGCATGAGGAGGCCGGCGGCTCGACAAACTTAAATGGCCTGGTGTGAGGAAAAGAAGTCCGCCTTCTCTTGCGTAAATGAAGTCCTCCTTTGTGCCAAAATGAAGTCTGGCCCTTAAGAAGAAAAGTGGTCCGCTTTTAGGTAAATAATGAAGTCCGGATTCCCTTAATAAAGGAGTCCGATTTCATTGGGTAAATGAAACCGGATTTTCCTTTGGTAGATGAACTCGGATTTCGAGTAAAACGCTGCGATTGTCGAATGAAACCACTCGGATTTCCTCGAGTAAAACGTGCGATTGCTGAAAGAAATCACTCCGAATTTCCGGAGTGAAACGCTGCGAACTTTCAGAAAGGCGAAGTTGACCGATTGGAAATTAATAAGAAATGCGTAATCGACGGTGAGTTTTAAGAGGATTAAATGGGGAAGGTGTAACGACTTGCCACCAATTAAATTGGAGAAAAATTAATGAGAGAATTGAAATGTAACGACCAAATGATTAATTCCAGACAACGGCAACTCAAATTTATAAATAGGCTGGAGGAGTAAAATTTGAGTGCGCGCAGAGCTGGACGGAGAGAAAGAGAGAGAGGCCGGTCCCTGGACATAGAAAAGGAGAATTCAGGCAAGATACTTACCTCATTTTCCAAAACGCATGTTTCTTTATATTGTTATGAAAATATATGATTTCGTATGCTTTTGATGATTAATATGCATGTTTAGAGGAAATTCTGTATGCATGATTTTAGTTATATTCCATTTCAATTTAAAATCAATCTTTGAAATTCAAGAAATGAATTTTCAAGGCCTTCAGAAAGGCGAAATGCAATCTGCCCTACTGAAAAGGTGAACTCCGGCCTACAGTAAAATTAAAAAGAACTCCGGCCTCTTTGAATAAATATATTCCGTCTACTGTGAAAATACACTCCGGCCTTATGTTCTGAAAGTCACTCTGTAAAAATGTACTCCGGCCTTAAGTTTTGGAAAGCACTCCAAAATGAACTCCGGCCTTTAATGAATTAAACACTCCGCCCACTATGCACTCCGGCATTCCATTAATAAAATGCTCCGTCTCATTGTGAAAAAGTCACTCCGGCTTTCTGATTAAATAAGGAAGTCTGTCCAAAATGAACTCCGGCCTTTAATGAATTAAGCACTCCGTCACTATGCACTGCCTTTTATGAATAAAAATGCTCCGTCTCATTGTGAAAAAGTCACTCCGCTTTGATTAAATAAGGAAGTCCGTCCAAAATGAACTCCGGCCTTTAATGAATTAAGCACTCGCCCACTATGCACTCCGCATTCCATGAATAAAATGCTCCGTCTCATTGTGAAAAAGTCACTCCGGCTTTCTAATTAAATAAGGAAGTCCGTCCAAAATGAACTCCGGCTTGCGCTTTAAAAGTAGTCTCCTATCCGTTTTGAAATAAACTCCAGCTTATGAATTATTTTAAATAAACTGCACTATGAATTATTTTAAAGAAAACTCCATGCACTTATTTTATTTAAAGTGTACTCCAATTCAGGCACTCCGAATTTTATGACTGTACTGTCAATGAGCACTCCGTCCTTAAAGCTGAGCTCCGGAATTTCAAAGAAGCTAACTCCGTCCTATGAGCTCCGGATTTTCAAAGAAAGTCCACTCGGCCCTTTGAGCCCGGATTTCAAAGAAAATCCACTCCGGTCTCCTTGAGCTCCGGATTTTCAAAGAAAATCCATTTCTTTATATTGTTATGAAAATATATGATTTACGTATGCTTTTGATGATTAATATGCATGTTTAGAGGAAGAAAGTTATGCATGATTTTGGTTATGATAAGTCGAGTCTGGAAATCAATCTTTGAAATTCAAGAAATGAATTTGAGCGTCCCTTCCCGAGGAAGGAAAATGCAATCGGACCTCTTGAAAGGTGAACTCCGACCTCTGAAAAATTAAAAAAGACTCCGGCCTCTTTGAATAAATATATTAAAAAGAAAATACACTCCGGCCTTATGTTAGAAAGTCACTCTGTAAAAATGTACTCCGGCCTTAAGTTTTGGAAAGCACTCCAAAATGAACTCCATTTAATGAATTAAACATCCGCCACTGTGCCTCCGGCATTCCATTAATAAAATGCTCCGTCTCATTGTGAAAAAAGTCACTCCGAATTAAATAAGGAAATGTCCAAAATGAACTCCGGCCTTTAATGAATTAAGCACTCATTACCACTATTCCGGCCTTTTATGAATAAAATGCTCCGTCTCATTGTGAAAAAGTCACTCCGGCTTTCGATTAAATAAGGAAGTCGTCCAAAATGAACTCGGCCTTTAAATGAATTAAGCACTCCGCCCACTATGAATTCCATGAATAAATTCCGTCTCATTGTGAAAAAGTCACTCCGGCTTTCTAATTAAATAAGGAAGTCCGTCCAAAATGAACTCCGGCCTTTGCGTCTTTAAAAGTGTGATACATCCTCTGTTTTGAAATAAACTCCAGCTTATGAATTATTTTATGAACCCGGATTTCATGCACCGTCATTTTAATAGAGCACTCCGTCCCTTAAAGCACTCCGGATAAGGAAGAAGTGTACTCCGTCGATAGGCCTCCCAGTCCCTTTAAGCACTCGGGTTTTACGGAAAAGCCACTCCGTCCTATGAGCTCGGATTTTCAAGAAAGTCCCTCCGTCCTCCGTCCTATAGACTCCACTCCGTCCATTTGATTTCCAAAAAAATCCTCCGTCCATTTGAGCTCCGGTTCAAAGAAAATCCTCCGTCCATTTGAGCTCAGTTTCAAAGAAAATCCCTCCGTCCATTGAGCTCCGGATTTTCAAGAAAATCCCTCAATCCGTTTGAGCTCCATTTTCAAAGAAAATCCCACTCCGTCCTATGAGTCCGGATTTTAAAAGAAAAATCCCACAAGTCCTATTTGTCCGGATTTTAAAGAAAATCCCTCCGTCCTATGAGCCCGGTTTTCAAAGAAAATCCCTCCGTCCAACACGGGCTACGGACAGAATGAAGATCCCTCCGGCTCTTGAGCTCAGTTCTTTAAACAAAAATCCAATCCGCCCTTTGAACTCCGGAAGTTAAAAGAACAGCCACTCCGGCCTTGAACTCCGAATTATTTAAGGAAAGGTCACACTGTTTACGTAAAACAAAGCACTCCGTCCGTTTAGAGCTCCGTCCAAGTCCCCGTCTTTTAAAGAAAAAGCGCCACTCCATCCCTGATTAAAGAGTTTCCGACTTTTGGATCATAATGTAATTGTGCGTCGTCCTTCATCAATAAAGAAGTCGGTTTTGTCTAAGATAAAGAACTTCGGTTTTAGACTCGAAAGAACTCGGATTTGAATTAAAAGAAATGAAAACTCCGGCTTGAAAGAAAAAGCGAACTCCGGCTTTGACTAAAGGAAATGAACTCCGGCTTTGTGAGAACTTCGGTTTCATGGACTTCGGCTTTGTTTTAAAAGCACTTCGGAAATAAGCAGAGATCCTTGAGAACTTGGTTGCTTTGAAAGATGAAATTCGACTTTTGATAAGATGTCTTGGACTTCATTCAATGAATGAAGTAAAGAACAAGGCTTTATGGAATATATATGAATTATGGACAGCAAGTGGAACTCATGACTTTTGAACTTTGTTATTGGCCATAAAGAATACGAACTAAGGCAGGAGTGTCCATTAAACTTCTTTGTTAAAGATGGATGAAGGGATATTGGAGTGACACTCGGGATCACCTCTGGGCCACGGAGGGAACTTTGTGTGGCACAAGAACTCTGGATTATGGCCCGTATGCTTTGGGTTAAAGGCATTACCTCCCGCCCAAGGGAGCATAATGAGAGATCTGACACAAGAACTCTGGACTATGGCCCGTATGCGGGTTAAAGGCATTACCTCCGCCACAGGGAGCATAATGAGGGGATACGGCACAAGAACTGGACTATGGCCCAGTATGCCGGGTTAAAGGCATTACCTCCCGCCCGGGAGCATAATGAGGGATACGGCTTTAGGTTGTGGGGTAGCACACAAACCTGTCACCCGATGTTGTCAAAACCCGTCCCGTCCGGTCCCTAAAGATGATATGAATTCGAATGATTTTGATAAAGGTGAGATGAAAAGAACATGAACTAAAGAAGAAATGATATGATGATTTTATGCTATATTATGATCTATTACGATTATATGTATCTTGTGTTTTTACTGCGTGAGTATCTGCTGGGCTTTGTAAGCTCACTCTTGTAAATTTTGATGACAAGCTTATAGAGGCGAAGTTGAGTAGAGTCCTATGGATTAAGGCCATTTGGATGATTTTGGAGTTTTGTTTATTTTGTTTGAGGAAATTTGTAATTTTGATTCCTTTGCTTATGAATGTTAGAATGTTTCCGTTATTTTTTGATTTATGAAATTATTTATCTTTAGAATGCATCTCAGTTTGAATGAAGAAAAGAAATTTTTTTATGTTCACTTTTTATTCCTTATAATTAAGAACTTTGGAATTGACGACGGCTTTTGATGGTAATAAAAGTCGGGTCGTTACATCATCAATATATACAAAATACATTAATGTGCCCATACATGTAAATCAAAACCACAAAACCCATGACTACAAAATTTTCTGCCAAATCCTTAGCCTAACTGTGATGACCCCAAAAATTCTAACTGAAAATTGATAAAGCCCCAGCTGTAAAATGGCCATCAGATTAATACAAACCTGTGCAATATTTATATATAAAATATATATAATGCAACAACAATCAATACAGGATCCAAATGTTATAATATATTTGTGGCTCCAACGTTACGTCTCCGGATGTAGTATCGGACAGAGAAATGCCACTAGGTACCAAATCACAAACCATAAATAACTGTGAAAGTATAAATAGAAAACCATCAATGTACAGCAAAACTAAACTATCTATACATCATTAATACAGTATATACAAATCATAAAAATATACAAAAGTCCTCCATACATAAGTACAAAATCACAAAATGTCTACGTCCACAAAATGTCCCTCTAAGTCTTCTACCTAGCTGACTTCTAATCCTCTATCCCACCTTACCAGGCGTAAGTTCGTGCTCATCTAAAGGTAAGAAAATAGTAAGAAGTAAGTCAAATACTCAGCAAGGTACAATATAATCAAGGATAGCAAGTGATATACTCAAAATAAAATAGAAGAGGGATATAGGAGCATAATATAAATGCATAAATATGAAACATGAATAAATACACCTTTTGGAACTCATTTTGCTTTCAAATTTTATTTCTAATTCCTTTAGGTTCTAAAACATCAATAAATTTTTTTATCTTTACGTATTAGGGCCAGTAGGCCTTAGTAGTTAACGGTGCAGTCAAATCAAGAAAAGGATCATGTTATTCAACATAATCTAAAGCACTACCTACGGACCTTAAACTTTAACATCTCGTGGTGGACGATTTACCTATAATCTCGGATATATTTGGCCAATAGTCATTATTCTTATGCCACCATATCTCCTATGGCCTAGAGGCAATTCCTCGATTTACCATAATATTATCCTATGGCATCTTAGAAAATACTACCCTTTGATATAAAAAATCCTTGATCCTATTTTACGATTTCTTTTCATATTTTATATTGGAAACTTTGCACAAATATTCATACTTTTTTTCTTTAAACTTCTCACACTAAGAGAAAGCTTCAAATATCAGATAATAGATAACAAATTATAGAGTTTCAATTCCTTGATACAAATTTATAATTTCGTATCCTTGTAAATACGAATATAAATTTTATATTCAGGCAGTTACAGATACATGTTTTTTATATTTTTATGAATTTAAGCCTTCACATGCCTTTGAATACATGCACAAATTATCTTAAAGCTTAGATCATTTAAAAAAAATCTTACCATAATGAGTCAAACATAATTTTAAAGCTTTCAGACAACAAATTCCTTCATAAATGGTTCACAACACAATTTTCAGAATGCATAAAATATCATATACAATTTACATGCAAGTAAATATCAAATAATCAAAGTAAAAATGTTCGTGAAGCTAGGGTTTCAATTATTTAAATCCAAATTATATATAAATCTTAAATTATACTGGTAAAAATGCCGGGGTGTGGGTTAGGGTTTCCATGTGCACCAAATCACATTTAACTATCAAATTGGACACCCAATCAATAATTAATCATATTCAAGACATGGGTATCAAGTTTCTAAGCCAAATCGTGCAAAATTTCAAAAAATGAACAGTTAAATCCAACACAGCACGAGTAAGGGTTTCGGGAAGCCATAAACCACACAAATCTTAGAGATCAAACATAAAATCAACATATATGTATGCTCATATAATGAGTTTCATGAAATATAAATTTAGACAGGCATCGAAATGAGAATACTCGAAGAGAATGGAATAAAAGTGCAAAGAAACGATAGAAAAGTATATGAGTTTACTTACCTTGACCCGATCTACAATTTTTATAATTAGCTCTAAGTTGGATTCGGACCGAAAAGCCTCAATTTCTTCCTTCTCTCTTCTTATTTGCCTTCTCTCCCTCTCGTCTCTCTCTTCCCACACATAAATGACACGGAAAGAACCCTGTCATATTTTTATAACACGGGCGGGCACTCGGCACACGGCAGGCACACCCCTGCTGGATCTAGTGCTTGCTGTGGGCGCTCGACCACCTAGCAGGCGCGGGTTCACTAGATTGGGTGCCCGCGGCACTGCCTCTAGTGTCCCCCACCATTTCACATCCTACATCCGAAACCTAATATTTTCATATAAATTAAGCCTAATCTTGATTATATTATCTTAATTACTCCTAATTACAACTTTAAAAAAATCGAAACCTTACACTAGCCAACTGGAATCTCTACTTCACTTCATCGGGTATTAACTCGTGCTCATCCGAAGGTAAAAAAATAGTAAGGGCATGAGCCAAATGCTCAATAAAGCACAATATAATCAAAGAAAATAAGCAATATACTAAAAATAAAGCAAGAGAATAGAATAGGAGCATAATATAGATGCATGAACATGAAATATGATCAAATATATTTTCAGAACACAATAAACTTTCCACATTTTTGGTCTGATTCCATTAGATTCTAAATCATGTAGAAATTTTTTTATCTTTGAGGACCAGGGCTAACAAGTCTTACCAATTAACACAGTAGCCAAAAAAGGAAAGGAATGTGTATACTTTCACATATTCTAAGGCACTACCACACAATTCAACACCTCATGATGAGCGGTATACCTTTAACCCGATATACAAGGCTATAAATTTATGCCACCATGTCTCTCATGGCCCAAGAGTATTCCTCAATCTATTACTATAATATCCTAAGGTATGCCAGAGAATATCATCCTCTAAAGTTTAATTTCCTTGGTCCAATTTTTATGATTACTTATTCTTAAGGAAAGTTCCACATTGATTCTTAACACATAGTTCTCACTCCCTGGAGAACAATTCATCAAACATAATAAATTGTGGAGTTTCCTTTTTATTCTCTACATAGTTTTCGTATTTCTTAGATATAAATATATATTGTCATTTTCTTGTGAACTTAAACCTTCACATGATTTCAAAGATGTGCACAAATTAACATAGAGCTTAAAAAAAGTTAGGAAATTCTTATCACGTTAAGCCAAACCAAACTTTATGACTTTTGAACCACAAATTCCTTCATAAAAGGTATACAACACAATTTCTGAAGGATAAAAAGACATATACAAAATACATATAAATAAATATTAAATACTTATGATAATCACGTTCATAATGTTACGGATTCTAAATCTCAAAGTTAAATATCACATATAACTGGAAGTGAAGGGAGAAACACATAGGCATGGGGCTAGGGTTTTTTTTCCAAAATAAAGCAATACTTTACAAAACTTTCAAATCGACCATGAAATCAACATATATGCATGCTTAAGATATGGATACTTTAAAATACATACTTAAATGGGCATTTGAATAAAAATACCTGAATGAAATGGAACAAAAAGAGCAACAAGAAAAGAAAAGCATATAGATACACTTGCTTTAACCCGATCTATAACTTCTTCAATTAGCTCTAACGCAAAAATAAACTCGAAGGCCTCGAACTCTTTCTCTCTCTCTTCTCCTCCATACTCTCTATCTCTCTCATCTCTTTCTAGTCTGATGAAAAGAAAAATGAAAAAAAAAATGAAATGAAAAATGAAAAAATGAAATGAGAAATGAAAAAATGAAAAGAAAAATGTAAAAATGAAATGAAAAATGAAAAAAATAAAAAATAAAAAATGAACAAATGAAATGAGAAATGGCAATTGAAAGAAGGAGGAAATTTATAGAGAGTTTAAAAAACATATTTAAAATAAAAGACCGTTGCCGTGGCACTCGAGTGTCGCTCGATCACCGCGAGCGCCAGCATGCATCAGGCAGACACACTCTGGATTTGGCTCCTCCTGCTGGGCTCAAGTGAATCGCAGGCGCCATACTACTAGAATGTGTACCCTGATGCCGCCTCGGGCACCCAGCGAGCGTCCTCTCTCTTCTTCATATTCTGCTTTCAACACTTAATTTATGATATACGCTTAACCTAATTTTGATTATATTAATTTAATTATTTCTAATTACTATATTTTAAAAATTGATACCTTACAGGTACTGTAAGAGATCCAAACCTTCTACTCTAAAATGATAAAAAATACAAATTAAAGTTAGCAAGTATTATATATATATAATAAACAAATCTGTCAGATAAATAAAAGGCAGGTTCTATAAACGGATTTTAAACGAATAACAGATATAAATCTAATGTCAGAAAATAGATAACATATACAAATCTAAGAGTCTGATATTAGAAATCAAATCAGCGAATTCAAATCATAATTCAATATCAGAAAGTCGATGGTAGTCTTGTACTTAAATCATATATCAGATCAAAATATGTATCAGATTAAAACATCATCTCCTCAAGATGTATACTGAATAGAAGTGATACGGAGTGAAACTAGATAAACAAAATCAGATGATCAGAATCATATCAGAATTAGATAAATAGATTACAAAATCCAAATTAAAATCATATAAACAGAGTCACAATTTGGAATGAAACCATATAAATAGACCAAATAGGTTTCAGAATAAATATATATATCAGATGTATGAGATATACTAAATTTTCTCTGTGGGTAAATATGTAAATCTTAAATCAGAGTCCAAATTAGAGTTCAAATATAAATACATACAGAAATATAAAGCATGTGTGAAATCAAAAAATCAAATATTTTAAAAGACCAACTTGATGAAGGGTTACTCATGTTCCTGATAATCTTAAATCAAATCAACTATTATTTAGAGCCACAGGTATTGCCATATATAAACTCTACTTTTCATAGATAAAGAACTTGCTCACTATATTTTATTCACCTATAGTTTTGGGTGTAACTCTCAAATTTATTAGATATATTAGGATGTTTAAATATATATAAAAATACTATTCAAACTTCAGATAGACGGGGTGGATTAATTACAAATAAAGTCTTTTCTGACAGAAAAAAAGAGTTATAAATAATAGATATCCTCCCCATCGGAAGTGAGCCAAAGAACAAATCTTAGAGATAGTAACTACGATTTCCAGGTAGTGATACACATGAAAATACACGGCCTATACAGTTTTATATCTATTTCTGTATAAATATATTGATACAAAAATATACAGTATCAAGTATTTATTTATTTTTTCAAAAAATAATATAATCCTTAAATAGTATCAAATTCAAATTAAATCTCTTAAACAATCGATAAAAATCCATGCATGCAAGAGTGGAAAAAAATAGGTTAAGTAAAAACAGCATGCATAAACATTAAGCCTCCAAAACAAAAGTAAAACATATCAGATATTAAAATAGATCAATGGTAAGGCTTGTAAATACTTGAACTTTTTTACATTATGAAAAATTTTATATTTATAATTTTTCGTAGAAGAAGTTTGTGTTTTCTATTAAGGAGGAAAACTTTTGGATATTTGTTGTAGACTCTCTCGCTTTGATATTTTGTTGAGAACCATTTTAAAAAATTGAATGCAACTAATATATTTAAATATCCTAATATATTTACACAAACCTGAGGACTACATCTATCATCTACGAGTAGCAAAAAAAGTGACGTTTGACTCATTTATAGGGAGTAATATGTAGTTGGCCCACATATTAGACTAAATAGTAATGATTTGGCCTAAATTACTGAGAGTACATATAAGCCTTCCTCAAAGCTAGCATTGTGGTATTTGGTTCTCAGATTTGGCATATTTTAGATTTTTAGTATTTTTCTAATATTGGATTTTGACATTTGAGATATTCAACCCTTGAGATTTGAAAGATTTGCTTGATACTAGGATTTATTCTATTTATAGTATTTGAACTTTACTTTTCGAGACGTTGGTCGATATATGGCATTCATATGCAGCTTACAAGTTTTACGTATAAAATCACATTTCAATATGAAATAATTAGATGTTTGATATAGTTAGACCTTTGGTTTGTATCGAATTTATACACTTGTTTTATTGTTCCTGCTCCTTTGTTTTGATTTATAGACTATATGGCATTCATTATTGATTTTTCTTATGGTTCATATAATAGGCTATGGCTAGTGTTTGATGTCCAAACAGGTAGTTCGGAGAGATCACATGCATGATGTCATGATTATTATCAATGATTTTGATTATTTTGTTAGATCCCATCGGGTATTGGTTTTTACATATGGATTGTTCTCTTTGTGGTCCCTAATAATAATGTCAAGATTAAATTATTATCACTATTTATTATGTGGTTTTGGATTGGGGTTCATGATACATTCTATCCAAACCACGAATGAGCACTACATAGATACACATTGAGCGCCATTTAGTTTACCCAAAACATGCATAAATGTCATACAAGCATGCCTCAGGTACTCCCAATCTGCCAAAAATATGCATGAGTACCACAAAGGTGCGCCTTATGCATGTGGCTTTTGTCTTGGATATACATGAGTGTGAGTCGGACGTCCTTTATGCACTAACTTGATTTCCATGAAAATCAAAATTTTTTCTCAATTTGCATTATACAATTATTTTTAAATTAATACAAAATTATTTTAAAATTGTCATAATTAACAACGAAAAATTGAACATTATAGGTATTCACAAAATGGTAGTAAGATGTAAACTTAAGTGCCAGGATTGGATGGGAGAATCATGACACGGTCGCTTAAGTTGCCATGTAGTATATCAACCTTTGAATTTTGGGGACATTTGAAGTAATTTTATTACATAATGAGTTCTGCATGAAGAGATAGAGAAAAAAAAAGAAATAAAAGGAAGATGTTTAGCATCTGAAAGTAATCCAACTCGGGTTTTATATTTTCCAAATTTTAGTATGTTTCTCTTATTTGTTTTTAGAACATATTTCGATTTGGTCATTTTTTTTCTCAATATATTTATTCTTGTAGGTTGCTAGAAGTGTTGAAAGTTTTGTTCAACCATTATCCACATAGATTGTTATCAAGTGATTTTAGAATGGATTATATTTGTAAACGATTACCTTTGTAGTAGATCTATTTGTAATTTATTCTATGATTTTTCTCTTGATTAATAAAAATTTTTATATTAAATATTATCATATAATTTACATGCTTTGGTTGCATAATTTATTCTTTGTACTCTCATGGTATTTGGTAATCAACAAATGATAGAGAATTCGGGGGCTTACTTTCATTGTGCTAATTGTATGCGTGTTTTGCTCCCATAGAATCTCAATAGGGTTAACTAAGAATGGAATTCAAGCTTTATTATTGTTATTTTATACATTTCACTTTATCTGCATATCTTTCATTTGATAATAAAATATGTATGATTTTGTTGCAGAAATTCGCTACATAATACCATTGTACCCCACCCAAGCATATTTCAATTGTTCTATACAAATCTATATAAAGAGAAAAATTGGTAATATGAATGCAAGATAGGATTGTTAGCATGCATTTTCTTGTCTTTTCTAGATCCATAAAATACATCTTTCAATTGCAGTTCAAAATCTGGAGAATATTTTTTTAAATTTGAACATTGAATGGGATGTTAGCCGAACATCTTGCAGCAACGGTAGTCAAAGTCTCAATTTAAATTTCGGGGCAATTTCCGCTAGTTTCTCTTGTAACTGTTCATTTATCAGCGGCACTGTCTGCCATGTCACAAACATGTATGTTCTTGCTTCCTATCTTCCTTTGATTGCCTACATAAACCTTTTTCTTATTTGGTATGAAATTATTCATGGGAGTTTTTTTAATCATATGTATTACACAGCTGATTACGTAATTTGAGACTAGTATAGATTAAATTACCACATAGAAACGGAAACGTAAGGGAGTTAACAATTGTGTCTATACTAAATTTAGCTACGTAAATTGAAATATAGTTTAATATTTAATTATTCTTTTCATCCTTAACTTATAGGGTGTTTGTCAATTGAGTCTCCAACTTTCTTGTGTTTATCTTTGCAAACTAAGCCCCAACTTGTATTAAAGATTCAATCAAGTCCCTTGATCCTCTAGAAGTCATTTCCCAGTACACATGGACACATCCTCTGGGGTGGCATGTTTGTTTCTAACAATATTTGGGATATTTTGACGTGTTTGGGCAATAACCAAAGATGTTGGAATATTTTTGTTTTCCATGTTAAATCAAGCATGCTTGGAGCACGATGAGACATACTTGGGATAATTTTTGGCTGAATTTTAATATTTTAAAGTAAGAAAATGGGACATTTGACAAAAAATAAATAAGAACTAAGTCTTATAATAATTAGAAAAATTCCAATACATAAGGTTGAGTAAAAAAAATTAAATAAATATCACTAGCTTTCATTCACAATCAATTAAAAAGAGAAAAGTGGGTATATCAGAATGGGCTGACATTCAGGTAAGGTCTTGGGGACAGTTGTTGACAAAGATTTGGCACTAGTTTAGTTTTTCGTTTGTTCTTGGTAAATTTATTATTTTGTGTGTTCTAATAAATCTCTAACTTTGTTTTTCATTGCTTTTATTTTTTAGTAAAATTTTCTACATATACCATAATTTTGTGGATGTCATTTCTATTTTATCCATGCCATAACTTTGTTGTTGTCTTGTTGAATTGTTATTTGAATACTTTCTTTCATTTGCATTTTTTTCCCAAAGGTCAAACTCTTTGGTTGGAAATGAGGCTTTAAACCCTATCTTATGTCTTAGACTCTTAATTATATTATAGTCCAGTGTTCAATTAATTGATCACTGCTTCATTTTTTATGGTAGGAATAGTGGCAAATCTTGACTATAATTTTTTCTTGACTTTTTTTTCTCTTTTTTCTTGAAAACAATATCAATTACATTTTTTTCAATGCCTTAGTCATTTTTTACTTTTGATAATTTAGGAATCTCTTGATAAGTAAATAGCCTGAAAAAATTATAATTTATAAATTCATCTATTCATTGTTGTTTTGCATAAAAAATTGTAGTTTGATTAATTATATCATATACTTAAAAAAAATTATAAATTTTAGTTAATGTATCCGTTATCTTGTCAGTTTGATGTCGTAATACGTGCCCATATTTGTATCCATAGTTTTTAGTGTGATGCATAAGAAAATTTCTAATTGAAATGCCAAGCTTGCACACCTTTTTCTTAGCCAATTTGAAAATTGTTTCTCAAGTTAATGTTCAACTCTTGTACAAATTTGTATTACATTTCATGAAAGTCAAATCAATAATTGTCAATTTTTCTTATTTTGGAACTAGTTCTTAAAACTTATTTGATAATGAACGTTTGTACAAACAATGCCACCCACCATTGGAAGCCAAATCCTTCTGGACTAAGAAATGTAATTGAACTCTTATGTTGGTTTTTGACTCAATTTCAAAAAAGACTAGACATAGATAGTCAAGTGGGAAACATCCTATAAGTGGGGAACCGAAATAGTTATTCCATTTAATGTTATATTATTGTGAATTGTTCTTTCACAATGTTTTCAGCAATATATTGCTTTGTTTGCGATATTTGATTATGTAACTAGATTGTTTCGGCTATACTCATGGTACATGTTTTGTGGCCCACATCTAGACAAATCTTCTTGGTAAGATTGTTAAAACGAAATATGAACATATTAAATACTGATTATTTAAGAATTTAAATATTTTTTTGACCGTAAAATATTACCACCATATCTAAAATATTACTACAATAATAATAACTGATATTTAATGTTGTTAATCGATTTATGTGATACTCCATATTTTCTTATACATGCCACACATTGGAAAATAATACATTGAGAAGTTATTTTCTTTGAAACTATTTTTGATGGAAAATGTGGAAAACATTTTATATAATGGTATTTTAGTGAAAATTATTTTCCATTAGATAAACATTTTCCGACAAACAAATAAAGCCTAAGTAGCACTCAATATGTCTATTTCGACTAAGATTGTTTAGTTTTGTGTTAGGGTGTTTTTGGTGACATTACTTAACTAGTAACCACGATTGCCAAATTCTTTCTTAATTGTATCAAAGCATCTAAATACCTTTATAGGTGGCATATTTATGTTTGTCTAGAATTATTAGTCTAAGGATCAATGATAATAACTGCATCATGCAGAACTTAGTGTGGAAACTTGACTTTGAGTTTTCCATGATAGATTAAAATAGCTATAATTTACAACAATCATTACTGGACCACTATGTGTGGCTTCTTATGAATTCCGGTATTCTCATTTGCTTATTTTGTCATACTCTTCTACTCTTGTAGAATTTTAAGTGGTCTCAAACTTAATAGTGTTCTTCCAGCTGAATTTGGACATCTTCCTTACCTACAACACATGTAAGTGAGGTCTTTTATTCTGATTTTCACCAAATCACGAATCATCTTTTACACTGACATTGAATGGACAAAAAACTTGTCTCATATGCTTGATGCCTTGATATTGTGCTAGAGGACCGAAAGAGTAGATGTAGATAACCATTGGGTGTAGCACTGAGTCCTTAACTTATGTTTATTTTCTTCTACAGTGATCTGAGTCAGAATTATCTAAAATGGTTAATTCCCATTTCACTTTTGTTGAATATCATGTTGTTTTTCTATTTGTCTCACTATTATTATTCTGTGAATTTGGATAAACATGCATTTCTAACAAGAATACTTTACAATGCTTTATATGATGATCAAAGCGGCAGTAACCATAATATGGTCATATGGTAGACGAAAAAGGTGAACATTTAAAATGTGAATGTGCATGCATTCTGCATCTTGATTATTTCAATATTCTAAATATGCGATCTCTGTTAAAAGTTATGACTCAACCAACAATTAGTTGAGTATGATGCCCCCAACTTTTTCTGAAGAACAATTCATCAACCAATAACAATTTTGTTGTTCGAGTTGATAAATTTTGGGCCTCAAAACCCCTCAATGCTTTAATGTAGAGAAAATATTAGCCCATCATTTTGGACAAACAATATTCTAACTTGTCAAATTTTTAGAATTTTTAACTTTGCTTTTTCATTAGACTTCTAACTCTAAACATTTAAGGTATTTTAATTTTAACGTGATTGCTTTGTTGATGAAACTAGTAATTATCTTCTTTTATAGATTGTAATGGTTATTAGAGATTGACATGACCATTGAGCATTGTTGGTATAATGACAAAGAAAACTTTAAAAAAAAAATCTTGAGGTTTTAGGTGGAAAGATAAGACTAGGACGCCTCAATAGCTATTTGAAGGAATTTAAGTTTATTTGTCCGAAGGAAAAGATATACACCTTTGCCATATGTTTTTCACATTAGCAGTCCAGCTTTAAATGTGATCACATAAAGGGCCTAGCAAGTATATATCACCTGATTGATCTTTTCAAATTTTTCGGATTGTCTAGCAAACAATACTTTGTTTTAGATTCTCAAACACTATTGTAAAGTTTTTGAATCAAATAGGTTGATTTTCTCGCTTAATGCTGGCCATTTGGCTTTATTTTGCTTCATTTTAGGGTTTGCTTCCCTGGCCTTTTTTGGTTGCTTTATTTTGCTTTCTTTCATAGCTTTGATTTGCCATCTTCTCATGGATCTGAGGACAAACGGGTTGCCTTATTTCTCGCTTAATGCCAAATTAATACTTTGCTCCTTTTAATTTCAATATATGCACCAATATTGAGTAATGATATATAACCAATGTTGATTTGTCTTCATAATAAGCTATTGCCAAATGTCATTCATTTGGCATTTCAATCTCAAACATATTCCCTAGTAAGAGACAGAGGGGGGTAATTTCCAGTATTTTTTTGTCGGTAAACATATTAATACATATCAAACATTATTTACCTAGACATAATTGGTATCTACTTACCAATCCGTGGCTAAACAAATGTTAGGAGGAAAAACATTATTGCCTATATTAAGCTCTCAACATGACTAGGATATGGGATCTTGACAAAATTTGTTCTTATTTCGAGTTATAGGACACATATCAAAGTTGGAACATTACATTTTAATATACAATATTATTTCATTTGTATTTTTTGCTGAAATATTCAGAACTATACCAAATATATAATTTTTCAGCAAAGCAAGAAGATTTCATAATTGATTCCTACAACTCTAAGGATAAAATGTACTTCACCTAGTCATTTAATTCAAAACAAAGGACAGTAAATTTCTAATGGTTACTATGAACCCCATATAGTTTCTAACCAATAAAATATCATCATATATAGATATAGAATGATAAAATCTTCAACAGAAGGTTCAATATATAAATTGATCTTTGTCAGCTATTATAAATAAATATATATTATTGCTTAAGAAAATTAAATATCACTTTGAAAGATATTCTGCTAAGTATTTCATTAAAATTTAAATCCTATTAGAGTGCCATTGTACAATAGTAATCTGCTCTTACATTACATAATGATTTAAAACAATTCTTATTATTCCACAATATGTTAATAATAATTATTAAAATTTTTAAATTTCATAAAAGGATGCTTTTTTACCCAATTCACCTTAGGAGAAATATTCTCAAAGAATGAGACATTTTGTAATTATATTCAGGCACACTTCCAACCATTTGCTCACTAATAAGCATTTACAATAGGCCATGGTTTTAAATAAATTAGATCTTGTTGTCTGCTCATCCATACCTCATTAAATATAAAAATTACTCATATTCAAGGTCTATGTAATTCATATACTATAATTAGTGAAGCATCTCTTCAAAAAAAAAAAAAAAAGAAAAATTAAGTCACCACTGACCTAATTGATATTTAACCATGACTGCTTCTCCACATGGTTTTTTTTTTAGTTATTCCTGCCTAAACATTGTTTGTAAATTAGCAAATCTATTTAGTGAGTGAGCCTAATTATAACCATATAGCCAACCTATTAATAAGAGCTTACCTAATATACTGTAGCCTAACATGTAATAAATTCATCTTGCTGAAAGTGGAACTACTGAATATTACTATCAACATAACTACATGTACTAGACTTAACATCTAGTATCATAACATTAGTAATATTATTTTTAAAACAAGACATGTTAGTTTTATAATTCACATCAACATTACAACAATAACATCTAAGTTGAAACCTAAATTGACAAGAACAAACATCGGGTCAGGTCTTATCATTTATCCTGAGCATGTAAATATTATGTGTTATACTCTTTTAAATCTCCCACAATTATATACTTATTACTATCATATAGCTTATTTATTCCTAAATGATTTTTAGAAAGACACTTCTGAATCAAAACATGTTTATTATTTAACTTTAGGCCTATCTATTTCTTATTGATGCTTTAAAAATAATTTAATAGGAACCCCATATAGTAAATAATTACAATCTCCAAGAAATTTATGTAAAAGTACTAATGAATATCACTAATAGTTATCATATATCAAAATATATCTAAACAAAGTTAAGATTCTCAATTTTATATGTACAATTAAGTTAAGAATTTTCAAAAGAAATTCACTGGAGAAAGAATCACATTCTCTTTGAGATTATTATAAAATTCAATACAAAGGTGAACACTTCTCCGATCCAATCCAGGGTTCTTAATAGTTTTGTTGAATATTCTTTTTTTTTCCTAAACTACTTGAATTTCTCAATGACTTCATACTTATGTTTCAACAAGAAATCATTAATAATGGAGAATATATAATGTGTAATTCTTTAATTTGTGCAATTTATTCTTGGATTGTTATCGTTTTTAGTGTTAATATGTCATCATTAGAACATTTTCATGGAATGTAGATTCTAGTATCGATGAAAATAATAGAATCGATCGGAGTCATAATAGTGTCAGGTATATCAGACAATACATGATTATATCGAATATATTGGAAGAAAATTTTTTAGAAACGTAGGTTGACAAATTCCATTGGCTCATATTTTAAATATTGGCAAATATATCTTTAACACGGAAACATATCTCAATATTATTATAGTATAGAAAATACCGACATCAAATGACACGATAGTAATATTATGGATCAATATTTGCATCCATGAATCACTTATCAACGAACCATTGCAATTGAATTTTTGTTCTGGTTCTAGATACCCTTAATACTGCTCCATTAAGCATGCTCTCTTGTATTGCTACTCGTGGTTATGCATCTTGCTGTATCAAATAGTAAGTTGATAAAAATGCGAGGTAATACGCCCACAGGGAATAAAGTCCTCAAATGCTGTTCGAACATATTCAAATTGCCATTAGTTTCTTCTATTTCTTTTTCCTTCATCAGTATATAAGGCTAACTGTTTATTCCGACAGGGATCTTTCTTCAAATAATTTTTCAGGAAGCATACCAGACACATTTAGCAATCTTAAGAACCTTGTATATTTGTAAGTCATCTGGTTGCGTGTATAAATTTTCACTAAGCACTTTACTTGTACGTTGATTAATATTACATTTATCTGCCGATTGTAAAGGAGTTGTAAGTCATTATATTATTTGATTGATCATCATTTTGCTTTTGAAGGTGCTTGTATAACAACCAACTCGGAGGAGCCTTGCCCGATAGCTTGGGAAATTTGAGCAGCTTGGTGTACATGTGAGACACACATTCATATTTCACTTTTGTTGAATATCATATTGTTTTCCTATTCGTCTCACCACTATTGTTATGTAAATTTGGATAAATATGCATTTTTAACAAGAATGCTTTGCTATACCTTACAAGATAATCGAAGTGGAAGTAACTATAATATGGTCATATGGTATACGCAAAAGTTGCTCATTTAAAATGTGAATGTTCATTCATTCAGCTTCTTGATTATTTCTAATGATGTGGTCTCTGTTGAAAGGTAACACTCAATAACAGTTAGTTGAGTATGATGCCCCCAACCTTTTCTGTAGAACAATTCATCAACCAATAATATTTTATTGTTTGAGTTGATAAATTTTGGGCCTCGAAAATCCCTCCAGTTATAATGTGGAAAAAATATTAGCCCAATATTTTGGACAAACAATAGTCTAAGTTGTCAGATTTTTAGTGTTTTTGACTATATTTCTTCATTAAACTTATAACTCTACACGTATAAGGTAACTTTAATCTTAACGTGTTTGTTTTATTGGTGAAGCTAGTAATTTTCCTTTTTTTTATATATATATATTGTAATGGTATTTTGAGGTTGACATGAACACTGAGCATTGTGGGTACAATGATAGAAAAACTTTTTTTAAAAAAAAAAGAAAATAGGGAAAAAGGGGAATGAAGGAAAATTTTAATATCTTAATAACAATTTAATTTATCAATGTCTTCTAGCAATAAAACTATGGTCTACACATAGAGGTAACATATTACTAAATTAATTAAAAATTAGATATAATTTAATAATCTAACATGAAAAATTATAAAAATAAAACATATATTCATTAAGTTTTAGAGACTATCAAAATTATAAAATTTAAAAAAATTTTAATATACTATTATATAGAAAGATATGCCAGAATAAAAATAGATATGTATGCTTAATCCATTCTTCGGGCCTAGCAAATATTCATAAGTACTAAACCATTATTGGCACTTCACCAATAATTTTCTTCGAGACCTGAGCAAATATCACTCTTTCCTGATGATGTTTATCCATGCCTTTTGCCTTTTTATCACTCCTAATATGCTTGCCACTGACTTACCTTGCAATAACTATTTGGATATGACCAGCCTCTAAATGGGTGTGTGATTAACCTTACAAATGCATAAGGTATGATATAGTTTCCCAATAATGAGGGTTATTTTCTCCACCAACAATAGCTCGTGCAAACTATTGCAAATAGCTAGAATCAACCCTGTTTAGCGACTTTACTCTCAAACCAATTGTGCCTTATGAAAATCAAATAAAAGAAAGTCGTGAACTTGCTGCATTAAAAATAAAACAAAACTGGGCCTAAATCAAGTAGCTCGAATTAGCCCTATTTAGAGGCTTTACTCTCAAGCCAACTGTGCCATGTGACAATCAACATGGAAAAATCCATGAACTTGCTGCATTAAAAATAAAACAGAACTGGGCACCAGTTTAGAAGACATCATCGAATGTAGTGACCTGAGCCCGAGTCTCCGAACCCGACCCAAATTGTCAAAATAAAAATCTAAAATCATCCGAAATTATAATTTACAAAATATAAAATAATATGGAATAAATTAGAAACTCATAAACTTAAGTCACAACTATGTGGAAATAAGATTTTAGGCTTCTAAACATGGAGAGAAATTTTTCATTAAATGCATATTTGAAATACAAGTAAATAAACGGTGATTACAAACATATCTTGCTATAAAAATATTGTAAAGCAACAAATATGCACATTTTTAATATTCTTGCTTCAAATTCCCAACTAGGTTGAGAATTAGAAGAATAACACTCAAAATGAACGGGAAGAAACAGCAACAACCCAAAAATGAAAAGCATAAAGTTCACTTGTCTTAGCCCGAATGCTACTTTTCTTACTCGGATCGTCCGGATTCATGCGTTTGGAGGCTCTCCTATCTCCTTCTCTATCTTATCTTCTTCCTCCTTTGTGTCTCTCTCTCCTCTCTACAATTCTTCACCCGAAAATGGCAAAAATGGAGTAAGTGGTGCTTATATCCACTTTCGTGCTAGAGCACTAGTCAAGCGGCACTCAAGCACGGGTACACCGAAATCCGCGCTTGAACCTGCCTCAGGCACTCAACAGGCGTAACAATTATGAAAACTTCATATCAACCATGGATCAGACGCGAGGGTTCTGGAAAATGCGCCTACCCCTGTGCCTCAGGCTTCATAGGCTAACACCGAATGGATTTTCGAACCTGTTGACCCAAAACTCACAACTGATATCCTCAATATTAGTTATATTAACTCGGTAAATCATGATTTTACGAAATCTAAAAGCTCAAACCTTACAATATTATTGTGGTATAGAAAATATGAACATCAGATGACCCGATAGTGATATTATCGATCAATATTTTCATCCATCAATCACTTATCAACAAACCATTATACTTGAATTTTCCTCTAGTTCTAGATGCCTAAAATTGCTCCATTAAGCATGCTCTCTTGTAATGCTACTCTTGGTTATGCATCTTCTTTGTATAAAATACTAAGTTGATAAAAATGCAAGGTAATACGCCCACATGGAATAAAGTTCTCAAATGCTAGTCATACATATTCAAATTGCCATTAGTTTCTTCTATTTCTTTTTCCTTCATCAGTATATATGGCTAACTGTTTATTCCAACAGGATTCTTTATTCAAACAATTTTTCAGGAAGCATACCAGACACATTTGGCAATCTTAAGAACCTTGAATATTTAAAAGTCATCTAGTTGCGTGTATAAATTTTCACTAAGTACTTTACTTATACGTTGATTAATATTAAATTTATCTGCCAATTGTGACTGTTATGTGAATTTGGATAAATATGCATTTCTAACAAGAATCCTTTGCTGTACCTTACATAATAATTGAAGTGGAAGTAACTATAATATGGTCATATGGTAGATGCAAAAGTTGCACATTTAAAATGTGAATGTTCATTCATTCAGCTTCTTGATTACTTCTAATGATGTGGTCTCCGTTTGTTAGGTAACACTCAATCAATATGCATTTCTATTGAGTGTGATGCCCCTTACATGATAATTGTAGAACAATTCACTAACCAATAATATTTTATTGTTCGAGTTGATAAATTTTAGGCCTTTAAACCCCTCCATGTTATAATGTTCAAAAAATAGTAGCCCAATATTTTGGACAAACAATATTTTAAGTTGTCAGATTTTAGTGTTTTTGACTATATTTCTTTATTAAACTTCTAACAAATCTTGCTATAAAAACATTTCATCAACCAATATGCACATTTTAATATTCTTGCTTCAAATTCCCAACTAGGTTGAGCATTAGAAGAATAACACTCCAAAATGATAAGGGAAGAAACAACAATAACCCAAAATGAAAAAAATAAAGTTCACTTGTCTTTGCCCGAATTCTACTTTTCTTATATTTGTCCGGATTCATGCGTTTGGAGCCTCTTCCATCTCCTTCTCTATCTTATCTTCTTCCTTGGTTTGCGTCTCTCTCTCTCTTTTTTTTTTTTCATAGAAAATGGCAAAAATGGGTTGACATGAACATTAATCATTGTTCTAGTACAATCATAGACAAAGCACTTTTAAAAAAAAAGAAAAATCCGAAAAAGGGAATCAAGGAACAATTTTGAAAACTTCATATCAACCATGGATTATCAATGTCTTCTAGAAAATCGCCTATGGTCTGCCTCGAGGTTCATATTACTAAATGGATTTTCGATTAGATATAACCCAAAACTAACATGAAAATTATCCTCAAAAACAGTTATATTAACTCGATAAATCAAAATTTTCACGAAATCCAAAAAATTTTTAAATATTATTATTATAGAAAATATACTCGAATAAAAATGACCCGATATGATATTATTTAATCAATATTTGCATCCATCAATCATTTATCAGTACAAACCATTATACTTGGCACTCCTCTAGTTCTAGATTCCTAACAAATTAAGCATGCTCTCTTGTAATGCTACTCTTGGTTATGCATCTTGCTGTATAAAATACTAAGTTGATAAAAATGCAGCAATAACTATTTGGGAATAAAGTTCTCAAATGCTAGTCATACATATTCAAATTGCCATTAGTTTCTTCTATTTCTTTTCCTTCATTAGTATATATGGCTATTTTCTTATTCAACAGGGCTCTTTATTCAAAACATTTTGCAAAAGCATAGAATCAACGTTTGGCAATCTTAAGAACCTTGAAAATTTGTAAGTCATTGTCCGTGTATAAATTTTCACTAAAGATACTTTACTTTGTTGATTAAAATTAAATTTATCAATCGATTGTAATTCAAGTATGTGAATTTGGATAAATATTTTCTAACAAGAATCTTTGCTAAACCTTAACTGATAATCGAGTGACAATCAACATAATATGGTCATATGGTAGATGCAAAAGTTGTACATTTAAAATGTGAATGTTCATTCATTCAGCTTCTTGATTATTTCTAATGATGTGGTCTCTGTTGAAAGGTAACACTCAACCCGACGAATTAGTTGAGTATGATGCCCCCAACCTTTTACGAAATTACAATTCACCAAAATAATATTTTGTTGTCCTGTTGATAATTTTTAGGCCTTGAAAACCCCTCCATGTTACAACTATGTAGAAAAATATTTTAATATTTTGGATGGAGAATATTCTAAGTTTTAATTTTTAGTATTTTGACTATATTTAAATATTAAACTTCTAACAAATCTTGCTATAAAAACATTGTAAAGCAACAAATATGCACATTTTTAATATTCTTGCTTCAAATTCCCAACTAGGTTGAGCATTAGAAGAATAACACTCAAAATGAACGGGAAGAAACAACAATAACCCAAAAATGAAAAGCATAAAGTTCACTTGTCTTTGCCCGAATTCTACTTTTCTTACTCGGATTGTCCGGATTCATGCGTTTGGAGCCTCTTCCATCTCCTTCTCTATCTTATCTTCTTCCTCCTTTGCGTCTCTCTCTCCTCTTTGCAATTCTTCACCCGAAAATGGCAAAAATGGAGTAAGTGGTGCTTATATCCACTTCGGTTCTAGAGTACCAGTCAAGCGACACTCAAGCACGCGTACACCGAAATCCGCGCTCGATCCCGCCTCAGGCACTCACCGGGCGTAACAATTATGAAAACTTCATATCAACCATGGATCGAGATAGAGGTTCTAGAAAATGCGCCTACCCCTGTTGCCTCGGGCTTCATAGGCTAACACCGGATGGATTTTGAACCTTTTGACCCAAAACTCAACAATATCCTCAATATCAGTTATATTAACTCGTAAATCATGATTTTACGAAATCCAAAACTCAAACCTTACAATATTATTGTTGTATAGAAAATATCGACATCAGATGACCCGATAGTGATATTATCGATCAATATTTGCATCCATCAATCACTTATCAACAAACCATTATACTTGAATTTTACCTATAGTTCTAGATGCCCTAACTACTGCTCAATTAAGCATGCTCTCTTGTAATGCTACTCTTGGTTATGCATCTTGCTGTATAAAATACTAAGTTGATAAAAATGCAAGGTAATACGCCCACAGGGAATAAAGTTCTCAAATGCTAGTCATACATATTCAAATTGCCATTAGTTTCTTCTATTTCTTTTTCCTTCATCAAAGATATATGGCTAAACTTTTATTCCAACAGGGGCTCTTTATTCAAACAATTTTCGGAAGCATACCCGGCACGTTTGGCAATCTTAAGAACCTTGAATTTTTGTAAGTCATCTGGTTGCGTGTATAAATTTTCACCAAGTACTTTACTTGTCGTTGATTAATATTAAATTTATCTGCCGATTGTAAAGGAGTTGTGAATTTGGATAAATATGCATTTCTAACAAGAATCCTTTGCTATACCTTACATGATAATCGAGGTGGAGGTAACTATAATATGGTCATATGGTAGATGCAAAGTTGTACATTTAAAATGTGAATGTTCATTCATTCAGCTTCTTGATTATTTCTAATGATGTGGTCTCTGTTGAAAGGTAACACTCAATCATTGATTAGTTGAGTATGATGCCCCCAACCTTTTCTGTAGAACAATTCATCAAACCAATAATATTTTGTTGTTCTAGTTGATAAATTTTAGGCCTCAAACCCTCCATGTTACAATGTAGAAAAATATTAGCCCAATATTTTGGACAAACAATATTCTAAGTTGTCGATTTTTAGTATTTTTGACTATATTTCGTTATTAAACTTCTAACAAATCTTGCTATAAAAACATTTGTAAAGCAACAAATATGCACATTTTTAATATTCTTGCTTCAAATTCCCAACTAGGTTGAGCATTAGAAGAATAACACTCAAAATGAAATGGAAGAAACAACAACAACCCAAAATGAAAAAATATAAAGTTCACGTGTCTTAGCCCGAATGCTACTTTTTTCTTCGGATATCGTCCGTTCATGCGTTTGGAGCCTCTTCCATCTCCTTCTCTATCTTATCTTCTTCCTCCTTTGTGTCTCTCTCTCCTCTTTGCAATTCTTCACCCGAAAATGGCAAAAATGGAGTAAGTGGTGCTTATATCACTTCGGTTCTAGAGCACCCGATCAGCGACACTCAAGCACGCGTACACGAAATCCGCGCTCGATCCCGCCTCAAGCACTCACGGGCGTAACAATTTTGAAAACTTCATATCAACCATGGATGGAACACGAGGTTCTAGAAAATGCGCCTACCCTTGTGCCTCAAATTCATAGGCTAACACTAGATGGATTTTCGAACCTCTTGACCCAAAACTCACAACTGATATCCTCAATATCAGTTATATTAACTCGGTAAATCATGATTTTACGAAATCCAAAAACTTAAACCTTACAATATTATCGTGGTATAGAAAATATCGACATCAGATGACCCGATAGTGATATTATCGATCAATATTTGCATCCATCAATCACTTATCAACAAACCATTATACTTGAATTTTTCCTCTAGTTCTAGATGCCCTAACTACTGCTCCATTAAGCGTGCTCTCTTGTAATGCTACTCTTGGTTATGCATCTTGCTGTATAAAATACTAAGTTTATAAAAATGCAAGGTAATATGCCCACAGGGAATAAAGTTCTCAAATGCTAGTCATACATATTCAAATTGCCATTAGTTTCTTCTATTTATTTTTCCTTCATTAGTATAAATGGCTAACTGTTTATTCCAACGGGGCTCTTTATTCAAACAATTTTTCAGGAAGCATACCAGGCACGTTTGGCAATCTTAAGAACCTTGAATTTTTGTAAGTCATCTGGTTGCGTGTATAAATTTTCACTAAGTACTTTACTTGTACGTTGATTAATATTAAATTTATCTGCCGATTGTGACTGTTATGTGAATTTGGATAAATATGCATTTCTAACAAGAATCCTTTGCTAAACCTTACATGATAATCGAGGTGGAAGTAACTATAATATGGTCATATGGTAGATGCAAAAGTTGTACATTTAAAATGTGAATGTTCATTCATTGACTTCTTGATTATTTCTAATGATGTGGTCTCGAACCCGAAAGGTAACACTCAATCAACAGTTAGTTGAGTATGATGCCCCCAACCTTTTCTGTAGAACAATTCACCAACCAATAATATTTTGTTGTCCGAGTTGATAATTTTTAGGCCTTGAAAACCCCTCCATGTTACAATGTAGAAAAAATATTAGCCCAATATTTTGGACAAACAATATTCTAAGTTTTGATTTTTAGTATTTTTGACTATATTTATTATTAAACTTCTAACAAATCTTGCTATAAAAACATTGTAAAGCAACAAATATGCACATTTTTAATATTCTTGCTTCAAATTCCCAACTAGGTTGAGCATTAGAAGAATAACACTCAAAATGAACAGGAAGAAACAACAACAACCCAAAAATGAAAAGCATAAAGTTCACTTGTCTTAGCCCGAATGCTACTTTTCTTACTCGGATCGTCCGGATTCATGCGTTTGGAGCCTCTTCCATCTCCTTCTCTATCTTATCTTCTTCCTCATTTGCGTCTCTCTCTCCTCTTTGCAATTCTTCACCCGAAAATGGCAAAAATGGAGTAAGTGGTGCTTATATCCACTTCGGTTCTAGAGCACCAGTCAAGCGACACTCAAGCACGCGTACACCGAAATCCGCGCTCGATCCCGCCTCAGGCACTCACCGGGCGTAACAATTATGAAAACTTCATATCAACCATGGATCAGATGCGAGGGTTCTAGAAAATGCGCCTACCCCTGTGCCTCAGGCTTCATAGGCTAACACCGGATGGATTTTCGAACCTGTTGACCCAAAACTCACAACTGATATCCTCAATATCAGTTATATTAACTCGGTAAATCATGATTTTACGAAATCCAAAAACTCAAACCTTACAATATTATTGTGGTATAGAAAATATCGACATCAGATGACCCGATAGTGATATTATCGATCAATATTTGCATCCATCAATCACTTATCAACAAACCATTATACTTGAATTTTCCTATAGTTCTAGATGCCTAACTCACTCTCATTAAGCATGCTCTCTTGTAATGCTACTCTTGGTTATGCATCTTGCTGTATAAAATACTAAGTTGATAAAAATGCAAGGTAATACGCCCACAGGGAATAAAGTTCTCAAATGCTAGTCATACATATTCAAATTGCCATTAGTTTCTTCTATTTCTTTTTCCTTCATTAGTATATATGGCTAACTGTTTATTCCAACAGGGCTCTTTATTCAAACAATTTTTCAGGAAGCATACCAGGCACGTTTGGCAATCTTAAGAACCTTGAATTTTTGTAAGTCATCTGGTTGCGTGTATAAATTTTCACCAAGTACTCTACTTGTACGTTGATTAATATTAAATTTATCTGCCGATTGTGACTGTTATGTGAATTTGGATAAATATGCATTTCTAACAAGAATCCTTTGCTATACCTTACATGATAATCGAGGTGGAGGTAACTATAATATGGTCATATGGTAGATGCAAAAGTTGTACATTTAAAATGTGAATGTTCATTCATTCAGCTTCTTGATTATTTCTAATGATGTGGTCTCTCAATAAAGGTAACACTCAATCAACGATTAGTTAGTTGAGTATGATGCCCCCAACCTTTTACGTAGAACAATTCATCAACCAATAATATTTTGTTGTTCGAGTTGATAAATTTTAGGCCTCGAAAACCCCTCCATGTTACAATGTAGAAAAAATATTAGCCCAATATTTTGGACAAACAATATTCTATGTTTTCAGATTTTTAGTATTTTTGACTATATTTCGTTATTAAACTTCTAACAAATCTTGCTATAAAAACATTGTAAAGCAACAAATATGCACATTTTTAATATTCTTGCTTCAAATTCCCAACTAGGTTGAGCATTAGAAGAATAACACTCAAAATGAACGGGAAGAAACAACAACAACCCAAAAATGAAAAGTATAAAGTTCACGTGTCTTAGCCCGAATGCTACTTTTCTTACTCGGATCGTCCGGATTCATGCGTTTGGAGCCTCTTCCATCTCCTTCTCTATCTTATCTTCTTCCTCCTTTGTGTCTCTCTCTCCTCTTTGCAATTCTTCACCCGAAAATGGCAAAAATGGAGTAAGTGGTGCTTATATCCACTTCGGTTCTAGAGCACCAGTCAAGCGACACTCAAGCACGCGTACACCGAAATCCGCGCTCGATCCCGCCTCAAGCACTCACCGGGCGTAACAATTTTGAAAACTTCATATCAACCATGGATCAGACACGAGGGTTCTAGAAAATGCGCCTACCCTTGTGCCTCAGGCTTCATAGGCTAACACTAGATGGATTTTCGAACCTGTTGACCCAAAACTCACAACTGATATCCTCAATATCAGTTATATTAACTCGGTAAATCATGATTTTACGAAATCCAAAAACTTAAACCTTACAATATTATCGTGGTATAGAAAATATCGACATCAGATGACCCGATAGTGATATTATCGATCAATATTTGCATCCATCAATCACTTATCAACAAACCATTATACTTGAATTTTTCCTCTAGTTCTAGATGCCCTAACTACTGCTCCATTAAGCGTGCTCTCTTGTAATGCTACTCTTGGTTATGCATCTTGCTGTATAAAATACTAAGTTTATAAAAATGCAAGGTAATATGCCCACAAGGAATAAAGTTCTCAAATGCTAGTCATACATATTCAAATTGCCATTAGTTTCTTCTATTTATTTTTCCTTCATTAGTATAAATGGCTAACTGTTTATTCCAACGGGGCTCTTTATTCAAACAATTTTTCAGGAAGCATACCAGGCACGTTTGGCAATCTTAAGAACCTTGAATTTTTGTAAGTCATCTGGTTGCGTGTATAAATTTTCACTAAGTACTTTACTTGTACGTTGATTAATATTAAATTTATCTGCCGATTGTGACTGTTATGTGAATTTGGATAAATATGCATTTCTAACAAGAATCCTTTGCTAAACCTTACATGATAATCGAGGTGGAAGTAACTATAATATGGTCATATGGTAGATGCAAAAGTTGTACATTTAAAATGTGAATGTTCATTCATTCAGCTTCTTGATTATTTCTAATGATGTGGTCTCTGTTGAAAGGTAACACTCAATCAACAGTTAGTTGAGTATGATGCCCCCAACCTTTTCTGTAGAACAATTCATCAACCAATAATATTTTGTTGTCCGAGTTGATAAATTTTAGGCCTCGAAAACCCCTCCATGTTACAATGTAGAAAAAATATTAGCCCAATATTTTGGACAAACAATATTCTAAGTTTTCATATTTTCAGTATTTTTGACTATATTTCGTTATTAAACTTCTAACAAATCTTGCTATAAAAACATTGTAAAGCAACAAATATGCACATTTTTAATATTCTTGCTTCAAATTCCCAACTAGGTTGAGCATTAGAAGAGTAACACTCAAAATGAACGGGAAGAAACAACAACAACCCAAAAATGAAAAGCATAAAGTTCACTTGTCTTAGCCCAAATGCTACTTTTCTTACTCGGATCGTCCGGATTCATGCGTTTGGAGCCTCTTCCATCTCCTTCTCTATCTTATCTTCTTCCTCATTTGCGTCTCTTTCTCCTCTTTGCAATTCTTCACCCGAAAATGGCAAAAATGGAGCAAGTGGTGCTTATATCCACTTCGGTTCTAGAGCACCCGGTCAAGCGACACTCAAGCACACGCATTACCTTTGAAATCCGCTCGATCCCTCCTCGAGGCACTCACGGGCGTAACAATTTTGAAAACTTCATATCAACCATGGATCGAGACAACGAGGTTCTTGAAAATGCGCCTACCCACAATGCCTCGGGCTTCATAGGCTAACACCGGATGGATTTTTGAACTGTAGACCCAAAACTCACAAGCGATATCCTCAATATCAGTTATATTAACTCGGTAAATCATGATTTCTACGAAATCCAAAAACTCAAACCTTACAATATTATTTGGTATAGAAAATATCGACATCGATGACCCGATAGTGATATTATCGATCAATATTTGCATCCATCAATCACTTATCAACAAACCATTATACTTGAATTTTTCCTCTAGTTCTAGATGCCCTAACTCTTTGCTCCATTAAGCATGCTCTCTTGTAATGCTACTCTTGGTTATGCATCTTGCTGTATAAAATACTAAGTTGATAAAAATGCAAGGTAAGACGCCCACAGGGAATAAAGTTCTCAAATGCTAGTCATACATATTCAAATTGCCATTAGTTTCTTCTATTTCTTTTTCCTTCATCGATATATATGGCTAATTTTTATTCCAACGGATCTTTCTTCAAAAAATTTTCGGGAAGCATACCAGACACATTTGGCAATCTTAAGAACCTTGGATATTTGTAAGTCATCTCAGTTGCGTGTATAAATTTTCACTAAGTACTTTACTTATACGTTGATTAATATTAAATT
>BSYO01000046.1:0-208350 GCA_033239525.1 Nepenthes gracilis | reverse complement strand
AAAATGAGACTTATGGATATTTTTTTATAAATCCATATAAATAACAAAAACTAAAATTATAACAACAAAACAAATATAAAATTAATCCTTAATCAAATAAAAAAATGGCCTAGGTTATAGGTATACTCTTAAACAACAAAATATCTTTCTAGGATAGTGCCGTAATCTATTCTTAACCTATGCATGTTATCAAGGTCTTGCGAATGCATAATATTATATGTATACTCGCTTGGCCACATGATGCAAAAGTTTATGTGATGCCAAATCCACAAACTCCTAGAAATTATTTAATCTGCCTGAAAATGACGGGGCACTAGGAAGGTGGATTGTAGAGGAAGGCGCGGTTAGTTGCCCCCGATTAGGCTATCGGCCATTAGTGGTTTGGATCGGGTCGGAGTAGGGTTAGGCCATCATAGGCACCCATTTGAGTCCATATGGGCAAGCTGTTGTGATATTTCGGATTAGATTGGATTATTTGATATTAATTGTGATTTTGGGTATTTCGGATGTGGTAAAAGTAAATTAAAACATTCTAAAATTTTGAGGAATGATCAAGATTTTGGAGGCGACTTAAGTAGCGCTGTCTTGCTATTAGGAATCCGATTTGGGTTTTAAAATTAAAGATTATATATATATATATATATATATATATAATAATAATAATAATAATAATAATAATAATAATAATGGGATAAAAATTATAGAAAAAAAGAAAGGGGGAGAAAGGAGTCGGGGAGAGAGGGAGAAGAGAAGAGAGAGGGGAAAAGGGGGGCTAGAGTTCGGCGCAAAGAAGAAGGAGGAAGAGGAGAATGGAGAGGAAGGAGGTGGCGGTGACAGAGACGCAAGAGATCGGTGGTGACGGCGGCATTCGGTGGTTGTGGCGTGGCTGTGATTGTCACGGGTGAGACCGTGGCGGTTGCGGTTGACGTGGTGGCGGCAGGTGAGGGCTCGGTGCCGGAAGAGTCGGCGGCGGCCATTCGGGGTGGTAGCGCCGACATCGGTGGTCACGGTTGTGATATTTCGGATCTCATTTGATTTATTTTAATATTAATTGTGATTTTGGGTATTTGAACGTGGTGAAAATAAATTAAAATATTAAAAATTTTAAGGAATGATCGGAGGTGCGGAGTGGGGCTCGGAGTGTGCCCGTAATATTGTCCGGAAGCCGAGTTGGATTTAAAAATAAAAGAAAGTTATATATATATATATATAATAAAAGTAATAATAATAATAATAATAATAATAATATAAAAGTTAAAAGAAAACAAAAGAGAAAAGAAAACATGGGAAAAGAAGGGAGAAAAGAGTCGGGGAGAGAGAAGTGAGGGAGAAAGGAAATTAGGGTTTGCCGTGCGAAGAAGATGGAGGAGAAGGGAAGAATCGGCGGCGGCGCGTAGGAAATCGGCGGCGACGGTGGTCGGTGGTGGCGCGGCGCGAGCTGCGGTGGTGTGGGTGAGCGGTGTGGGTGCGGTGTGGGTTGGACAAGGAGGCGTCGGTGAGTTGCGGAGTGCGGCCGGTGGCGGGTGTGTGACGTCGGTGCACCTGGCGGTGGTCTTAGGAGGTCGATGATAGCCACGTGAGGCATGTGGTAGTGATCGGCGACAAGGCGTGGCGTGTGTTGCGATGGCCAGGCTCGAGCAGCGGAGGAGATGTGCGAGGAGAGGAGCCGCGAGAGGGGGGCGGCCGGACCGGGGAGATAGCGGCCGATGGCGGTGTGGTATTTGGGAAGGCAGCCGAGCAGTGGTTCGCGCTGACAAGGCCGGCCGTGGCGCGAAACCTTGTGCACGAGAGAAAGGGGGGAGTGGTCGCGTGGGGCGCGTGAGGCGGGGAGAGAGAGAGGCACAAATCGGGTGCTTGGAGATCCCAGCTTCTTGGTCTGATATGATGTTAAAGCGAAATGCTTATACAAGCGCATTAAGTCGATTTAATTCACGTCACATTTTGACTACATGAGATTTTCTTGACATGCATGTATTTTTAAATACCCTCGATTTATCAATTGTGTACATGCATGTATATTTTACTCCAGTTGTGCGGTGGTTTTATCTTGGTATTTATGATTTGGAGGAATTTTGGACACCCAGACGATATATATGTATGTTTGTGTCGTATATTGTGGGACCATGAACGAGACCTTGCACTAACCATGCATCTTTGGGGTGGGATCACTACGGAACCATGGTGGTCCGAGACCCTAGGGGTCGATTTGTGATCCGAGGCATTGGCTATTTATTGCTTGCTCATGAAGCCCAGAGGAACATCTAGACGGGGGCCGTATATGATTGGCTACTTCCGTCATAAGGAAGGTTGAGGCTACTTAAAATCGTAATGAAGATATTTATGGTGACCTACCCCATTGTGTATTTAATTGAGAACCATCGTTGAGGCTTGAATACGCTTGTAGAGCTCGGACGTTGTCTGATGCGGTAGTTCTCTATCGGTGAGTGGAGATGTTCATATTGGTTATATTTTTAATCTCAAGAATATATTATGATTTTGTCTATGGTCGAATGAGGGCCTTGATCCATGTATAAAATATGTTTGGAGATATCACGTTATGTTAATAAGTTGTTATAATGTTGAATAGCTCCTTGCGATATTTGGATAAGCGGTCGTATATTGTGTTTGTTGGTTATATTGATGAGATCTTTATGCAGAGGTTTATCGCCATTTAGGTCCTATTATGTGTTCGGATTGTCACCTCGAGTTGAGTTATTATGGTGATAGAATATATATATTATTGATTTTATTTTGACTGCGAATTTTATATTCCTGCAGGTCGTGTGTTGTTAGTTAGCTTAACAAAGTTTTGGAGAGCTTTAAACAACATTTTAGGTTTATAAAATGAGCAAATAATATGTCTCTGAGCAAACCTCGGATACCTCTTCTCCTTCCTCGGCGTTATTCCCCAACAACTCAAGTTCTTGAAGACAAAATTTGCCATCATCGTAAAGGTGGTAGATAAATGAAGCAGAGATACGATAAAAATAAAATATTCTTATTAATAGTAGCCAATATGCACACTCACGCTGACTATATGTTCTCATCTTTGAATTTAGGATGTAAGTCTTTAATATCTTGCTTAGTTATCCTTTTGGCCACATAAAATATTGTATTTGATTTTTTTAGAGTATTAAAGCTTGAAGACCTTTATAATTTCGGTTTTGGTTTTCAAAATATATACGGACACCTTTTTATGTCAATTTTAGGTATTTTTAATATGGCAATTTTATCCATGATTTTTGTTTGATTTATCGAGTGTGATTAGATAAATAAAATATCAAAATATAAAAATATTATAGAAATAATTAAAGGACATTCTAAATATCATTATCAAGCTTTTAAAGGTTGTATATTCTCAGATGTGTAGTTCATCTATGTATTCTTTATATATATATATGTATGCCAATTAAATAAAATATTAATTATCAAGAATGCTTTTTAATATCACTCTAACTTTTATTTATATATATTTACAAGCGAACGATGCCAATAGAATACTAAACATGCATAGATGTTGCATCCAGAAGAAATAAACTAGAATTTATATTGTATCCTAGACATCAAATTTGTTACGTATCAAAGACTAATTTTATACGTCATAAATTAGAATAAGAATTTGGATAAATTGTGTCATTCATTTAACTTTTGACACTAAATTTAATAAAGTATTAGCCAAACTAAAATATGTGAAATAAAAGAGTAAAAGAAAAACTTCTAAATGACAATACTTTGTCTTGAGATTTTTAAAGAAATGAGATTTTTAAAAAGGACAAACTCTTAATTTTTTAATGTACATACATAAGTACCTACAAAACATTTATCAAAATAAGCGTTCAATATATTATTTGAGGATTGAGAGATTACAAAATAGGCTAAATTTACTATTTAATTCATAGGTTTATTTTTGTGTCAGGGCTTTATATTTATAGGGAGGATTAGACCTATCTTAAAACTAGTTAAATGACTTCTCCAAAAGTAACTATCTAGTGGATTTAATAAACCACTAGAAATCGTTAGTTAAATGAAGCATTTAAGAGGCAACTTTCTTGACCCTTAACTTCCTTTGAAAGTCTAGACTTGTGGTCGTTAGAGTCTAACTATTAAGGCTATCTTGACTAATGCTCAACAAATTTGAATATACTAGACATATACGTAATTGAGTAGCCCACGACACCCATGTTTAGATTGACCAATAAATATGCGCTATCACGACTCACACTATCTTCATAGGCATTGTGTTTGAATTATAAGAAGTGCGGTTAGAGTGTCAAAATTGCACTCTAGTGTTGATCATGATGTGAGATGTTTAAAGACTTTTATATATTTTTATTTGTGATAATTTGCATTTTGCAAAAATAAAATGATAAACTCTTTCCCCATGTGATATAGTAACATGTATCCACAATTTGAATTTGATCCATGTTATTTCATAAGAATTACGACCCAGGATCTCTTAATTTAAATTATATATACTACAAACTAAAACAAGGGCATAGGGGCATGAGACTAGTTGTTTAATTGATCATTTGATTTTAAGTCACTAATACTCTAACTAAACTAGAATACTTAAATAAATGAGATATAGGTTAGTAGTAATGATAGGGGTTACTTTCTTCCTAGATAGATATTTTTCATGGCCAAAGATATTTTAAGGATTTATCTTGAATCTTTTTTATAATGAAAGCTGAGAATTGTCTTCTTATATCTAGTTGAATATACTTCTTGTGTAATAGTAGGTCTACTTAATATAGAAGATTTTAGCCTATTCCTACAATAATTTCCTAGGAAGTTTTCGATTGTTTTTACTCAAGAATTATAATTAATTAGTACTCTTTGTCTCTTATTGATCATATTCTCATAACATTTATATTTGGTAATCATTTTTTATCAAGAAGCGATTCTCATATTCATACATATGCTTAATTGGCCTTGCGAATAGTACACTTATAAGTTAGTAATTTTTGATGTATTGTATTATATGGACATTATTCACGTAATTTGATCGGTATGGTCAATCACTTTGATCAAATTCAATCCACTCTGCTTGCATTTTACATCTAGAACAATCGTGTGGGTGGAATTGTCTTCTAGTCCCTTCCTGCTCGAGGGACATTACTAGAGCATGCCATGACAAAATGGTCGCCATCATACAGTCTCTAACAACATAATTTGACAGATAGTCTCCCATAATTGACCATTGATTGGTTGGTCTCCCTGCAGAATGGCTCTTGATATGTTAGTTTTCATTGGAGGATATTCAATGGTGCTTCATCATAGATAATTAAAATCAGCAACAAGTGCATTATATTGAACTATTATAGTAAATTTATTCATCAACTTTTAAAAATATTGCAAATAACTGTTAAATTTTTTGCAGCAGATATATTCTTTTACTTTTGAAAAATCCCCATTTTGAGTTTTTAGCGACATTTTGTTATTAAAACCAAAATCTTTAATTTTGAAAAAGAAAGGCACTAGCTAAATTCTTTCTCAAAAAAGTCTTGAGTATGAAATTTTGCAAAATTGCAAATAAATTTGCTAATTTTATCATCGAGAAATCTAAAAGAAAGAAAAAAAAACAAAAAAACAGCAATGAAGAAGATATCATGGTGATCATGCGGTTGTGTTTTGTCTTTGGCTCTTGTGAACATGGGATTGCGGCCTATCTTCTAAAGGCATAAGAGGACTTGGGCTGGTGAGTTCCTATATTCTCTTACCCAACCACCTAGACCTTTAATCATAAGAGAAAGCTCAAATAACATAGGCTCTAAAAAAATATTATTTTCAATTTCAAAGAAATATCAAGATCTTTCATAACCAATAACTTGGGAATGTCACTATATATTATAATGGATAATTTCAAAAGAAAGTGCATATTTTTCCTTATAGGAAATGACAGTTTGTGATGTTTTCTTGATAGACATACATCACAAACATGATTATTGTGTAAACGTCACGAATGTATTGGTTTGTTTGGGTAAAAATGTAAAACAGACAATGAAGGATGTCTAGACAAAGCTAAAGTAATTGTTTGGTAATTGGCTTATTATTACATGCCAGTAATCGAAAGATAGAGAATAATAAGACAAAGCTCAAAAATAAAAAGTTGAAGGTCTAGAATCCAACTATGGAGATACAATGTTTGCCTTCAATTAGTAGAAAATATTCGAACATCCAAATTTTATAACCATTTTCGATGTAGAGACATCTTATATGAAATAATTATTTGAAGAAAATAAAGCAACAATTAGAATCATTGCATAACTTTCGTACATAAAGGAGATTGAAAGTCAATGACAACTTCCAATAGAATATTGTACATATATCAACATCCTGTAGCAATGTATAGCTTGCTATGTTAAACTTCTATCAAAAGTTCAAAATTAAGCATTCAATTTTTTTAGGGTTTTAGAATTGTAAAAATGTGTAGAACATACCATATGATCAATTGCTCTAGCGTCTATAATCTATTATATTTCCATATTATGATAAATAGAGCTAATGGGAACAAACAAGGTCATAATCGTGAGATTATTTGCAATATGCGTGATGTACGCCAAATTATTGAAGCTGTCATCTTCTAATTTTAAAGTAAAGAAATAATCATTATAAATGTTTTGGAGTAATACTTTGAATTGATCTTGGGACAATATTATTATTCATTTGTCTATTTGTGGTAACATTGACAAAAATGACGTCTTGTTTTACATGCAATGGTTTTGGTTCTTATGGAAAGCCATGATTTATGGCATCTTTCAATAGTGTGCCTTGCATCTTAAAATGGCACATACACGCTTTTGGACAAGTCTAAGATTAGTCTTCAAACAAGCATCAATAATATGTCCATTGATCTTATAATGGCTATAATAAGGATTTCCTGAAACTATTTCCATTATCAAATTTTACAGTGTAATAAAATTTGTGTTGCTATTAATGAGAAAATTGTTTTCTATTCTCCTCCTTTTGAACAAAACCATATGCTTTTTCATATCGGAAATAGTTTGATGAGAAGAATTTGAGCATTTTAAATTCTGAAATCTTAATTGAGACCCACAAAGAAACTAGATGACTAAGTCTCATTTTTATTTTCATGTATGGTTATCTATGCCTCCACAAGAGCAAGAATGAAGAGACCCATAATTTTACAGTTCATCAAGAAGGCATTTCAATTTTAAATATTACATACTGACTCAATCATCTCCTTGATGCAATTCATGTATCATCTGTTTTTTATTTCATACAGCCATGGCCCATTATCTTAACTGTATTTCTTTGTTCTTCCACAATTGACAAGCACTATCAATGTCTATAATATCACTCCTAAGCTTGAGAAATACCACATTTTGTAACCAAATAACAACAATATCATTACTTTCCATACATGAATTATAAGAGGATCATTCCTGTCCACTGGTTGTGAAATATTGCCATTTATAAATCCAACTTTCATTTTTATTTGAAGTGCTCTGGTGACAACTTTGGTCAAGAATGATCATTGTCAATTTTTAATATAATGTTGTGAGAAATTACTGATCCGTCATTACGATTAATGAAGAATGGGTTGTTCGAATGTTTAATATTATATTGACTAAATTTTAGATCCAGTTGAGGCTTCTTGAGACAATGTTGTACTTGTGTCCTCTATGATGGTAAACAATCTGTTTCACAGATTTAATGATCCACTGATACAATAAAAGAAACAAAAATAAAGAAAGATATCATTTTTATTGCTTAAATTTGTGACATAATTTATATTCAGTTTTATATTTTAATAATGGTATAAAATTATTGATCAAAAGTTTAAATTATAAAATTTTAATTTTTACTAATTTATTTTATAATGTCGGTAAAATTTTGATTAAAATTATCAAAGCCTAATTATTAATTGACAATAATTAAAAATATCTTATTTATTATGAAATATCATCATCAATAAAGAAATTATCACCACAGAAAATATCCACACCATTGGGGAGGAGGATAAGAAAATCTCACGTATCCCTTTTTTCTTATTTTTTGAAATATTAGTTTTTGCTATGTTAATTTTAATAATTTTTATAATATAATAATATCTTATTCCCTTTCTTTATTTTATGTATTTCATTTATATTTGAACTTTTTATTACATTTATTTTTTTTTATTTGTCAAATTTAGCACCAAAAAAAATTCACAAATCTTATTTTTTCTATCTTCAATCCACGAATTTTTTTTTCCAAATATTATTTATTCATTTATTAATTTTGGGTGCCCACGCATTTTTTCAACTTTTATCTACAAATTTATCCATTAATTTAACAAATAATTATACAAATTAAATACTTTGAAATTGAAAGTCTATAAATAATTATGGAAAATTATTAACCTTTACCCAAACTTTTTTTTATAAATGTTTATTTATTTATTTCATTATTCCTAATTTATTAATCTTCTAATTTTTAAAGAATTTAAATATTTCTATGATAATCAATACCTTAATATATAATATTGGTAACTCTACTATCTCAATAAATTAATAAATATCTATAATATAACATAAAATTTTAAAATAATTAAATTTTAAGCAGAGTAAAAAAAAAAAGCATAAAAATATAAGGTAATATAAAAGAAATGAAAGAGAGGTACAAGTCCTGAGGAAGAGAAGATCAATATTTATAACTAAAATTATGTAAAATTCTTTAAAAATAAAGAAAAAAAAATGAGACTTATGGATATTTTTTTTATAAATCCATATAAATAACAAAAAAACTGAAATTATAACAACAAAATAAATATAAAATTAATCCTTAATCTAATAAAAAAATAGCCCAGATTATAGGTATACTCTTAAACAACAAAATATCTTGCTAGGATAGTGCCGCAATCTATTCTGAACTTATACATGTTATCAAGGTCTTGCGAATGCATAATATTATATGTATACTCCCTTGGCCACATGATGTAAAAGTTTATGTGATGCCAAATCCACGTACTCCTAGAAATTATTTAATCTGCTTGAAAATGGTGGATTGTAGAGGAGTGCGAGATCTAGTAGCCTTTGATTAGGCTATTAGCCATTAGTGGTTTGGATCGGATCAGGTGGGGTTAGGCCATCATAGGCACCCATTTGAGTCCATATGGGCAACTGTTAGTTAGCTTAACAAAGTTTTGGAGAGCTTTAAACAAAATTTTAGGTTTATAAAATGAGCAAATAATATGTCTCTGTGAGAAAACCTTGGATACCTCTTCTCCTTTCTCGATGTTATTCCCAAACAACTCGGGTTCTTGAAGACAAAATTTTCCATCATCGTAAAGGTGGTAGATAGATATGAAGCGAAGAGATACGATAAAAATAAAAATGTTACTATTGACTAGCCAATATACCCACTCTGTGACGATATGTTTTTATACCGTTGGGATGTAAGTCCTTTAATAATATTGCTTAGAAGTTATCTTTTTAGGCACTTAAAATATTAATATTTGATCTTTTCTTCAGTATTAAAAACTTGAAGACCTTTATAATTTCAGTTTTAGGTTTTGAAAATATATACAGACACCTTTTATGTCAATTCTAGGTATTTTTAATATGGCAATTTTATCCATGATTTTTTTGTTTGGATTTATATGTGATTAGATAAATAAAATATCAAAATATTATAGAAGTAATTAAAGGATTCTAAATATCATTAATGTTTTTAAAGGTTGTATATTCTTATAGATGTGTAGTTCATCTATGTATTATTTATATATATATGCTATTATTCCAGATCTCATTTGGATTATTTTAATATTAATTATGATTTTTGGATATTTTGGACTTATGAAAATATTTTTAATCTCGTAAAATATTCGGGAATGATCGGGAGGTATGGAGGGGCCCGGGTGTGTGGCTCGTAATGTTGTCCGAGGCCGAAAGGATTTAAAATAATAAAAGAAAATTATATATATACAATAATAATAATAATAATAATAATAATAATAATAATAATAATAATATAAGTAAAAGAAGGAAAAGGAAAAGTGAAAAGTAAAAGAAAAGAAAAGAAAGAAAAAAAGAAAATGGGAAATTAAAAATGAGGGGAGAAAAGGAATCGGGAGAGAGAAATTGAGGGGGAAATATACTAGGGTTTCGAGGAAGAAGAGAGGAGGAGGGAGGCGCCGGCGACGGCAAGGCATGGCAAGGATGGCACGGTGCCGGTGGTGACCGCGACTACTGCAGACGACTTCATGTTAAGCCGCGAGAGAGATCATGCAAAGCTCAGCAGTGGAGGAGAAGGGAGAAGAGGAAAACGGCGACGGCGGCAAATGGTCAGCAGGAGCGGCGGTCGATGGTGGTCGGGTGTGGTCACGATTGTATGGTGGTTGTGGATTGGAGGCGGGGCGCGGCGGGGTGAGGAATGTGTCAAAGAGTCGAAGCGCCGGTTGCGCGGAAGAGCAGCCGCAGCCGTGGTAACAGCGCCGGTGCTGGAGCCAGGGTGGTGCCGAGAGGCCGGGTGGTGGCTGCACGAGCGTCGGCAGCGTGAGCGGGCGCAGCAGCCGAGCCGTCGCGTATCGGCTTGCTAGCACAAAGGAGGTGAGAGAGAGGAGGAGCGCAGGTGAGAGAGAAAGGCTCGATTGGAGCACTGGGACATTCTTTCTTCCAGACCCGCAAGATGCACGTTATGCAAGATCTCCGCACTCTTTACTTCGTCCGACGCACGGCTTACTTCACTAACGCGATTTTACTAACATGCATGTATTTTAAATACCTCAATTTATCAATTGTATACATGCATGTATGTTTATCGTCAGGCGTGGTTTTATACTTGTATTTACGATTTGAGGTTTTAATAACTGATTTATATATATGTGTATGTTTGGCATCCGTATATCATGAACCATGAACCAGGCCTTGCACTAACAATGATGTCGCCGGGTGGATCACTACGTGATCCGAGGCATCAAGCATCTGGCCGTGAAGGAAGATGGAGGTATCGGGCTACTTCCGCCGTAAGGAAGATGAGGTATCGTCACTTCCGCCGTAATAAGATTATGGGATTGGCTACTCCGCCTGTAAGGAAGATGAGGACGCCTCATTGTGTATTTAATTGAGAACCATCGTAAGCGACCGATTTAAAACTAATATATTCGGACGTCCTAATATATAATAAAATTGAGTATTGCACCCAAAGCCAGTGGTAAAACATAATGAGCAAGCTTCCTTATCTAATGAGACAGAAGATATAGATTACTTGAATTTCATCTAATTCGTACTGAGCATAGCCGTGGTTACCGGACGAGGGTAACCTTCTCAAGTTGGTATCATTGATCTGCTTCTCCGATTGCATGCTTTGTATTTCGCACGTATTCGGGGTGTAATGATGATTTGAGATACGTAGGCTCGTCCACTTGACGTGGCGAGAATGTCTCAGACGCATCGACAGATAAAACCCGAACGCGTTTTGATTTATGTTTTAGTTCCGGCGTTTTTCGATTTCGTGTGATTACGAAGTTTTAGATCCCGGGACGCATTTCGTGACAGGTTCCACGTGATGTGGTGACGGTCGCGACGTACGTGACTCGGATCATAAGGATATGATATCGCCTATGAGTTTCCACTGATCGCGGTTTATAGCTTGATTGTCCCGTGAGGGACGAGTTATTACTTATCCACAATTTAGTACGAGACATTTCTCGATTTTCGTGGGATTTCACGATACGATATTCGTTTACGTGATTGCTACTACATATCCCCTCAAGGCTTCGATTTATGTGTACCGCTTTGTACGATTCGATACTTGCCGAGCTTCCAGTTCACGCCATATTTTATCCCTTCGATCATGGCGATGATACTTATGAGCCTGACGGATCGCCCTGATACTCCTTTCAAGCAGTGGAGATATTACATTTGGTATATTTCTCGGTCTCGAGGATATATGATGGTTATTTATGGCCGGATGGTGCCTTGATCATTGTATGTAAAATATTGAAGTTGTGGATAAGTTGTTGTAAATTTTGATACCTCCCTTTACGATTATGGATAGTGTGTCATGTATTATTGTCCCATTTATATCCGGCGAGACCAGGCGGGTTTTATTTATATCGGTCCGTGATATGTTTCGATTGTCACATCCGGATGGGTTATTGTTGTCATGAAATCATTATTGATTTTGTATTTTCGACTAAGGTGATATCGTGGTCCCTGGTCGATAGCCGCGGGTATCGTAGAAAAGATCGCATGGAGAGGTGTTTTTCATCATCTCGACAAGAAATTGATTGAATATTCCATGGATAATGGGTAGCATCCTGCAAATAATGGAAGTTTGGGTCAGAATGTTTGAATTCGACTCCGAAGTCAATTAATAGGCTATGTTGAGTCACGCGAGCGATGTTTTGAATGCTTCACAGCGCCGTGATGGGAGAATTTGGTTGCTTTGTGAAGGATGGTTTGTCAGGAGGCAAGACGGGAGAGTCCTAATGATTGAATGTGAGCCATTTGAAAAATTTTGGGATGCTTAATCAATTAAGGTTTAAATTGAATTTCGTAAAGTGGAGGAGGTGTGTTCGAGGTTTCTCGACACTCAAATAAAGTTCTCGTCTATTACCATAAGTTAGGAGAGTGAGGCAAGCTGGTAGGCTTCTGCCGTATTCCACTTCTTGAGATGTTTTTGTGGAAGCAATTTTGAGAGTGACTCTTATTTGGCATTCGCTTATAGTAAGGAAGATGAATTTAGCTGGTGAAGGCACTAATCGAGTCCTGTGGCCATTGAAATTCGTGATGTAAATATTGTATGTTTTTTCAATTTTGAGGAGCTTTGATAAAGTTTATCCCCGATGGATGAACCTTGATCTCAAGATCGGAATTTTGATATCCGATTCGGTTTCAGAATATCAATGATCGGGACGACCGATTTATTTGATAACCTGACTTTAATGTGATATCGGGGTGATTTGGTTGTAAGTCACCACATTAATGTAAATACCGGTAAGAATATTTTGATTTACAATTTGGGCTGTGAATTTTGAATACGAGTGAAGAGTTGATCGATAGGTGATGAAATTTGTATCATCATGGCTCTTACAAGTTAAATGATGAAAATGTGTGTTGAGTTTATTTGGCATATATGCCCACATCCGGGGAGCTTGGCGCGGTCAGTAAAGTTTTCTAGTTGTATGGTAATTCGAGGCTATTTCGAGGAGATGATTAGCCCGGTTCGTCTTTAGCCTGTGAGTCGAGGTTGCTTTGCCGGTGTTACGCCGAGTGACATCGGGATTTTTATATCCCGCAGATAATCGGTGGAGGTCGGTCGAATTCTTTGCCGTGGGGTTGTTAAATGCTTTGGGATAAGTTGATGAATCTATGAGGTTATCTATGAATTATCAAATTTAATTCGCTTCTTGGGGGAAATGAATTATTTGATAAGCCGAATGTTGGGAAGTGGTAGTGATTTGTTCGGGATCAATGAACTGTACTGAATGTTTTCAAATCGATCTCAGACGGAGTATTGTCAATTGAGGATATCGGGAGAATATACCCGGAGGTTACCTTCAAGATAAAGAAAGTGTCAGTTGTGAGCTTCATTTTGAGGTTAGTGATTGTGTCGGGCATCTTTTATGGATCTTTTAAATTGGATCTTTCAGCCAGATCTGAGCCCAGTTCATGATGGATTCATTAATGATGTTTTTATTTGTTTTGAGAACGCATGGGGTAAGGAGTTCCGTTTGAGGGTCACATAGTCAGAAATGGTAGTTTGTGGTTCTATCACACAGATGTGAGTTTGTCGGGGAAGGTATCAGCTTTAAAGGTTGCTTCTTCGATGGCATGTTTGTAAAATTGCGTAAGATTAAAGCGTGACCGGCTGAGAATGCCATTGCTCTGTCATAAGGTGCGTGATTTCGAGTCTGCTAATCGCTAAGCCTAATGGCATTCCGAGAATCATGAGTCCAGGGGTATTATTGAAGGCTTAGTAGCACGCGTTCACAATGATGAGTATAAGGGGAGCTTTCTAGAAATAAAGGACGATTGTCTCATAAAGGATTCGTTGATCCTCATGATTGGTTAAAGGTGCTGAGTCGATGCTTCCGAGGAAGATTTGAGGTTGTGTTTTCATGCAAACATTTCGCAGTTGCCTATGGGTTACGAATGGCGAGACTTTCTTTTGGAGGATTTAGAAATATTATTTGTATGTGGAGATACTTGTGGTTCAATTTGACTGCAGAGTTTGAGGAAATTATTTAAAAGAGAGTTAATTATCTCGCAACAAGCGGGTGGATCGCCATGGTTATTATTAGCAATTTTGGCCGAAAGTCTTTGATTTATTATGATATGTTCATAAGAAAAAGTAGAAGCACAATGTCCGTAGCTCCTGTCATGTGAGATTCGATTTGGATCCTTAGATAGAGAATTATCAATGTCTGTCGAGGACTTTGATTCGTGGTGGCTTTTGCCGAGTCCCGTGATGTCGAGAAGTGAAGTGCTTGATTCGCTTGGTCCGAATTCCACGCGAGTAGGCGATTTTGTCAGACGGCGAGCCGCAGGTGGATCTATTCGCCATGATATGTTCTTCAGACTGAGGCTGCTAAGAGTCAGTTACAATGCCTTCCGTCTTTGGTTTTCAAGCGGAGAACCGGGTGAGTTATCTGCGAATAACCCCACAAGAGTGGGCTCAACGGTTCTTCAAGAAGAAGCTCAAGACTGAAGAAGTTCCTTTTGTTTGAGTGGTCAGCTTGCCGGGACGCAACTCAAGTCTAGGCCCTAGCGGATGGATGAAAGTCAAGGCCAAGGTTGTCAACAACGTAGTGGAGTCAGTAGCGGTCGAAGCGAGTATGAACCTCGGCGATGTCATCGGGCCGATACAGTCGATCATGCTGCCTGCGGTTGGGCGAAGAAATCAAGAAGAAGCCTTCGATTTTGTTTGGGCTCGCGCTGACAAATGAGAATTTGGTGGCATATCGATGATGAGGGATAAGTCATGACGCTTCCTCGCTGGCCGATCGAAAGTCATCATTGAAGTTCTGGTCGCCGACACATTATCAAGATGAGAATGTCAGAAGGTATACTAATTTCGAGGCATTGATTTGCATTAGAAGCAAATGATTGATCGTAGTTGCTAAATGAATCGTGATTCACAATTACCTATATAAGAATTAATTAGAATCATGCAAGAGATCGATTTGTAGCCTGATCGATGATCGAGTATTTCAAGTTTGAGGGCAAGTGATGATTTGAGGTTGAGGTTCTATAAGACTTTGGCGCTTTGCAATGAATCGAGAGGTAGCCGAGAGATTGCGCTGTCTTAGTTCGCGCATCGTGATGATGTGTTTTATGTATGTCGATGTAATATGGGTCGATTATCGCATGTGATCAAGTGTGAATTGTCACGATTTAAGCTATTTTACGCCGAGATTTTGATTCGATATTGGGATAGAAAGATCGTAAAATGCTGGTGATCGATAAAGAATCTTTCATCATGCTTGTTCGAAGATTTGTTCTATTTTGTTCATGATTGGTATGCTTAAATTTCGAGGACGAATTTTATGAGGAGAGGATATTTCTCGATCTCATTCGATTATTTTAATATTAATCACATTTTTTGCATTTTGACGCAAGTGGAAAATATTTTTAATATCGTAAAATATTCCTAGAATGATCGAAAGAGTGGGGCCCGTACACATTCAGAATGTCAGTCTCGAGTGTCGAAAGTTGGATTTAAAATAATAAAAGAAAATTATATATATATATATATATAATAATAATAATAATAATAATAATAATAATAATAATAATATAAGTAAAAGAAGGAAAAGGAAAAAGGAAAAGTAAAAGAAAAAGAAAAGAAAGAAAAAAAGAAAATGGGAAATCAGAAAAATGAGGGGAGAAAAGGAATCGGGAGAGAGAAATCGAGGGGGAAATGGCGACTAGGGTTTCTGAGGAAGAAGAGAGGAGGAGGGAGGCGGGGCCGGCGACGGCGGCGTGGCGGGCAGGATGGCACGGTGTCGGCAGACTGCGACGGTCATAGGGAGATTTACTTGCAGCAAGAGCCATGAGAGAGAGAGAGATCAAGGCAAAGCCAGGAGGAGAAGGGAGATTACCCCACGAGGGTAACCGATATATAGCCGTGGTTACCGGGACGCAGGCAACCTTCCTCAAGTCGCAAGATTACTGATTCGTTCTCCGTCTGCATGCTTGCATTTCGCACGTATTTGGGTGTAGCTGACATTTGAGATATTTCGTTTCGGGGCCTAACGACGGGCGATGGTGAATCGCCTCGTGATGACTACGTGACAAAAAACCCAACGTGTTTTGATTTATGTTTTGTAGTTCCCGCGCTGTTTCTCGCATTAGCGAGTTTTATCCGACGACGGTATGTGTCTCCACGTGGGATGTGGTGACGGGGTCATGACGTGACGCGAATTCTGACCATATGATACGAGCATCGCCTATGAGGTTTTACCGGACGCGGGTTTATGATGATTGTCCCGTGAGGGACGAGTTATTACTTGATTTGTCAATTTAGTACGAGACATTTCCTCGATTTTCAGGATTCTTTACCACATGATATTTTGTTTTACGTGATTGCTATGCGATATCCCCGCTTCTCGATTTATGTGTACCGCTTTGTACGATTCTGATACTTGGCCGAGCTCTAGGCTCACGTTTTCATTTTTATCCCTTCAGACTAGTGGCATGGATACGCCAGAGCTCCTGGACGCGATCGCCTTGATACTCCTTTTCGCGAGTGGAGATATTACATTTTGGTATATTTCTGTCTGAGGATACGTTATGATTATTATTTATGGCCGGATGGTACCTTGATCATTGTATGTAAAATCTTGAAGTTGTGATAAGTTGTTGTAAATTTGGATACCTCCCCTTTTACGATTATGGATAGCAGTCATGTATTATTGTCTGGATTTATATCCGATGAGATCTTCAGGCGGGTTTTATTTATATCGGTCCCGTATATGTTTGATCATCACATCCGGATGGGTTATTGCTGTTGATGGAAATCTTATTATTGATTTTATTTTTGACTGCGTATATCAGGGTCCCGGTCGCGGATAGTCAGGTATCGCAGAAAAGATCGCATGGAGAGGTGTTTTTCGTCATCCTTGAGATAAGAAATCGATTGAATATCCGCGTGATACGTAGCATCCGTAAATAATGGAAGTTTGGGTCGAAAATGTTCAATTGACTGGGAAGTCAATTAATAGGTAGGCCGAGTCACGCGAGCGTGTTTTGAATGTTTGTTTAGCGGCCCGGATGAGAATTTGGTTGCTTGTGAAGGATGGTTTGTCAGAGGCAAGATGGAGAGTCCTTCGAATGATTGAATGTGAGCCGATTTGAAAAATTTTGGGATGCTTAATCTCAATTAAGGCTTAAATTGAATTTGGGAAGTGGAGGAGGTGTTCGAGGTTTTCGATTCAAATAAAGTTTGGTCTATTACCATAAGTTAGAGAGTGAGGCAAGCTTAAATGGTAGGGTTCAAAGGTATTCCACTTCTTGAGATGTTTTGTGAAGCAATTTTGAGAGTGATTCTCTCATTGGCATTCGCGATAGTAAAGGAAGATGAATTTAGTCGTGAAGGCACTAATTGAGTCTGTGGCCATTGAAATTGCATGTAAATATTGTATGTTTTTTTCAATTTTTGAGGAGCTTTGATAAAGTTTATCCCGATGGATGAACCTTTGATCCGTAAGATTGTGAATTTTTTATATCCGATCCGGGTTTGTAAATATCAATGATTGATTGACTGATTTTATTTGATAAATCGGACTTTAATGTGATATTGGGGGTGATTTGTTGGTAAGTCACCACATTAATGTAAATAATTTGATAAGAATATTTTGATTTACAATTTAATGAATGTGATTTTGAATAAGAAGAGTTGATCGATAGGTGATGAAATTTGTATCATTGTGCCTACAAGTTAAATGATTTAAAATGTGTGTTGAGTTTATTTGGCATATATGCCCACATCTCGGGGAGTCGTATGGTCATAAAAGTTTTCTAGTTGTATAGTAATTCGAGGCTATTTCTTAGGAGATGATTAGCCCCGAATTAATTTTCAATGGGTAGTTAAGGTCATTATTTGAGGTTATGTCGGGAGTGACATCGATTTTGAGGATCCCGCATAGAATTATGGAGGCATTGGTTTCTTTCTGCCGGGTTGTTAAATGCTTTGGGGATGTTGATGAATGCACGAGGTTATCTATGAATTATTGAAATTTAATTCGTTTGGGAAATGAATTATTTGATAGTTTAATGTTAGGAAGTGGTAGGTGATTTGTTTGATCAATGGTTGGTACTCGATGTTTTCTAAATCGATCCAGACTTGGAGTATTGTCAATTGAGGATATCGGGAGAATATACCGAGGTTACCTTCAAGATAAAGGTGCGGCCCGTTGAGTTCGGTGGCATTTTGAGGTTAGTGATTGTGTTGGCATCTTTTATGGATCTTTAAATTGGATCTTTCAGGCCCGTATTTGAGTCTATTTAGATGGATTCATTAATGATGTTTTTATTTGTTCGAGGAATTTATGGGGTATGAGTTCCGTTTGAGGGCTGTCATAGTTGTAAATGGTAGTTTGTGGTTTGCCCAATTAAGGAGATGTGAGTTTGCTTCGAAGTAGTATTGTTTGGGCACGTTGTTTCTTCGATGGCATGTTTGTAAAATCAAGGAAGATTAAAGCGGTGACCAGATGAGAAATGCCATTGTTTGTTCTTTTGAAGGTGCGTGATTTCTTAGTCTCAAGGGAATCTTTGCTAAAGCGATTTGTCGAGGATTCCTTGAGAATTGTAGCGTCTGTAGGACATTAGGCTTAGTAGCTTACTGTTCGTTGAAATGATGAGTATAAGGGGAGCTTTCAGAAATAAAGGACGATTGTCCGCAAGTTGATTTTGGTTGATCCCGATGGATTAAGTTAAATATGTTGTAGGTCATGATGCTTCTGAGGAAGATTTGAGGTTGTGTTTGATGCAACATTTTCGGGTAGTTGCCTATGGGTTACGACCAGTTGAGATCTTTCGAGGATTTAGAAATATTATTTGTATGGAGATAGTTGTGGTTCAATTTGATCATAGAGTTTGAGGAAATTATTTCAAAAAAAGAGAGTTAATTATCTGCAACGTAAATGGGTGGATCGCTTAAGGGTTATTATTAGCAATTTTTTGGGTCGAAAGTCTTTGGATTTATTATGTATATGTTCATAAGAAAAAGTAGAAGCATGTTGGTCCGTAGCCTCTCGCTTTGTGAGGATTCGATTTGGATCCTTAGATAGAGAATTTGATTTGAATGTCGCTTTGAGGACTTTGATTTGGTGGGTGGCTTTGTTGAGTCCTGTGATGTCGAGAAGTAGCGGCTTTGATTTGATTGGTCCTGAAATCTTACGAGTAGAAGGAGATTTTGTCGACGTGAAAAGCTTGTAGGTGGATCTATTCTCGGCCTATGCATATGTTCTGAGATCGAAAGTTACGTAAGAGTTCAGTACTCTGTCTTCTTACATCTTTGTTTTTAGTGGAGAAACTCAGAGTTATCGGTGAATAACCCCGCCAAGAGTGGGCTCTAATCGAAGTTCTTCATGTGAAGAAGCTTTTCAAGATCGGAAGTGAAGTTCCTTTTGTTTGAGTGGTCATGAAGTCGGACGCAATCAAGCTTCTAGTCTTGTGGATGGATGAAAGCTCATGGGCGCCCAAGGTTGTCACCACCAGAGGAGTTGCAGTGGTCTAAGTTTAGTATGAAACCTCAAGATGCTCTATCGAGTGGCGAACATGATCATCGTCTTGCTTGGCAAGGAAGAAATCAAGAAGAAGCCTTCGAGATTTTGTTTGGGCTTGCATTGATGGATGAGGAATTTGGTGGCATATCGGATGATGAGGGATAAGTTGATGAAGCCGCTCCTTTCGCCAGCGATCGTAAAGTCATTGTCGAACTGGTCGCTGACACATTATCAAGATGAGAATGTTGGAAGGTATACTAATTTTGAGGCATTGATTGCGATTAGAAGCAAAACACGATCGAGGTTGCGCGGGGGAATCGTGTGGATTCACAATTACTCGAAGATAAGATTAATTTGAGAATTGAAGCAGAGATCGATTTGTAGCCCGATTGGATGATCGAGAGTTTGCTCTTCGAGGCAAGTGATGGATCGAGGTTGAGGTCTGATAAGACTTTTGAGGTTTTGCAATGAATTGGAGAGGTAGCCGAGAGATTGTTGTTGTTGAGTTTGGCGGTCGTGATGATGTGTTTTATGTATGTTGACAAATATGGGTCGATTTACTCGGCATGTGATCAAGTGTGAATTGTTGCTGATTTCGAGAAGCTATTTTATGTTGAGATTTTGATTCGATATTGGGATAGAAAGATCGGGGTCTTTGGTGATCGTATTTTGGAAGAATCTTCGATCAAGGTTAAGTCAAGATTTGTTCTTATTTTGTTCAAGGATTGGTATGAAAATTTAGGAGTAAATTTTTAAAAGGAGGGGAGATGTGATATTTCGGATCTCATTTGGATTATTTTAATATTAATTGTGATTTTAGGTATTTTGGACGTGTGAAAATATTTTAATATCGTAAAATATTCTCAGAATGATCGGAGGTGCGGAGTGGGGCCCTGTGTGCCTCGTAATGTTGTCCTGTGAGGTCGAGTGGATTTTAAAATAATAAAGAAAATTATATATATATATATATATATAATAATAATAATAATAATAATAATAATAATAATAATAATAATAATATAAGTAAAAGAAGGAAAAGGAAAAAGGAAAAGTAAAAGAAAAAGAAAAGAAAGAAAAAAAGAAAATGGGAAATCGAAAATGAGGGGAGAAAAGGACCCGGGAGAGAGAAATCGAGGGGGAAAATGGCGATTAGGTTTCGAGGAAGAAGAGAGGAGGAGGGAGGCGGCCGGCGTGCCGGCGTTCCGGCAAGGATGGCACGGTGCCCAGTGGTGACGGCGACGGCCGTGGTGGTGACGACTTACGGCAGCCGCGAGAGAGAGAGATCGCGGCAAAGCGCAGAGGAGAAGGGAGATTACGGGACGAGGGTAACGATATATAGCCGTGGTTACTTAGGAGGAGGTAACCGCCCGCCGAGTTGGTATCATTGATCTTTGGTTACCGATTTCGGTAAACGCTTTATATTCCGCACGTATTTGGGTGTATGATGATTTGAGATATGGTTTGGCCCACGGATGGGCGGTAGGAATGTCTCAGACGTATCGATGGGATAAAACCCTTTAACGTGTTTTTGATTTATGTTTTAGTTAAAGTTTTCTCTTGATTTGGACATTGAAGGTTTAGATCCTAAGACGTTTGATGTCTCCCACGGGATGTAGTGACGTTGCACGTGACGTGACCTCGGATCATATGATATGATATCGCCTGTGAGGTTTTACGGATCGTGGTTTATATGATTGTCCCGAGGGACGAGTTATTACTTTACGGCAAATTTAGTCACGGGAGACATTTCCCTGATTTTTGGGGATTTCACTTGACATGATATTTTGCTTTCACTGATTCTATCGATATCCCCGCTTCCGATTTATGTGTACCGTTTGTACGATTCTGATACTTGCTGAGCTCTGTAGGCTCACGTTTTCATGTTTTATCCCTTGGACTAGTGGTATGTGGATACGCCACAGAGCTAGGGGACGTGATCGGGCTCTGATACTCCTTTTAATGCGAGTGGAGATATTACATTTGGTATATTTCCTCGGGTCTTAGGATATGTTATGATTATTATTTATGTACGGATGATGCCTTGAGTCATTGTATGTAAAATATTGAAGTTGTGGATAAGTTGTTGTAAATTTGGATACCTCTCATGCGATTATGGATGGTGTCATGTATTATTGTCCGGATTTATATCCGATGAGATCTTAAGCAGGTTTTATTTATATTGGTCCTCATATATGTTTGATTGTCACATCCGGATGGGTTATTGTTGTTGATGAAATCTTATTATTAATTTTATTTTCGACTGCAGTATATTGTATCCCGGTCGTGACATATGTATGCCAATTAAATAAAATATTAATTATCAAGAATGCTTTTTAATATCACTCTAACATATATATATATATATATATTTACAAACGGACGGAAATCTTATAGAATACTAAAAACATAGATGTTACACTCAAGAAATAAAACTAGAATTCCCATATTTTAATGTCCTAAATATCAAATTTGTTCTATATTAAAGACTAAAAATTTTATACATCATAAATTACAATAAGAATTTGGGTAAATTACAATGACTCATTAATTTAACTTTTGATACTAAATTTAATAAAGTATTAGCCAAACTAAAATGTGTAAAATAAAAAGAGTGAAAGTAAAACTTCTAAAAGATAATATTTTGTCTTGAGATTTTTAAAGAAATGAGATTTTTTCAAGGACAAACTCTTAATTTTTTTATATACATACATAAGTGCTACAATACATTTATCAAAATAAACGTTCAATCTATTATTTGAGGATTGAAAGATTACAAAATACACTAAATTTACTATTTAATTCATAGGTTTATTTTTGTGTCCAAGGGCTTTATAGTTATATGGGACTGAGCCTATGTTAAACTAGTTAAATGACTTCTCAAAAGTAACTATCTGGTGGATTTAATAAACCACCAAATCGTTAGTTAAATGGGCTACAAAGCTAGAGGCAACTTTCTTGACCCTTAACTTCCTTTGAAAAGTCTAAACTTGTGGTCGTTAGAGCCTAACTATTAAGGCTATCTCTCAACTAATCTCAATAAAATTTGAATATACTAGACATATCCTAGAATTGAGTAGCCACGACACCCATGTTTAGATTGACCAATAAATATGTGCTATTACGACTCACACTATCTTCAAAGGCATTGTATTCGATTATCTTGAGGGGTCCGTTAGAATGTCCGTGCACTCGGTGTTGATCATGATGAGATGTTTTGAGACTTTTTATACATTTTTATTTGTGAGTAATTTGCATTTTGCAAAAAATAAAATGATAAACTCTTTCCCACATATGATATAGTAACATATATCACAAATTTGAATTCGATCCAAGTTATTTCATAAGGGTCTTCCTAGATCTTATAATTTAAATTATATATACTACAAACTAAAACAGGGGCAAAAGGGTATGAGACTAGTTATTTAATTGATCATTTGATTTTTAAGTCACTAAAACTCTAACTAAACTAAAATACTTAAATAAATGAGATATAGGAAAGTAGTAATCTTGAGGGTTAGTTTCTCCCTAGATAGATATTTTTCTTTTGATGTTAAAGATATTTTAAGGATTTATACTAAATCTTTTTTATAATGAAAGCTGAGAAATATTTTCTTATATCTAGTTGAATATACTTCTTGTGTAATAGTAGGTCTACTTAATATAGAGGATTTTGCCTATCCCCCTATAATAATTTCCTAGGAGTTTTCGGTTGTTTTTCTACTCAAGAATTATAATTAATTAGTACTATTTGTCTCTTATTGATCATATTGTCATAACATTTATATTTGGTAATCGCTCTTTATCAAGAAACAATTCTCATATTCACATACATATGCTTAATTAATTGCCTTACAGAATAATTACACTTTATAAGTTATTAATTTTTGATGTATTGTATTATGGACATTATTCACGTAATTTGACCGTATGGTCACTACTTTGATCAAATTCAATCCACTCGCTTGCATTTTACATCTAGAACAATCGTGTGGGTGGAGTTGTCTTCTAGTCCCTTCCCGCTTTGAGGGACATTACGCAGGCATGCCTTGACAAATGGTCGCCATTATACGGTCTCTAACAACATAATTTGACAGGATAGTCTCCACATAATTGACCATTGATTGGTTGGTCTCCCTCGCAAGAATGGCTCTTGATATGTTAGTTTTCATTGGAGGATATTCAATGGTGCTTCATCATAGATAATTAAAATCAGCAACAAGTTCATCATATTGAACTATTAAAGTAAATTTATTCATCGACTTTTCAAAATATTGCAAATAACTTGTAAAATTTTTACAAATATATTCTTTTACTTTTGAAAAATCCCCATTTTTGAGTTTTTAGGTGGCATTCTTTTGCAAAAACTAAAATCTTCAATTTTTGTAAAAAAAAAAAAATGCCTAGCTAAATTCTTTCTCAAAAAAATCTTGAGTATGAAATTTTACAAAATTTTAAATAAATTTGCTAATTTTATCATCAGAAATCCTAAAAGAAAAAAATAGCAATGAAGAAGGTATTATCGTGATCATGCGGATGTGTTTTGTCTTCACGCCGCGAGATGGATTGCAGCCCATCTTCCACAAGGTGATGAGGACTTGGGCTGTGAGTTCCTGATATTCTCTTACCCAACCACCTAGACATTTAATCATAAGAGAAATATCTGAGATAATAGAAGCTCCTAAAAAAATATTATTTCAATTTCAAAGAAATATCAAAATCTTCATAACCAATAACTGGGAAAGTCACTATATATTATAATGGATAATTTCAAAAGAAAGATATACATTTTTCCTTATAGGAAATGACAATTTGTGATGTTTACGATTGGGCATACATCACAAACATGATTATTGTAAAAACGTACAATCATCAATGGTTTGTTTGGGTAAAAGTAAACAAGACAATGAAGGATGTCTAAATCAAGAAAACTAAAGTAATTGTTTATTAATTGGCTTATTATTACATGCCAAGTAATCAAAAGATAGAGAATAATAAGACAAAGCTCAAAAATAAAAGTTGAAGGTCTAGAATCCAACTATGGAGATAATATATTTGCCTTCAATTAGTAGAAACATTCCGAACATCAAATTTCGCCAACCATTTTCGATGTAGAGACATCTTATATGAAATAATTATTTGAAAAGAAAATAAAGCAACAATTAGAATCATTGCATAACTTTTGTACATAAAGGAGATTGAAAGTCAATGACAACTTCCAATAGAATATTATTGCATATATCAACATCCTCTCTATGTAACCTATGTTAAACTTCTATCAAGAAGTTCAAACAAGCATTCAATTTTTTTCAGGTTTAGAATTGTAAAATGTGTGTGATATACCGTATGATCAATTGCTCTAGTGTCTATAATTTATTGTATTTTCCATATTATGATAAATAGAGCTAATGGGAACAAACAAGAAGGTCATAACCATGAGATTATTTGCACTATGTGTGATGTCTCCGCCAGGTATTGAAGTCGGCATCTTCTAATTTTAGAGTAAAGAAATAATCTATTATAAATGCTTTGGAGTAATACTTTGAATTGATCTCTGGGGACATCATTATTCATTTGTCTAGCGGCAACATTGACAAAAATGATGTCTTGTTTCGTACAATGGTTTTTTCTTATTGGAAAGCCATGAAATTTATAGCATCTTTCAATAGTGTGCCCTTGCATCTTACATTGTGCACATACATGCTTTTGGACAAGTCTAAGATTAGTCTTCAAACAAGCATCAATAATATGTCCATTGATCTTACAATGGCTATAATAAAGTTTCCTGAAATTATTTCCATTATCAAATTTTTTTACAGTCATAATAAAATTTGTGTTGCTATTGTGAGAAAATTGTTTTCTATTCTCCTCCTTTTTAACGAAACCATATGCCTTTTTATATCAGGAAATGGTTTGATGAGAAGAATTTGAGCATTTAAAATTCTAAAATCTTAATTGAGATCGATAAAAAACTCAATGACTAAGTCTCATTTTTTATTTTCATATATGGTTATCATGCCTCCACAAGAGCAAGAATGAAGAGACCCATAATTTAGCAGTTCATCAAGAAGGCATTTCAATTTTAAATAATACATATTGACTCAATCATCTCCTTGATGCAAATCATGTATCATCTGTTTTATTTCTTACAGCCATGGCCCATTATCTTAACTATTTCTTTGTTCTACTTTCTTCCACAATTGACAAGCACTATCAATGTCTATGATATCACTCCTTAGCTTGAGAGATACCACATTTTGTAACCAAATAACTACAATATCATTACATTCCATGCATGAATTATAAAGAGGATCATTCCTGTCCACTGGTTGTGAAATATTGCCATTTATAAATCCAACTTTCATTTTTATATTCATCTAAATTCAAGATCCAGTTGAGGCTTCTTGAGACAAAGTTGTTCTTGTGTCCTCTATGATGGTAAATAACTGCTTTCTGATTTGATGATCCTGATACCATAAAAGAAACAAAATAGAAGAAAGAGATGCAATTATTTCACTCATTCAATTGAACATTACAATCTGTAACTAACAATGAAAATATATATATAGAAAAATGTACACTACATTTACCCCATCCAAAACTAATTAATCTTAACCATAAATTATTAAAGTTAATTGTGCTAGTTGAGGAAGGAAGACTATGGAGCAAAGATTAGCAATCCATGTATCATGGTATCATCCAATCGCCGTAATGTAATAGCTTCTGGTGTTGGGTCGAGCAAAAACACTTGTAAGTTAATAACAGCTGTAAGATATGCTGTAGGGAAATGTCAACTAAATTTTTCCTATACTACCTATTATATTGTGTATGATATCCATACACATGTCTGGAAAGATATTATATGTCAACTGTTGCATATAATGAGAAATAACCAATGGAATAGTGAATTATATAGTCATGGGTAGTATGCATCAAGATAAACAAGACGTGAATCAACATTGTCAAAGAACATTAGTATACATCAAAGATGCAACATCAGCATAACCCTCTTAGATAAATCACACGAGTTCTTACTAGATGAATGGGAGTGAAGGTCGGGCGTTTAGCCCAAGCTTTTGTAGATGCTTTAAATTGTTCCTTGACAATATTTGATGTAATTAGATCTCGATTTTAGTAGTTTGAGTTGTGTGGCTATGGATTGGTGATGTTGTAGAGTTTTTGGACAATGTTTTGATGTCCAATCGATATTTTTGTAGCCCTTGCCATTAGGCGGTATGTGTTCGATATCGTGGCATGTAATATTTTAACAACAGAAAGAGTTGACAATGGCTATAATTAACCCTACTACTTATTCCTTAGATTGTTGAATTCACTTGCTTGTGATTCTCATAACAAAGAAAGAGTTGAACTGCCGGAGGGACATGCTTTCAAATTGAGATCGAAACCAACCAGATGGCATCAACTTTGAGCATGTCAAACTTTGCAATGATAGCTTACTGATGCCCAGAGATAAAAGCCAGTTGATGCAATGAGGAGAACCGCTGGCTTGGATAATCAAGGCATTGTCAGCTCAGCGGCAAATCTTGAGAGGCAAGTTGCTATTTCTTGCCTCATCATGATCTTTTATGTTTTTTTCCCTTTTCTTTTTCTCTTAGAATTCCACTTTTTGCTGATATAGACTTTGATCTAGCTTTGCATTTTGTGCAGAACAAGACGAAGGGCTTGGAAATTGGAGGATATGAAGATAAGTACAAAGCATATTGCATTGGCCGTGAATGAGGAACTTCATCTTCATACTAGACTTATCGTATGCCTTTCTATACACAACAACCAAGTTTTGAATTTCACCGAATGGATTTATTTGTTTTCTTTATGCTTTATGGTTTCCTTCCGTCTTGAAAAATTGATGTGCCTACATAATTGAGGATTGTATAATCCCCATTTGGCACCTTGGATTACTGTAGACGTGATGCTCTATGCCGCAGTGCACCTAAACACTTAAATTATTGCAATTTTAAACTTGTTTCTTTTTCTTTTTGTCTATGTTACGGTGCATATGGCCCATTTGCCTATTGCAGCATAATATTTGGTAGCAGCTCTATGCAACACCACCATAGATATAAATATTTGTAGATACGTATCAGCATCTGAACTTCCAATGCTGATATTTTCCAATACCGTAACAATATCATAATATATAGGCCATGTGGGCTTACGATTCTGAGAAATGTTTTTTTTCCTTACAACATAACTAATATCGATACATGTTATTTGATATGTTGATACCAAATGTCGCTACGACTGATATTAATACGTATACCAATATTTTCATCCAACATCACAGATTGCTTGTTTTAAGCAGTTATTAGACCTGACCATTGGTTGGGAATAGGCATTTCAGAGATTTAGAATAGAAACACTTTGGTCATAGTGCAATCTGATTTTATGATCTACTTCACCCATTTGCATTGAAGTTGAAGAATAATAATATGCATCATTAATATTTTAAAATTATATTACAGATTCAATCTTAACATCCTATACTTATGTTATATGCTGTTTTTTGATTGGACGATCACATAACACTCAAGATGCTTTTCTCCTGTTTAAGCCTTAACCCTACATGGATAATCTTTTTACTCTTAATTTTGTAGTTTAGATCCAAGGTAGTTTTAGAAATTTCTTCAAAGATAATGAAATTATTTATTGTTGTATATAGTTACTTTTCAAGTATTTCATCTCTTTTGTGTAAGCAAAATCTTGGAATTACTAAAATTGCATTTCATGTACTCACGTTGTTCTATTTATCTTGAACCTTTGGATTCATTAGCCTTCTCTATTTGTACTTTCTTCTTGTTTCAATTATCAAAGCATTACGATTTACGGCTTCATATCATGGTTGATAGCAAATAAATAACAAAACACCGGTACCAAACCAAATCAAATCAAATCATACACGCTTTATTTAGAAGAGTGTTTATAAGGTCCTTTTATTATCAAGCTCCTACATCCATTTAACAACCAAGATTAGATTAAGTAAATAGATGATAGAGATTACATTAAGGATTTAAATAAAAATTTAATTTTCACCATTCATGTATCTAACTCTAACCTTGACTATTGTATGGACATGGGAACCTCCCCATGGGGAGGACCATAACAGCTCTCTATTCATAATCACGCGCCATTGATTCATGTTCCATCTTGAGTCAATTCCTCTTCTTTAATGAAGAAGAGAGAGATGTTCAAATAGTAGTAGTTGTTCATTGATATTATAGTCTGTTAATTTGAATGTGAAGTTGCTTTATATAAAGGAAAAATGATAGCTAAGTGTATAAAGCTCTATTTATATACTTATTATATGTGATCTTACCTTACTTTTTTTTCCTTTTTGTAAGAAACTTAATGATATTTTATTTTTCTTATGTGGTGAAAACAGTGGATCCAAAGAAATCTAGGATGCTTGAACAAACGGACTAAAGGTGGGGTGCTCATGCTTGTGCCTACTCTTTCGGCCGCTGGAATTGTGATTCTTGTTCTAGTAATTTGGGTCTTTGATCAAATACTTGTGAAATTGTGATCTGCAAAATTACACGGATCTTTATCAAGGATACTTTTGATTTGTGTGTTATTGGTTTACTGATGTTGTTCTTGAGACTTTAGTTTTGTACCTCAGTCACCCATCTCAAGCTTTGTTCTTCCCACTTGAATCCATCCATACATTCCATGTGTTGAGGTCAACCAATGTCGGATCGGGATTTTAATTGTTGTTTTGACCAGCAAGAGTTGTATCGAAAAATTGGATTAAGATCTTATGGCTGAATTCTACGCTCCCACTCTACCTTCATCTTAGCCGCTTTATGTTGGTTTAACCAATCAGATTGGTAATCACCCAATTAAGGACCAAAACATGCATTTTCTAATGGTCTATAGAGTCCAAAGATTTATTTCTATGTTCGGGTTTAGAGATTGAGAATCCACTTCCTTGATAGATCCATTTCCCATTCGGGACACAAAGTTTGACAAATAAGGGCTACCTCGCCCGGTTTTCATATTGAGATCGATCATATTCTATTTAAATTAGACCACGGCTATGAATCAGCAGAATCTAAACTAGCCGTGGTGGGATAAGGGCAATAAAGGTTCAAGAAGAAAAGACATAGGCCGTTTGTTGGCTATTTATATCGATAGAAAGATTGTTGGTTCCCATTTTAACTCCGAAACCTTTTCTAGTATCGGGAGTAAAATAACTTGGTATTTTTTCATCGAAACGGAGGAAAATTGTCGCCAACCTTTACCTTTAATGTTTCTATCCTTTAATACTCGATACCTGGTTTTACTTTCAATGGGTAGCATTTATGGTGAGATCGACTTGAGGGCAGTTAAGGGGCTCAGCGTATATACCAGTTATAATAGAAAACTTTTGTAATTATTGTAGCTTATCCTTGGTGATTTTGAAAAAATAAAAAATAAAAAAGGCAGTCCGCATGCTTCGCCTCACTTCTATCTTCAAGAACTTTTGATGTGAACCTTTCATCTTTGGAGAACGTGGCTTAACTAGAACTTCCATAGCAGCCATGTGAGATTGGGGTTATTGGTTTTAGAAAGGTGAAAAATCTCAAAAATGTTTTTAACTTCTGATTTTAATGTGAAAATTTTATATTTGTATACAATTGCAAATAAAAAAATCAAGCATGTTTTCTTTTGATATTGAGTGATTTGAAAATATAAATATTAGAAAAAAATACCCAAAATAAAATGCCATGAACTGATACATTTTCTGCACACTGAATTTGGGCAAGTATTTTTAGCAGGCTAGCTGATGCATTTCCTTTTATTTTAGTTCATTTAACCACTGACTTATTATGCCTATTTATAACCTTAAAGACATCATACATATTATCATGACTCGAAATATGATTATTTTGTACCATTCATTCACTTGCACACACGGCTGTCATAATATGTTTGATGATGTGTTCTTACCTTAATCTGGTCACCATTATATCTTCAGTTTCTAGATTAAGTATGCTATGTGAAGTTGGGGCACATGCCATTATCTATGTGAAAGTACTCACATAGCAACAACAAACAAAGATTTATTTACACATTAAGGCATCAATTCATGTCCTCAAAATGCACAAGAGGAAAATACATATCCAAGTTCCATAGCCCCAATTGAAATGTTTAAGTACAGCTTCAGAAGACATTGAGACCAAAAGGAGGGAAAAACTAGTATAAAAACTGCAAATACCGACCGAGAAAGATGGCTTTCAAAGCTTCAGGTGCCGTTTGATCTCAACTGTTTGTAGCAACTGTAGGCAACACCAACTGATACGGCAGCACACAGAACAGCAATAGCAGCATGTGTATCTTCTTGCTCCCAGTTTTCATACCAGTCATCATAGCACATAATACCTTTTGCAATCCAGGACCCTTGTGGCTGTTACTTCTAGAGACTTCTTTCTTGCTTTTACTTTTCACGAAGGCCAATTTTGCTTCTACGATGTTGCTTCCAAGGTTATCCTCGCTGTCTGATAATATTGGATTCTAACAATAAGCATAGTTTTTATCAGGCTGACAGCAGCCTGTTGCCTCTGGCTGAGATCGACATGTAGGGTTGTCAAGTCGGTATGACAATCTAATGCATCTTTCCAAATCAATTCTATCACCATTTTGGAGCCACAGCTCCAGCGCTTTCTTCAGATCATAGTCGGATAAACCCATCAGGACCCTAAAATGAGTAGTGAGATGTCAAATGGGAGCAGATCTACTTATTTATTAGTTATGAGTTAGGATGAGCAAGTTAGTATATAATCAAAAAACAGGACTAGCTCAAGTAGTCCAAAGGTTATATTAACTTAGGTCATATGCACTGGTTTTTTTTTGACAGACCAATATCCTCCATTGTGTTCAGCAGAAGACAATGTTTTATGAGTTCCATGCATCGCATTTGTGTGGTAATAAATCTGATTAATGCACACGAAGTATGAATCTTTTATGTTCTTACAACTTGAAAAAGTCTAAATAATATCAACAACTTACCTCCATAGTTGCTCTACAGTTTCTCCTTTCACAATATGTTGCTCCAAATATAGGTACATCATCTGGAGCAACATATCCATACTTTGAAATTCAAAGGCTCGACCTTCAATCATTCAAGTAAAGCACTTTGAGATTCTTTTGGTGGTAAAATCAACAATAACTAAGAAAACTAAAAGACCAAATATCCAATATGATGAAGTCCACAAGAAAGGGAAAAAAACTCGTTTACCAGTACCATGTGTCCTGTCCATTAGTATTTGATCCAAATATGATCACATTTCTAGAATACTTATGGCCACCAATGTCAGAGCATGGATTGACAGATATTTTTCTTTGTAGACCATATAATTTAATCTCTTCTTTAAATCTTGTAACCAAAGGAGGCCCACATACTCCATAGTGGCGATCCCAACTTCCATAACAACATATGAAAACATAGAATCATCTTCATTTTTCTGGTATTCCGGGAAGCCATTCGCCGTATTTGATAAGAACTTTTTCAACAAACATGTCAATAACAAAGTGTGACAATCTCCTATATTACTAAGCAAAAATGGCATCATTATTAGTGAAGGAACTTTTATAGAACAATAAAGATAAGCAGATAAGTACATTCAATATTAAAGCTGAAGTACTTAGCAACCCATATTGAATCATGTCCGGGAAGATTAAGACATCTTCGTTTGATATTTTAGTTCCATCATAATCCTCACAAATTGTTAAGAAGGTTTTCTGTAATGGCCCAGATTTTAAAACGTAGAAAATTTCAGTTATCAAGTCAATATAATCCGGTTAATATATAATATTGATCGGAAGGCAAGATCCGGTCAACGTAAAATGTTGACCGGAAGGCGTGATCCGGTCAACGAAAAATGTTGACCGGGAGGCATGATCCGGTCAACGTAAAATCTTGACCAGAATCCGGTCAACGTAAAATCTTGACCAGAATCCGGTCAACAAAATTTTTTTTTTTTTTTTTTGGTAAGTAAGTGATTTGGATTGATGGGAGAAAATTTTACAAGCTGTGATTTATCCCCAAGTGTTATTCCGACTTAGGGATAAACCAAAATAGCTAGGGCATACCCCGAGCATTTTAATACAACCCATGAAACCAACTAATAGATAAAAATGCTGGTATTCATACTACATAAGCAACCACACAAAGGCGCTTCCTAAACAAAGCAAAAGAAGACATAACATGCCATTCTAAGGCCAAACTCAAATCAAGACCTTCACCTAAGCAAAAACTGGATAAAGATCTTCAAAACCATGGGGACAGCAATGGGTGCAGCTGCACTTACTAACAAAGAATTCACACCCAGGCAAAGAGTCTGACATGTTAGATAATGGCAAGATAGAGCAAGCATGCAAGCCAAATGGCTGCAAATCTCAACCCACGGGATTGAGCATTCTCGCCAACAATAACTTTGCATACCATCAAACCTGAGGGACATCCGACCGCCAAAGAGCTGTACCACACAGCAAAAACTATCCGAGCCAAACAAAGATAAACCAAATCCACACAGCAAAGAACGACAATTGGACCCAACAAAGACCAATCAACTCAATGCTTCAAAGACAAAGAACAAATGTAATGGGTAATGGGAAGATCCAAGTGCCGCACGGGATTCAAGCAGCCAGGACCGAGGACACCAATCATCGTCGACCAGCCGTGAATCAACCAACTTGGCATTAGGATGCAAACACAACGCCCTAAGCCAGCCACCATTAGATCTCCAAAAACAAAAGGTGTACAAAATGATTTCAGCCAAACCCAAACCTGTAATGCGTATGAAAATGCGTAAGACACAAAGAATAACCAATCCATCGAAAACCACAAACATCAAGCTCAATACTATACCAAATTAGATACAAATAGCCTTCTTATTGGCTACAACTAAACAAATCCATAATGATAATTGCCGGCCACGCTCGGTCACAGGCAGAAGCCGGACCTTCCCACCGCAGCAGGAACAGAACCGCCAAACACCAACACCAAACCGCCATCAGACATCAAGAACACAACTCACCGCTATTAAGCAATGAAAATTTAGGGGCACCATCTCAACAAAAAGGAAAATAAGTCACCAAAAGGCATCTCATCCAAATACTACTTAGTCCACAAACAACATGACCCAAGCCATAATCTCAAAATTCCCCCAACCCATTCAATAAAAGGGGCATACGGCAAATGAGCAAAGATAGAGGACAATCAAAGAACCTCGATTCCTTTGAGAAGAGACAAGACCCACTAGACAAAGTCAAGCTTCAAGGAAACAACAAAGAATGCTCCTGGCTTTAACACCCGAACACGAGCAGAATGTACCTCCGCCTAATAATGCCAGAATCGGGCAAAGAGACAACGGATCATCAAGCCTCAACCAATGGGGTCACCAACGATTCATCATCCATCGCAACCAATCAATATTTGCAAAGTAAATTCGCAGAATATACCATACACGGAAAGCCGATAACCAATATACGTGAGAATAATCCAATCAAATTCAATAGCATCAATAAGGACGCTTACCACAGAGGCCTCAACTGCAAGAGAACGCCTCACCGTATAGCCATTGAACTAAAGAAAGAATCGAAAGGTAAAACGATCCCACCAGAGGCGCAGTAAGCAGCACCCGTAATATCACCGCCGAATCCGACTTCAAACGGACAAATCCCCACCCACAGACAACTGGCATGGCCCAACATCCACATAGTCGAGTGAGATGAATGGAGCCAAGATCGAGACCGGAGCCTACAACCCCATTAGAATGGGGAGACCGAATCGAGGACTCGACCATAGGCTTGCACCGAGTAAACGAGGAGTCAGTCTTGTGAGAGAAAGAAGACCTCGAAGGCCTGTAGCCAAGCCTGAATCAGCAGAAAAGAAAAACACAGCAGCGGCCGAAAGTTCATGGAACGCCAACACTTTCGAACTGAGGTCCAGAACACGAAGGAATCGAGAATCGGAAACCATAAATCGACCGGGCTGAGCAACCAGGAGGCCGGCCAAGGCCGGCTCCGGCGCCGCCCGGCCAGAGGAGGATCACCGAAGGGGCCGGCCGAGAGGGCCGAGCGCTAGCAGTGGGCAGTTCGCAGAAACGAATTTCAAAATTTGAAATTCAAAGGTTATCCACACCGCTCCGGTCAACAAAAAAGGTTGACCGAAAAACGTGAATGGAAGGAAGGACGGAGTGGCTTGTATATTGGAGGCCGGAGTAGATTATGGGAAAGCCGAGGTTGATAATCCGTGGCCAATGTGTGTCGATCAAAGTCGTAGAAGTTATTGAATTTGTTTACATGATAAAGCTAAATCCTGTTAAGTACAGTGAACCAGGAATTAATTAAAGAAATCTAAAACCCGTTAAGTTCAATTAACTAAAAATTTATAAACTTCTTGGAAATGTAAAATCATTAATGATCTAATTAATAAGGGAACTTTTAGGAAATGTAGAAGTTATAAATAAGAAACATTCCCCTTGGATTTGCCAAATGGTGAAACATTCCCTTTGGATTTGCCAATCATTAATGATGAAACATTCCCCCTGTAGTGCCAATCATTAATGATAGTATCAGACTTAAGATCTATAAATAAGAATCAGAGCAGTAAGAAAAAGGTATGCAATAGAACTTATAGTAAATGGAGGCCAAAAGATCAAGACAAAGTAGAAGAAACCCAGGAAAGAGTAAAGATCAAGGCAAAGTAGAAGAAACCCAGGCAAGATACCCACCCTTGTTTTTTAAAAAAGTTCATATTTATGCATGTTTGCTATGTAGTATATGATATTCTTATGAAATTATGTATGTATGATGTTTGTTCTGTTTCTGTGAATTATCATGCTTAACCGCATGTTTAAAAGAAACTCTGGTATTCATGGTATTAGATGTTATTCTGTTTGAAGTATATGTTTGATTGTCGATCTATATGAATTCTGATAATTAGTGTTTAAAGAAATGATTTCTAACTTTTAAGAAGAAGAGCTTCTGACTTTAAAAAACTCCGACTTTTAGAACTACAGACTTTAAATGAAAATGAACTCCATTTTTAAAACTCCGAATTTAAAGGAACTCCGGCTATTTGAGCTTTGGTTTTTAATGGAATTAGAACTCCGTTTCTAAATTGGCCGGCTTTGTTGAAAAAGAGCTCTAGCTTTTATGAATAAAGAACTTCGGCCTTTATGAATAAGGAACTCCGACTTTTAAGAACTTCGGATTTTAGAAAAGAACTCTGCCTTTTGAAAAGAACTCCGGCTTTTGGAACTCTGGCTTTCTGTTTGAAAAGAACTTCGGCCTATGAACATGGAACAATGCATGTAATCCGGATAGCAAGTGGAACTCTACGACTTTCGACTTCCGAACTATGATGTATGGCCATTAAAAGATATGAATTATGAACCGAGTTTCCATTAAACTTGCTGTTAAAGATGGATGAAGGATATTGGAGTGACACTTGAGGATTGCCTCCTAGGCCACGGGAGGGAACTTTCTGGTGGCATAAAATTTTTGGACTACGGCCTCGTATGCCAGGTTAAAGGCATTACCTCCCACCCCGAGGAGCATAATGAGGGGATACGACCTTAGGTTGTGGGGTTACACACAACCCGTCCTCGATGTTGTTCGCTCTCCTGTCCGGTCTCTAAAGATGATAAGAATTTTTAATGATTTTATGAGTTTTCAAAAGACAAGATAATAAGAAAAAGACTAAGAAAATTCCGAACTAAAGAAGAAAAGACATGATGATTTTTGTATGCTAAAATCTCTGTTTTGATGCGCTTATATATATATATGTTTATGTTTTTTCTATTTTCTGCATATGAGTATTTTGATGAGCTTTGTGGCTCACTCTTGTTATTTTCAGATGACGAAAGACTCATGGAGGACGAAGTTGCGTAGAACCTTATGGTGCAGCCAAATAGTTCGGTTGGCCAGAGCTGATTAAATGAAGAACTTAACTTTTATTTCCTTTTGATGTTTTGAGAAAATTGTAAAATGATTCCGCTGTTTATGACTCTATTGATGTTGTTAGTATGTTTCCGTGATTACTTTTTGGTTAATGAAAGGTTTAGCAAGCATCTTAGACTTTCAAGTCTGGCTAACCTTAATGTTGGTCGGCCCGGGTGTGAAATTAAAATCAAAAAGGCCAGCTCATGGCGCGCAAATTCACCAATAATCCCCGTATAAGAAAGAAAAGTAAAATTTTTTTATCAATTAATATTTATTGATCTTTTTAAGACTTGACGGTGACTTTATGCGTGAAATTAAGTACGGGCCGTCACAGTTGGTATCAGAGAATAAAACTGAGATGCTTTAGGTCAATTTGAATCAACACAGAAACTTAGGGCAGGATTAGTTACAGAAAAGGGTGGGGGTTGATTTTACTTATGCTTTGGATGGAAAAAATTGTGATAGCTACCCTTGGCTAGTTGACTGACGAAAATGTTCTTTCAGAAATCAACTAAAGTCATGTCTAACAGAGGAAGGCGAACTGGACGGACTAACAACACTCTGGATAGGGAGGTAAGATACTTGAACTTGCTAGACCGGATGGCTGAAGTCATAGAAGCTTTGGCCCCATCAACTCCACCAACTCTAGTAACCACACTAATTCCTGTTCATCAAGAGAGGTCGGTCTATGATAGTTTTACCAATGAACGAGTTCCCCGACCTCTCGAAACCCGAGCCCGGAAGCGGACACTGATCCAACGATCGAAGAAGGTGTTTGCGGTAATTAAGTGTCCTGCTAAAGACATGGTTCTTTACGCCACCCATAAGCTGACGGGTGAAGCCCACCACTAGTGGGAAATGCAGAAGAGAGTTTTCAACGTGCCGCACTCCAGATATTAGTTGAAAATATTCAAGCAGCGTTGGAGAAATATTTCCCGCTAATCTTCGTGGATGTATGAGGATGAATTCCCTTCGCCTAAGACAGGGTACTTGCTCTGTGGCGGAGTACAACACAAAGTTTACAGAGTTATCTCGCTATACTCCTTATATGGTGGAAGACCAGGGGAGGAAGACTTGGAGATTCTTTCAGGGATTAAGGGATGATATTAGGAGGTATATTTCAACTCTGACGTTGACCACGTACGGAGAGGTGCTCGAGAAGGCTGTTATCTATGAGAAGGAGCTGGAGAGAGGAGTATTTCTCAGGCAAAGGACTTTTAGTCAGACTTCAAGGGCCAGTACTAGTGGAGGCCCTTCTAAGAAAGCAAGACCATTGAGGCCCAGTGGAGAGCAGAACCGATCCATACAGATTTTTTGAACTCCGGCTAATAATGCATGTGATCATTGCGGGAGATCACATGAAGGGAAGCCTTACTATAAGAAGCTGGGAGTTTGTTATAACAGTGGCTAGGCTGGACATATGATCAGAGATTGCCCACTCGTTAAACAAGCCCCAGGATTTAAGTCTCCTATTTCAGCTAAGGTGCTTGCCGTTTCTGCAAAGGAGGCCAAAACGTCTACGGAAGTGGTGGAAGGTACACTTTCTATCTGTGGCACTTCAAGTCATGTGCTTTTTGACTCAGGATCTACTCATTCATTTGTCTCCCATGAATTTTCGAAGTATCTTACGACCCTTCCTCAAGTTCTTGGCTGGCCATTGATGGTCGCCTCACCCACAGGATCGTTAGTAATATTAACTGAAGTATATTCAGAGTGTTCGATAGAATTAAATGAATACGTGATGCCTATTAATCTGGTTTTGTTGGAAATGAAGGACTTCGATGCAATCTTGGGAATGGATTGGTTAGCCAGATATCATGCCAAGATTGATTATTTTTGAAAAAGAGTAGAATTCGTCATCCCTGGAAACAAACCTTTCTATATTCAAGGAGTCCAGCGTAAAGAAGCATCTTGCTTCATTTCGGCCCTACATGCCAGGCAATTGTGACGGAACGGATTTTTTTTTATTTGCCAACACAGGATCAGAGATGCCATCTAGGACCCATATTATTAACCATAAAAATCCTAGCGAAAGTCATTCTAACATCTTGCAGGAGCATTCATATTCATTCCAAAATTTTCATTTCCAAATACATAATCAAAACATCTAACTATAAAAACTCATGAATCATGATTAGGTTATTACAATACTATTCTTCCAAAATGAGCTCCTGAATCTTCAATAGCCGTTTAGACAATTCTAGTCACTTCAACTCGTCCGGCACGAGCTCTAAGGTTTCATCTGTAGGGGAAAAATAGAAAAATAATGAGCCGGAGCTCAACAAGGTACATGCTGATTGTCGTAAAACAATTATCAAAACAATGCATAAATATCAGTAATAGTGGCGGATCAGAAAACTGGAGTAATCAAGATAGGAAATAAATTCTAACAGAATCGTAAGCAATACCAAAATCAATACTTAGCTGGATGAAGGTTGATCAAAATACCAAAGCATAAAACAGAGTTATCTTTGTCATAATAGTCTTCCTTTATTCTCCGCTTGCTGGGAAGGGTATTAATCGAGGAGATTGTGTTCACCCACACAATCCAAGGCCAATAATGAAATATCACATCTCGTGGGGGATCGGGCAGCCACCCGGCGGTAGCCGGTAAACCATACTTTCCTCCCGACCGTAACGCCGAGGATGTGGCGACTCATGAATAACTCCATGGACAGAGTTCGATGTTCCTCCGGACCATCTTAGAGAGGACAAAGGCAGCCCATAAATGATTGCTTTCCTCCCGACCGTAACGCCCGAGGACAAAAACGGTGGACCATAAATAATTCCATGGACAGAGTTCAATGTTCCTTCTGACCGTAACGCCCCGAGGACAGGGCGGTCCACAAATAATTCCATGAATAGAGATCGCTTTCCTCCTGACCGTAACGCCCCGAGGGCAGGGCGGTCCACAAATAACTCCATGGACAGAGTTCGTTTTTCCTCCTGACCGTAATGCCCCGAGGACAGGGTGGTCCACAAATAACTCCATGGACAGAGTTATCTTCGATTACCACCTTAAGGCTCTAAGGTATGCCGGAGAACCTTATCTCCCCAAATCGGTACAGATAGTCTGATCATAAGGTCGGTTCATATTTTCTTTATTCCGGTTTCAAAATCAAACTGAAGAAGCCGGATTCAAATTTTAGATGCAAATCCTTATGCAAGGCCGGTTTCACACTTTACTTTAAAAATCGTGTTCCTTGTCTTACATGCAAAGTGTCGATTTCCATTTTGTATGCAAAAGCCGAGTTTTCATGTATGCCGGTTTCGATTATATCATAAAAGGGGGCCGTTTCATTTCCTTTCAAAAGGGCTAGTTCGCTTCTATGCAAAAGGGGCGGTTGGATTTTTCACATGAGGACCGGTTTCGATTTCAGAAAAAAGGGTAGTTTCATTTCAACATACCCAAGGGGTCGTATTCAGTTTGGACGAAAAGAGGGCCGATTTCGATCTTACCGTCAAAGAGGCCGAATTCGACTTTTACATACAGGGGCCGATCCCGATTCCAGACCTGCCAAGGCGGTTTCGATATAAGGGCCGGTTTCGACATCAAGGCCGGTTTTGATTTTAAGTGCTCAAAGCCGAGTTCGATTTTGAATATGCAAAGACCGATTCGGATTTTAAACCTGCCAAGGCCGGTTTCGATGCAAAGGCTGATTCCGATTTCAAACCTACCGAGGCTGGTTTCGATTTAAAACGTGTAAGGGCTGATTCTGATTTCAAACCCGCCAGACCGGCCAATACAAAGGCCGGTTTTGATTTTAAAGCCGATTCGATTTCAAACCACAAGGCCGGGTTTCAATTTAAAATGTGTATGGGCCGATTCGATTTCAAACCCGCTAATGCCTTTTCAAAGCAGAGAGGCCGGTTTCGATTTTAAGGCCAATTCGATTTCAAACTCGCCATGTCCGGGCTTCAATGCAATGGGCTTGCCTCGATTTTAAACATGTAAGGGCCGATTCCGATTCCAAACCTGCCAATGCCGGTTTCGATGAAAGGGGCCGATTTCAATACCAAGGCCGGTTTTGGTTTTTAATGCACAAAGCCGACTTTGGTTTCTGACGCAAGACCGAATTCTATTTCAATGCAAAAGAGGCGACGCACAAGCCGATTTCGATTTTCGCTTTCAATACAAAGACCAAATCCGACTTCAACGCTGTGGCCTATTTCAAGTTCGATACACAAGGCCGATTTCGGCTTCGACGCAAAGGTTTGATTTCGATTTCAATACCAAGGGGCCGGACTTCTTTCGTTTCAAGGAAAAAGCCGACTTTTTACTTCATGGTGGCCGGTTTCATTTTCATTATACAAGGTTGGCCGGTTTCGACCTTCTCAAGGAGGGCCGATCTTGATTTACAACAATGGTGGGGCTGGGCCATTTTGCAAGTAAAGGGGCCGATTTTGATTCTAACATGATAAAGAAGCGATCCTGATTTTTGAGATGAAGGTAGGCCGGTTCTAATTTTCATATGTAAATGGGCGAAGTTCCAAGCAGCATGTCAAAGTCGGATTAAGTGCATGCAATGCCGGTTTCGTTCTTTATGGAGCTCAATTTACATGCAGAATGCCGGGTCGATCTTTATGAAGTAACCGAGCTTAATCTTTTTAATGCGTAATGCCGAAGCCCGGGAATCAAAAACCAAGAATGCCGGCGGAAATCGTAATAATAATACGTATGGGAAAAACGAGAAAACAATGTAGAATATGCAAATAAAAATGCAAAATGCATGTATTTTAAAACAGAGTACGCTTGCCCGAGAGTTAGCCGCCTAATCTCAACGTCCCGAAGCTCTCTCCTTTTCTCTCTTCCTTCGCACCCGCCGAATTTTCCTTTCCCTCTCCCTTCGTGATCGATCGATTTATATAGAGGAAGGAGTTGGTGGAGTGTTGGGTAGGTTACCTGCCCTGCATTTGTTTTCAGGGGGTAACGAGGTTGTTTCACTCGCTTCATCTGGGCCGCGCTCACGCTTCGTTGGATTCCAACGAGTTAGGTTTTCTCCCGTAGGCACATGCTCGGGCCTAACTTGAGGGGCCGATGACCATGCAATCGGCCGCTTGAATCCAAGGGGGCCGATTCCACTGTCTGGGCCAATTTCATTCATGCCCACTTAAGGGGAGAGGCATTTGTTATTTTGGGTCTCACAAGTACAAGGGCCGATTTCATGGGCCGATTTCATCTTTTACATCAGGAGGCGATTCCACTTTTAAAGTGGCCGAATTAATTATGCCCACTTAAGGGCCGATTTCACATGTTGATTTAAAAGGGGGCAAACCTATTTCAAGCAGTTGAAGTTTTGGATCTCACGCTTGATTGGTGATTGATGTCAAACTTATCTAGCTTTCGCTAGTGTGACTATAGAAGGACAAGAATCTTTGGCCAAAGAGATTCCTATGGTGCTGAAATTCGAAGACATTCCTTGATAAATTACCTGGATCAGCACCAATATCCAAAGCACCATATCGGATGGCACCGGTCGAGCTTAAAGAATTGAAACAGCAACTGCAGGAATTATTAAATAGAGGTTCCATTCGACCGAGTGTGTCACCATGGGGAGCACCGGTTCTTTTTGTCAGAAAGAAGGACGGAACCATGAGATTATGCGTGATTATCGTGAACCAACAAAATTACCAATTAAGAACAAATATCCTTTGTCAAGGATTGATAACCTCTCGACCAATTACAAGGAGCTTGCGTATTTTCAAAAATCGATCTTAGATTCGGATATCATCAGCTTCGGATCAAAAAGGAGGATATAGTAAAGACGGCGCTCCGGACTAGATATGGGCACTACGAATTTATAGTGATGCCTTTTGGGTTGACTAATGCTCCGGCTATCTTTATGGACTTGATGAACCGAATTTTTCAATCATACCTGGACAAGTTTGTAATTGTCTTTATTGACGACATTCTTGTGTATTTGAAAAGCTATGAGAAACATGAGGAGCATTTACGGACTACACTCCGGATCCTTAGGGAGAATTGGTTGTTCGCCAAATTGAAAAAGTGTAAATTTTGGTTAGAGGAAGTGGGATTCATTGGATACGTTATCTCCAAAGAAGGGATTTTCGTCGATCCTAAGAAAGTGGAAGCAGTGGTAAAGTGGAACAGGCCAACCTCTGTGACCGAAGTACGGAGCTTCTTAGGCTTGGCTAGTTATTATAGACGATTTGTGAAAAACTTCTCCCAAATCACTCTGCCACTCACGCAATTAACAAAGAAAGATGTCAAGTTTGAGTGGAGCAATGATTGTGAAAGGAGTTTTCAGACACTTAAAGACCGGTTAACTTCTGCTCCAGTCCTGACCATTCCAAATGGATCAGGAGGATTGATTGTTTATTGCGATGCCTCAAAGATTGGGTTGGGCTGTGTTTTAATGCAACACGGAAGGGTAATTGCCTTTGTGTCGCGACAGTTGAAGGATCACCAACTCATGATCTGGAATTAGCCGCTGTAGTGTTTGCATTGAAAATCTAGAGGCATTACCTATATGGTGGGAGATTCTTAGTCTACTCCGATCATAAGAGTCTAAAGTATTTATTCTCCCAAAAGGAAATGAACATGAGGCAGAGAAGGTGGATTGAATTTCTGAAGGACTATGATTGTGAAATCCGGTACGAACCAGGAAAGGCTAATGAAGGTAGCTACGCACTAAGTAGGCGCGGGGCCCGTATTCGCTAGAATGCAAGTTAAGCAAATGGAGATGCTGGATTGTCTCATGTATTATGATGTCCAGCGTTATGTGCAAGGAAAGCGGATGATTTTGATGTACCTTCAAGTCCAGCCAGAGATGATAAATGAGGTAAAGGGATGTCGGGCGAATGATTCTTTCCTTGTAAAGATCATGAGTGAGCTGGACAAAGAATCCCGAAGTGATTTTCATGTTACGCCAGATGGAGCATTAAGGTTTAGGAATCGGTTATGTGTGCCAAATAACAAAGAATTAAAGGAGAAAATTTTTAAGGAAGCCCATCGATCCCGTTATACGATCCACCCAGGAGCCAATAAGATGTACCAGGATTTAAATAAAATATTTTGGTGGAGGAATATGAAGAGAGATATCGCAACTTATATAGAAAAGTGTCTTGTATGCTAACAAGTAAAGGTCGAAAGAAAGCAGCCATCTGGGTTATTGCAACCAATGCCGTGTCCAGGCTAGAAATGGGAAGATATTGCCATGGACTTTGTGACCAGACTGCCAAGGACGCCAAGGAAATATGATGCTATTTGGGTTATTGTTGACCGGCTGACAAAGTCAGCCCATTTTCTGGCGATTCGGACGACATACTCCTGAGATAAATTAGCTTAGCTGTATGTAAACGAGGTTGTCAGGCTTCATGGTGTGCATACCTCTATTGTATCAGATAGAGACCCTCGTTTTGTTTCACGATTCTGGAAAAGTCTACACAAAGAATTGGGTGCCGAATTAAAATTTAGTACCGCTTTTCATCCGCAAACTGATGACCAGTCAGAACGGACTATTCAGATCCTCGAGGATATATTAAGGGCCTCAGTTTTAGAGATGAAAGAGACTTGGGATAATTTCTTAGCCTTAGCTGAATTTGTTTATAATAATAGTTACCTGGCCAGCATAGGCATGGCCCCTTTTGAGGCCTTGTATGGGAGGAAATGTAGATCGCCGATTCATTGGGAGGAGCACGGAGATAAAAGAATTTTGGGTCCAGATATTATTAAGGAGATGATAGAAAAGATAAAGTTAGTACATGAGAATCTCAAAGTAGCCTGGAGCAGACAAAAGAGCTATGTAGACCGGAGGATATCTGCATTAGAATTTGAAAAAGACGATTTTGTATTCCTAAATGTATCACTATCCAAGGGAAAGTACAGGTTTGGGGTAAAAGGAAAGCTGAAGCCACGATTTATTGGTTCTTTTAAAATTTTAGAAAGGATCAACGAAGTAGCTTACAAACTTGCACTACCTCTGAACTTGACAGAAGTACATGACATGTTTCATGTATTAATGTTTCGAAAGTATGTCCATGATTCTACTCATGTAATTGAGTATGAACCTTTGACAATTGACAAGGACTTGTCCTATATAGAGGAACCAGTGAAAATCTTAGATCGAAGGAAACAAAAACTACGCACCAAACCAATCGGTCAAATAAAAGTGCTCTGGAAGAATCACACTTCCGAAGAGGCAACTTTGGAACGAGAGGAAGAGATTCGGAATAAATACCCCGAATTGTTTTCTCGAGGTTAGTATCTTTATTTAAAATTACGAGAACGAAATTTACCGAAATGGGGAGATTAGAACGGCCCAGATTTTAAAACATAGAAAATTTCGTTATCGAGTCAATATAATCCTGTCAACATAAAATGTTGACTGAGAAGAAAGATTCAAGTCAACATAAAATGTTGACCGGCGTGATCCGCCAAGATAAAATGTTGATCGGAATCGGGTCAACGTGTTGACCGGAAAACGTGAATGGAAGGAAGGACGGAGTGGCTTGTGTATCGGAGACCGGTAGATTATGGGAAAGCCATAGATAATCCGGTCAATGTGTCAATGACCGAAGCCGTAGAAGTTATTGAATTTGTTTATATGATAAAGCTAAATCCTGTTAAGTACAGTGAACCAGGAATTAATTAAAGAAATCTAAAATCCGTTAAGTTCAGTTAACTAGAAATTTATGAACTTCTTGGAAATGTAAAACCATTAATGATCTAATTAATAAGGAAACTTTTAGGAAATGTAGAATTCATAAATAAGAAACATTCCCCTTGGATTTGCCAATCATTAATGATGAAATATTCCCCCTATAGTGTCAATCATTAATGATAGTCATCAGACTTAAGACCTATAAATAAGAACCAGAGGAGTAAGAAAAAGGCATGCAATAGAACTTATAGTAAATGGAGGCCAAAAGATCAAGACAAAGTAGAAGAAACCCAGGCAAGAGTAAAGATCAAGGCAAAGTAGAAGAAACCCAGGCAAGATACTCACCCTTTTTTTATAAAAAAAGTTCATGTTTATGCATGTTTGCTACGTAAGTATATGATATTCCTATGAAATTATGTATGTATGATGTTTATTCTGATTCTGTGAATTATCATTCTAAACCACATGTTTAAAAGAAACTCTAGTATTCATGGTATTAGATGTTATTCTGTTTGAAGTATATGTTTGATTGTCGATCTATATGAACTCTGATAATTAGTGTTTAAAGAAATGATTTCTAACTTTTTAAGAAGAAGAGCTTGGATTTTAAAGAACTCGGACTTTTAGAACTACGGACTTTAAATGAAAATGAACTCCGTTTTTAAAACTTCGGATTTAAAGGAACTCCGGCTATTTGAGCTTCGGTTTTTAATGGAATTAGAACTCTAGTTTCTAAATCATGACTTTCGTTGAAAAAGAGCTCTGGCTTTTATGAATAAAGAACTTCGCCTTTATGAATAAGGAACTCCTGCTTTTAAGAACTTGATTTTAAAAGAACTTCGCCTTTTGAAAAGAACTCCGGCTGGAACTTTGCATTTTGAAAAGAACTTGTGCCTATGAACATGGAACAATGCATGTAACTGGACCTTAGAAGTGGAATTCTACGACTTTCGAGTTCGAACTATGATGTATAGCCATTAAAAGATAATGAACTATGAACCGAGTTTCCATTAAACTTGTCATAAAGATGGATGAAGGATATTGGAGTGACACTCGAGAATCGCCTCCCCTGCCATGGGAGGAACTTTCGTGGCATAAGACTTTTAGACTACGGCCCCGTATGCCGAGTTAAAGGCATTACCTCCCGCCTGTGGAGCATAATGAGGATACGGCCTTAGGTTGTGGGGGTTACACACAACCCGTCCTCGATGTTGTCTGCTCCCGTCCGATCCCTAAAAATGATAAGAATTTTCAATGATTTTATGAGTTTTCAGAAGATAAAATAATAAGAAAAAGACTAAGAAAATTCCAAACTAAAGAAGAAAAGACATGATTTTCGTATGCTAAGAATCTCTGTTTTGATGCACTTATATATATATGTTTATGTTTTTCTATTTTCTGCATATGAGTATTTTTGCTGGGCTTTGTGGCTCACTCTTGTTATTTTCAGATGACGAAAGGCTTATGGAGGACGAAATTGAGTAGAACCTTATGGTGTAGCCAAATAGTTCGGTTGGTCGGAGCTGATTAAATGAAGAACTTAATTTTTATTTCCTTTTGATATTTTGAGAAAATTGTAAAATGATTTCGCTGTTTATGACTCTACGGATATTGTTAGTATGTTTTCGTGATGACTTTTTGGTTAATGAAAGGTTTAGTAAGCATCTCAGACTTTCAAGTCTTGCTAACCTTAATGTTTGTCAACCTGGTGTGAAATTAAAATCAAAAGGCCAGCTCATGTGGTTCAACCTTAGTCAATCCTGCGAAAGAAAGAAAAGTAAATTTTTTTTATCCATTAATATTTATTGATCTTTTTAGACTTGATGGCGACTTCATGCATGGAATTAAATACGGGCTGTCACATTTTCAATATGCAAACAGAGAAGCAACGTTTCACGTTAAAGTTCGAACAGTTATAATATTTCAAAATTAATAAATTGTTAAAAAAGGAAAAACATAAATATTGAATATTTCACTTGGATAGAGAAAACAATATCCCTTTATAGTCCCAAAATTACAGTCAAATGTAATGATTTTAAGAAAATAATGTCACACAGGCAAATATGCCAAAGAAGACAAGGATGCCCACCCTTTTCCTTTCGCGAACTAACAAGAAATTGTTGAGCTAAAATATTACACCCGCATTTTTTGTCTCGTTAAGGAAATTTTATCAGCTCCCACATCTCAAACATGCATAAACCTAGGCATTCTCAAGAACAACAATCAATATTTCTAATCAAGTATGCCGGCATAAAGTAAAGTTATAACAAGAATTAGAGTTGGTGACCACCATGATTTGCACACCTCATTGTTTTTAAGGTTCAATAGTAATTCTAGAGTGAACAGCAAGACATATTTTAAGTAGAGCCCAATGTAAGCAGCCCATTTGCATTATGACTATAACACTACATTCATCTAACTCCATGATGCGATAACCTCATCTACCTGAGTTGTCCTTTGAGTCATATTTTAGCTTCATTGCTCAATAATGGGTATACTTCACCTGCTTAAAAATCAATGTGATGCTTCAAATGAAGATTTTTTCACATCTATAGGAATAAGATCATCAAAGACTTCCGCTTGATTACATAATCACTCTACGCAAACCCAACCACCTAAACTTGAGAAAACTACAAGTCTCCCTAATATCAATCAACATTCTACCACTTGCATATCTCCAAACTCAAGCAAATGAAGACCCCATAAATTATTTCTAACTTTTAACTAATGATTATTCTTATTTTTCATTTTAACATTAACAACTCAAATTTGATAAATTTCTAACGTATTCAGAATCCAAATGCTGAGTACTAACTAAAAACACACTTACCATATTTTCTGAGCAAATACTATCACAAACTCAATTACCTCACTGAATATTAATGACAAAAATATCCAAATTCATTAAATTATCTAGCAAAATATCAAAAACATTTACTACTTTTATAAGTGGTAATAATCTGCAATAGAAATCGCCTAGAAAGCTCAATAAAAGCACAAAATCACAAAGCCAAACAACAAAATCTCACACTTCCAACTTTTTTTTAAAACTATTCCAAGCCATTAAAAGTAATCCCATAATGGCAAACAAACAAAAAAACCAGTTCAATATTTACAAATACCAAAATATCTCATCAAATTTTAAAATTTTATCAAAATAATACTCGAATGACAAACCTCTTTCTTCATGTTCCCTTGTTAGCTGCAAAGTAGTAGAAAGAAGCCTCCACTCGAAACTCGTGACTTTAGTGCGGGAGGCCAATTGCAAGAGTTCTTATAGCAAAGGAAGACATGACGATTGTATCACCGTACAATCCCAATTGTTGACCTTTTCCAAAACTCGGGCCTCAAGTAGCTGAATTCATTGTCTCGCGCCATCGACCGCCGAGTAGACTGCCTTGTTGGAAGCTTCCATAGCCGCTTTCAATTTGGGCATTGTGGCCTACGAGATAGCTGCTTTCTCCATCCGAATCTAGATGGAGACGATGATGGGTTAATGAAGCTCAGAGGCTCATCCTTGTTGCTTGGCATCGTAGAGGAGAAAGTGAGGAGAGGACATGATCGAGAGAGTGAGAGAGAGAAGGTTATGCATCAGTATGAGCAGCATGTGAATCAATACTAGCAACAACATTAGTATGCAGCCGCAGTAGCATATATCAGAAATAGAGAAAAATAGGGAAAATATAATATTAGCAGCAGTAACATTTGAAAGTATTGAACATTGGCATTATATCTAATCCGAGTAGCCATATATCTCATGCAATCTAATCATGATGTATTCTCAATGGATCATCCCTCTGTCTTAATATCCCCCTCAAGATGAAGAGTAAATAGTATAAATTCTCATCTTGAAAAGTAAAAATTATGATTGAGATGATGACACTATTTGTATAAATATCTTGCTGTAAATGGGATGGAGTAAATTAAGTTTCAATAATACCCTCTTGAATTTTCCCACCAACAAGATAACAATCAAGTTCAATATATTTAGTTTGTTATTAGAATATTGGATTAGCAGCAACATATAATTTAGCTTGATTATTACATGATAATAAAGATAGCTGTAAATGACAAATATGCAAATCAGTAAGTATTTCATCTAAAGTATTTCATAGCACACAACCCCCGCAGAGAGAGAAGCTCCCGCTTCTCTCTAAAAAAATTCAAATCTTGAATTTTGAAGGCGGCGCCTCAGGATTCGGCCTCCTCTGGCCGGGCGGCACCGGAGCTGGCCACGGCCGGTCTCCTGGTTGCTCCTCCCGGCCCCTCCCCTGGAAGCTCCTCCCGATTCCTCCACTGTGAGAAAAACCTGAAATTTCGCAATGTAACCCCCGCCTAGAGAGAGAAGCTTTGGCTTCTCTCTAGAGTGCCTTTCAAATTTCAAACCTGAAATTTGAGGCCTCTCGTTCTTGTCGCGCCGGCAAGGTTCATCCTTCCGAGGCCATCGTTTGCTCTCTCCTCGATTTCTTCTTTCTTCTTCTTCCGAGGCTCGCCTTTAAACGAACTCTGCCCGTTTCGTTTTGTGTTACTGCCTCTCTGCTTCTCTCTTGGGCGGCAGTTTGGCAAGATCGTCAGCTCCCACCCACATTGTGTCCGTAAAGGACGTCTCACGCTCGCTATTGTGGTCTTCCTCAGTGTCTCTGGTTGGGTTGTTGACTCTTGCAAGTTGGCCCTTTACTGTCGTAGCGGTTCCTGCCTCGGCGCCTGGTGCTTGGGACAGATCTGCTTAGGGTTTTGCAGAAGTCCTCACCCATCAGATGTGGTTGTTCCAAAGAGAAGCTTTGGATTTCTCTCTGGGTTTTCAATTTTCAAATTTTCAAATTTCAAATTTCAACTTTCAAGATTTAAATATGAAATTTGTCTTTCCTGCGATTTTCTCGCCTCCACGGATTTGGGGCTAGCTTCATGCCCTTTACGATGTGGTTGTTGGGGCTTCTGCCTCGTCCTCGGTTCGATTCCGTTGCGAAAGCTTCGGCCTTGTTTTGGGTAGATCTTCCATGCCCGATTAGCCGCGGGTGGCTTGCTCTCCCGCCGTTTTCTCGATACATTGATGCCGTATGAGGTTGTTACTGGGATTGCGATCTCGGCCATGTTATTCTGTGTCGTGCCTTAGTGTCTATGTTATTGGATGGTTTCTTTGCCCGGCCGAGTCGAACTGCTCTCTTTCGAATCTTGGCGCCTTTGGGATGCCGGGTGATGCTGCCTTAGCTATGCTGATGGAGAGGTCATGACTTACCGGAGGAATGCGGGCTTCGCTATGTCATGTGAATGTTGCTGTCATATGCAACGAAAGCTCGGGTGTTGGCAATATGGAGGATTCCATCTTTAATCACATGATTCATTTCGAATTGCTCCATACTTTATGAAGTCGGTTTCATTCACGGTGGAATTGTGCCGCCTTGCTTTAGGGCCTCGCGTTGGTTTGGGAGAGTAGCCAGGTTTCGCCCAGTATGGAGTTTGACCGATTTAGGTCGCCTTTTTAAGATCGGCGACGGGCAAGTATGCCTCTGATCTTGGGTTGGCGCCTTCTCTCGAGGTCATAGAATGCCGGTTTGCTCCCGCCCGACTTGCCTCATGGTAGCTGTGTGTGTCTTTTGCCCGGACCGCTCCAATTGACCAGATGGCTTTTTGCCCGGTCTAAGGTTTGAGAGGACGTGGCCTTTGCTGCTTTGTTAAGCTCATAGCCAAGAGGATTCACTGGTTCCACCCGTTCGGTCGAATTGGATCTTCCGCTCCGATTTTGTTTGGATGGGATGGCCACGACGTGCAAGTTGGCTTTGGCCTCGGCCTCACTGACGTGGCATATATGTTTCTCTGGTGGCCGTAAATTTCCAATTGCTGTGTGTGGTTCGCTTGTGGTTATATTTTCGTGCATAGTTCAAGAATTCACAGAAGTCATGAGCTGATTTTGTCATTCTTTGGCAGTGTAATGCGATGGTGGTTGATGTCTCACTTGCTGGTTTGCTTGCCTCAAGGTGCGGTGCGGGCTTTTGCCGGATTGGCATTTTGTCCGGGATTGGTAAATGTTTCCGGTATGCACAGGCTTATATGCCGGTTTGGAATCCGAACTGCTGATGTGGAATTTGAGCATTCCAGTTTCTACACTCTATTGCTCCCGATTTGGATTTCAGCTCCAACTGCTGATGTGGCTAGATCGGTGTTCGTATGCTTCATTGACGGTTTGATGTTGCGGTTGGGATGGACTCGTGCTAAAGTGGCCCGCCTACTGATTTTGCCGGTTGGCAGGAATGCTTTCTCCTCCAGGCTGCCTCTTACCTGGTCGAAGTCTTGCTGCTGATGGTGTGCAGATGTTCTCGTGTGTTGAGGGAGCAGGTGCTGATTTGATTGCATGCTCCATTTTGCTGATCTAGCTCTTGGAGTCTTGCCGTTGCTGCTTTGATGAAAGCCGTGAGTTATCCCGCAAAAAAAAAAAAAAAAAATGCTAGTTGGTTCCCATGACTTGGTGCAATTGGAGCCTCGCGTGATTACACTGCCAAGTGGCCTCTTTGACCATCCGATGAAGCTTGTAGCACACACTTTCGTCGTTGTAGAAATTGGGGATGCTGGTGGTATGGGGGCTTCCTGCTATTCCTTCTTTGGTGTTGACCGTATGGCGGCACCCATTATGGTCTGGAGGGTGAATTTTGGGCAGGCTATTGGTCAGCTACAGGTTTGCTTCATTGCCGGTTTGGTGGTGCGGTTGGGATGATCTCCTGCTGATGTGGCCAGTCTTATTAATTTTGCCGATTTGCCGGAATGCTTTCTCATCTTGCTGAGATTTAATGTGGCATGAGTTGCTCTTTGGTACGCGGAAGTGGCTGCTTTGGCAGAGTGGTGGTAACCTTTGCTGATGCATGCCGATCGATTTTCCGGAGCCTTGTTTGACATGGTTCTACCATTGTTTGGTCGTGAGTTAATCCAGTCTTAGTACTGCCCTTGGCTTGGCTTGTTTTGCTTGAAAACAGCTCTAAAGCTGCTGATGCGGTTTCAGCCGTCTCAGATTGTTGATCATATGTCTGCGTGTGTCACATCAGACAGATTTTATATTTTGTTATTTTTGTTGAACTTTGTTCTCATGGAGGACCCCTATGTTGGGTGTCATTTTTTGATGTACAAACTGCTCGGGGAATGTCCTAACGTTTTTATGCATTATCTCTAAGTCAAAATACTTGGATTTAATGTATAGGTTGTGTAATTTTTTTCTCCCATTAATCCAAAATACTTACTTACCAAAAAAAAAAAAAGTATTTCATAGCACATGGCACCCATGGCACGGTTTTCAGCCTCAGCCAAGCTTCTCGATACAGTAGATTGCTTCCTAGTTATCCAAGAAACGAATGAATCTTCAATAAAAATGCAAAATCCAGTGGAAGAATGCTGTATATCTAAACATGATGCTCAATCTAAATAATAAGCATGAATCCGTAAAGATGACTTGGAAGATAAAAGAATACCTTGAGCTATTGCTTTTTTAAAATAACAAAGAACCTTGTGTGCTGCTTGTAAATATCAAACACGAGCAGTAGCTGTAAATTGACTAAGAAGTGTAACGGCAAAGGAAATATCTGGCATAGTGATAACAAGATATAAAGGCCTACTAATTAATCCTCTATATATAGATGCATTGGATAATAGTTTTCCTTTATCATTGGAAGGTTTAAAATTCTAATCCAAGAAAATTTTACTTGGTTTACAACCAAGTAAACCTACATTTTCAATAATGTCAAGAGCATACTCGCTTTTTTTTTTTATATTTTTGGTAAGTAAGTGTATTTTGGATTAACGGAGTAAAATTTATTAAAAAATATGTCAGAACTCAAGTTTTTGACTTGGAATTAAAAACATAAAATGCTAGGTATATCTCCCGGAGCAACCGGGTACAACAGAGAATCCTCAAAAACCAAAGAGGAACTATCTAACAAGAACCAAAAACAACAAAAAATAATACATCCATTATACATAAGCTAAAGCAAAAAGTTACTCCTAGAAGACCAGAAGAACATCCGATCACCCCGCAAAGAACTTATCAGACGGGATCGGGACCGGGCCGACAGCCCATAGTACCCAAGTACTCCAATCAAAGAGAGCCCATGGCAGCTGCAAACACACATCATCTCGTATACATGAGTTACTATCAATTCAAAACAATCTCCATCAATACCGCTAATTAAATTTGAGCAAAAGAAATTGCCATCATCAATTACCGCCACCGCAACAGCAACGGACCATCAATATCATCTAGTATTCGATCAAGACAGCCGCAATTCAACTCGAAAATTAAAGCTAATACGCACCGCCCACACTCCACGGATAGATCCAAGTGCACATCTCGCTGTTCAGAAAGTATCAAGTACTTCAACTTCAGCACGGGAAGGAAGCATGCAAAAATAACAAAGAGGGCAAAATAACAGTACACCTCACCCACACAGATTCATAGCTGCAAGACCGCACTATCCACTTCACATTGCTCTCTAAAAAAACTCTAACTCAGAAGAAGCTCAAAGAAGATCCACCTACTACAAGACAGACTGATACCCGCCTTCGGTTCCACACCCTCCTTCAAAGAACCGAAAGCATGCCTATATGTAGCATCCAGTAGCGAGAACTCCGCAACCTTCAGTGTCGGCCAAGCGGCATGTGACGGACCTCACCGACATATTATACTGCAGGGCGGCATTACAAACCTCTGCAATTAATAAAAGATTCCGACCAAGAGCAAAAACTCGTTAAAACATCACCAAACCAACAAGCAATCAAACATTGTACTGGTATATGCACCAGCAAATGAAGCACGCGTCCAGCTCAAAACATGGGCTCCCAATACCAGTAGTTCGGTAGCAAGCCGAAATGACAAGTTTAGCACCTCAAGACCTTCACCCCACCTCGTATTTAACTCCACTCCTCATCGCCCAGGACTAAGAAAGATCCTCCAAAGACAAAAGCTTGAAATCAGCGCAGCTCATAGAATTCATCTTAAAGAGACTAAAGGGACTGAATTTCATCTCATCAAATATGCCCTTCAAATCCTGTGACCGCCATCCTCTCGAAACACAGAAAGAGGAAACTGCCAATACCAAAGACTTTCCAAAAGGCTACATCCTATACCTCAAAGATCGAGTTTTACTCCGGCCTCATCACCAGAGCCCCCTAACACAATGAATGCCTCCAGCAAATGTAGCATCTTGGATCGAGATCATTACAACCATATCATCTTGGTAAACACCGCAATACACTTTACACAAGTCCTCAGCTAACCCAGCTAAGAAGTACACCACACACACCAGTAGAGCCTTCTAACAACATACACCTCGATGATGACCACATGATATCTATCTTGCTAATCGCCATGGCATAATACTCCTGCTTCAGCCTTGTGGGAGCAAAGAGGCTAAGGCCGATCTCACACCCCGCACTTCACGCCAATTGACGATCCAGACTAGCAAGTCACCATCACCCGGCCACCAAAGATCATTCAGAATCGAGAAAAGCCTTAGTCGACAATAGAGCAACGGATGCAAAAATGCCCTCAAAGAGACCCAAGAAGACTTTCCACGCTAATGAACCCAATGGCAGAGTTCACAATAAAATAGTACATCACTTAACATTGTCCAAAAATCCAGCCAAACAACTAACATCAGACCAAAGTCCACAGATCAAACCACGATGCACATGCCGTATATTCACATCCCCAACACAACACCACAAAGTCTGGGTAACTGGCCCTAAAAACGGCTGACCAGCCCAACCTTCAACGTTTCAGGGTCCCATTCAAGAGCACGAGCATCGTGTCATCCCCACATCAAAAGCATGATCTCAGAAAGGAAATTATAGAAGACAGGCGAGAGAGCCGGACACCAAAGGAGGCAGAAGCTGCAAACTTCTCATCCAATTACGGGCATTAACATACTCGCATTAACATATATGAATACCACAGGAATTACGGGTAGCTTCAATGTCTCGGAAAAATTTCAAAGGTCTCAAATCTTTAATTTGAAAATGCCAAGTGAAGTATCTTTTAAAATCAAATATCATGTCCATATCATTGAAACAATAATAATATTATCAATATAGACAAATATAGCAAGGAAGCTAGAAGAGTTTCTTTTGGTAAATAGGTCAGAATCTACACGTGATTGAACTTGACCATAATTAGCTACAAGAGAACTTAGTATACCATTACCGAGAATCTTGCTTTAGACCATGTAAACCTTTCTCGTGAGATTTTTAATCAAGTAAATCATCGAGGTCAAAGAATACGAGAAATTTATATTAAAAGAATCGATATCCCCAAACTATTAAAATTTAAATACGTAGACTTGGATACTTTCCTCGATTTAAGAATTTTGAATCAAGATTTATTATATTGACAAGGTTAAAAATCCGGAAGGCAGAGATTCACCGCAGGATATAATGGTAATTCGAAAAATTATCTGATAGACCTGGATAACAATTGGGATGAAAGGACAATTGGGATGCCGAAATTTTGATGCGAATAGCAACCAAATTAATTTTTGGATGATAATAGGTTAGTTCAGGTACCGAATTTTCAATCAATTAGCAATTAAATTTAACTTGGTCGGCAAAGGAGCATCCACACGACAGTTTAAATATAATTCAACAAGGAAGGCACACGGCAACAACGCATGCGAGATAATTTAGCGGCTGCCCGTATATTATAATATAGAATAAAATCAGCACACGGCAACCCACAAATCCTTAAGTAAATTCGGCACTAATTCAGATTTAGGGGTCCACGGAAAAATGCTTCAGCACACACAAAATCCCCCTGCCAACTCCATTTCTAATTATTCTATAGATATATACCACACACACAGCAGCAGCTTATGTAAATATATATTATAAGGTGTAGGAAATCAGCAACACACAAGTAATCACCCACGGCAGCAACTCCACATTTGGAGCAACTTAAAAACAATTTACAGCTCCTTTCTGTTTTAGTTGCTGAAACATCAGCATCTACAGCAACCAGCTCAATATAAAATAAGAAAATAGAAATCCACACCACCTCATGACACACGTGAAAATTTCTATGGGGGCAGCCGTAATATAGATATATATAGTAGGTTAACATTCTCTTCTCAATATAATGTGTATATATGCCAGATCAGTGTTATTTCTCAGCAAATAAAAAAAAATGCACAACTAGATATAACATAGCATATAGTTTCACAGGAAGTTACATAAAAGTATTCGCTCAATGGTCTCCTGGAATTTATTTTCCCTTTCACGCTGCATGTTCTCCCCTGCTTTCCTCACCTCAGTGTCGTCAGATCCTAAAATTATTTCTCCTGCGAAATGCCAAAGGTGGCGAGAAAAAATTTTAGCCAAAATCTTAATTTTAGCAAAAATTAGAACCGGACTCAACGCCTTACTCTAAGCCCGACCGCGGTGACCTAGACTAGAAACTACACCCTAACACCTAATCTCCGACCCTTAAGACTTAAGCCACTAAGAGTAACAAAATAGAAGAAGTTTAAAATAACGTCTATTAAAATTTAAAAGCAAGAGTTATCGCATCCTTGAAAATTTAGCAAAGCATAAAAGAAAATTCACTTACCTCGCCCCATTGTCCTTTACATTACCTGTAAGTTTACGTTTATCATCATATAAATGTAAATATTTTATATACATCCCTACTTTTGAAATGATTTGGCATACATACCTGCATTTTTAAATAATGCCAAGCCTCCGTGAAATCTTCAGCTGCCAAATCCATGTTCTCAAAGTACGTACGCTCGTCTCTCGCTCAATAGTTTTTGAAATTAAATACACGACTTTAGCGCATCTTACATTTACGCTGGAGAGTAATGCAAGTTAATGATATCGGGCGATAGTTTACCGTTGTCCAACATGAACATCAATCCCGAGAAAGCTGCTCCAACATTTCAGATAAATCGAATGATATGCGGGCTGTGACCAAATAAGTAATCGCATGTCATCTTCAAATGATTAAGCCAATTGACATTTAAACTGGATAGCATACTCACACGCTGTCATGTCTTCTCAACTTATTAGCATTCTCTTCCGTAATTCCGAGCTCCACCTGACGTCTTATCTCCTTCATCTTTGTCCTTCCACAACCTTCTGAATTTCACATAGATTTAGAATTCAAAACTTGTTATCTTCGAAGTGTTTCACTTTATTAACAGTCTATCCAAAATAAATATTGTCCTGATATATTTGTGACATATTAGGACACATACCTGGACTTTTGAATGGATTTTCGAGGGTTTTCTTGGAGCCTTAATACTCCAAATCAATGTCCAGATCTTGCAACGCTGTTCGCCTGTAGTTTAAAACTACAATCAACGCTTAATTCTGAAATTACAAAAGCACCACAAGAGCCTTTTTGTAGGCCCGAGATTTTTCAATCTAGTAAATCATCGAGTCATAGGATATAGAGAAATTTATATTGAAATAATCGCATACCCAAACTATTAAAATTTAAATACATGGGCTTGGATACTTCCCCCGAGGATTTTGAATCAAGATTCATTATACCGACAAGGTTAAAAATCCGAAGCCGCAGATTCAGCTGACAAACAGAAATCGAAAAATTATCCGATAGACCAGATAACAATGCCAATTTAATTACGGTTAATAAAAGACAATTGAGATAAATTTGTTCCTAATAACAACCTAATTAATTTTGGGATGATAAAAGGTTAGTTCGGGCACTGAATTTTCAATCAATTAGCAATAAAATTTAATTCGTTGGGTAGAGGAGCATCCAACGGTTTAAATATAATTCAGCAAGGAAGGCACACGGCAACAACGCATGGGATAATTTAGCTGCCCATATACTATAATATAGAATAAAATCAGCACACAGCAACCCCAAAATCCTTAAGTAACGCAGCACAAATTCAGATTTAGGGGTCCATGAAAAATGCTTCACCACAAAAAAATCAGCTGCCATCTGCATTTTTAATTATTCTATTGGACATATACCACACACACGGCAGCAACTTATATATCTATGATAAGCCTGGAAATCAGTAACACAAATTTCATCATCCACGGCAGCAACTCCCACATTTGGAGTAAAGTAAAAATAATTTACAGCTGCTTGTTTCAGCAGCTCAAATATCAGCCTCAAATATCAGCATTCACAGCAAATAGCCCGATATAAAATAAGAAAAAAGACACACCTCACAACCACAACACGTGTGAAAATTTCTATTGGGGCAGCTGTAATATATATATATAGTAGGTTAAAATTCTCTCTTCTCAATATAATGTGCATGTATGCTAGATCAAGCGTAATTTCTCAGCAAAAAAGAAAATGCACAACTAGATATAAGATAGTATATAGTTTCGTGGAATGATGTTCAATCTCAATTGGATTTTAATATTAATTGTGATTTTTGTAGATTTTTGACGTTGAAAAATAATTTAATATATTCAATAATTTTGAGGAATGATCGATTTTAAATTGGCGCCAGTATGTTACTCTGTCTTGTTCGATTCGATTTGGGATTTTAAAATTTAAAGTTATATAATAATAATAATAATAATAATAATAATAATAATAATAATAATAATAATAATAATAATAATAATAATAATAATAATAATAATAATAATAATAATAATAATGATAAAAGTAAAAGGAAAAGGAAAAAGAAAAAGAAAGGGGAGAAGAATCGGGAGAGAGAAAGAGAAGGGGGAAAATGGGTTAGGGTTTTGTTACGTGAGGAAGAAGAAGAGAAGGGAGGAGGAAGAAGCGGCGGCGGCGGCGGCATGGAGGAGATCAGTGGAGAATCGGCGGCGTGCGGTGGTTATGGGAGGCTGTGATTGTCGTTAGGTGAGGCCGCCGCCGTGGTGGATTGAGGCGGCGCGATGGGTGAGGAGATCGGTGTCGAGAGTCGACGGTGGCCGTTCGAGGTGGTAGCGTAAATCGGTGCTCTCGGTAGTGTGGGGCGGTGGTCGTGTCGCCGGCTGGGTGTGGTGGCGTGCGATGGGTTGTGCTTGAGGAAGGCGACGGAAATCGTGCACGAGAGAAGAACGGAGGAGAGAAGCCGTTGAGAGAGACGGCGACGGCCCGGACAGGGGGCAACAGCGGCGGGGGTCGAAGGCTAGGCTAGCGATGGCCGTTCGGCGCGGGGCAGAGCGGCAGCGGCGGCTAGCAAAGGCAAAGCGGTGGAGAGAGGAAGGAAGGTGCGTGGAGGAGAGAGAGAGGAGGCAGGAGAGAAGAAAGGCTCGATTAGAGTACTTCGACATCCTTTCTTCCAGATCTGCCCAGTATGATGTTAAGGTAAGTATCCTCCAGCCCTATTCTTGGTCCGATTTAATTTCCGATGCATTTTGACCATCAGGAGAGATTTTACTAACATGCATGTATTTTTAAATACCCTCAATTTATTAATTGTGTACATGCATGTATGTTTTATAGGTTGTGCGGTGGTTTTGTACTTGTATTTATGATTTGAAGGGTTTTTGGACACCCGGACGATATATATGTATGTTTGGTATCCGTATATTGTGGAACCAAGGAACTGGCCTTGCACTAACAATGCATGTCGCCGGGGGTGGGATCACTACGTGATCCGAGGCATCGGCTACTTCGCCCGTAAGGAAGATGAGGTATTAGCTACTTCCATTGTAAGGAAGATGAGGTATTGGCTATCACCGTAAGGAAGATGAGGATTGGCTACTTCCCCGCCTATAAGGAAGATGAGGTATCGCCCACCGTGTATTTAATTTAGAACCATCGTAAGAAAATCGCCCCGAAAAACTAATATATTCGGACGTCCTAATATATAATAAAAACTTGAGGTTGCACTCCAAAGCCGCGGTGGTAAAACATAGTGAGCAAGTTCCTTATCTATGAGAGACCAGTACATGGATGGCATTGAGTTACTGGCCTAATTAAGTGAGCCGATATATAGCCGTGGTTTGCTGACGAGGTAACCCTTCCTCAAGTTGGTATCATTGATCTGGTTCCTCCGATTTCGCATGCTTTGTATTTCTGCACGATTTGGGTGTATGATGATTTGAGATACGTGGTTTGGCCCACGGATGGGCGAGAGGAATGTCTCAGACGTGCGATGTGATAAAACCTAACGTGTTTTGATTTATGTTTTAGTTCCTAGCGAGTTTCTGATTTACGATTATGAGTTTTAGATCCTGACGATGGTATGTGTCTCCACGTGGATGTGGTGACGGTTGCGACGATGTGACCCTGATCATATGATATGATATCGTCTATGAGGTTTTACCGGATCGTGATTTATATGATTTTTGTCCCTCAAGGGACGAAAGTTAATCATGACAACGATTTAGTACGACATTTCGATTTTCAGATTTCACGGACATGGTGTTTTGTTTTACGTGATTGCTTTGCGATATCCCCCGTTCTGATTTATGAGTAACGCTTTTATACGATGATGCTTTGTTGAGCTCTAGGCTCACGTTTCATGTTTATCCCTTCGGACTAGTGGCATGGATACGCTTGCCAGAACTCGGACGTGATCGGGCTTGAGATATTTCTTTTGTGCAGTGGAGATACTATATTTGGTATATTTCGATCTAGGATATGTTATGGTTATTATTTATGGCCGGATGGTGCCTTGATCATTGTATGAGAAATATTGAGTTATAGTATCGTGGATGAGTTGTAAATTTGGATACCTCCTTGCGATTATGGTCAGCATGGTCATGTATTATTTGTCCGGATTCATATCCGATGAGATCTTGTGCGGTTTTATTTATATTGGGTCTGCATATGTTTGATTGTCACATCCGGGATGGGTTATTGTTGTTGATGGAGATCTTATTATTGATTTTATTTTGACTGCGTATATTGTGGTCCCGGGGTCGTGACAAACAGGTATCGAGAAAAGATCACATGGAGAGGTGATTTTGGGTCATCTCAGATAAGAAATTGATTGAATATCTTGCGTGATAAGGGTAGCCTTTGGTAAAGAATGGAAGTTTGGGTCGTAAATGTTTGAATTCGACTTTTAAAGTCGATTGTTAAGAGCTATGTTAGTCACGCGGCGATGTTTTGAATGTTTCGTTTCGGTAGCTAGATGAGAATTTGGTTGCTTTGTGAAGGATGGTTTGTTGTAGGCAAGATGGAGAGTCCTTCGAATGATTGAATGTGAGCCGATTTGGAAAATTTTGGGATGTTTAATCTCAATTAAGGCTTAAATTGAATTTCAGAAAGTGGAGGAGGTGTTCGAGGTTTCTGGCAGTTCAAATGAAATTTGGTCTATTGCCCATAAGTTGGAGAGTGAGGCAAGCCAGTGGTGAGCTTCTCAGTGCCGTATTCTACTTCTTGAGATGTTTTTGTGGAAGCAATTGTGGGAGTCACTCTCCGTTTGGCTTTCGGGATAGTAAGGAAGGTGAATTTTATTGATGAAATCACAGAAATTGTATTCCGCCAATTCAGTTTTAGAGAGAAGTTCTCTGCCTTCTCTCTAGATTTTGAATTTCAAATTTGAAACTGTCACTGCTGCAGCTTCTGATCTCAGCCCGTTGCCCGGCCATGGCCGGGCTCCCGGGGGGTCTCCTCCGCCCGACTGCCTCGTCTCGCTCGGCCATCCTTCTCCTTCGCCTCCATTCACCAGCGAGTTGAGGCAGATCGATCTGAGCTCCCCTTAGGCTTAGCGGCCGACTCCCTCCTCTCCGCCCCGATGCTCCATTCTGTCTTCCCCCGAGTTCGATGGACTCCGTCTCGACCGAGCGAGCGAGGGCGCGGCCCTCCTTTTAGGCGGACGTTACAAGAAGAAAACCGGCCGTCTCACAAACTTCCCAATACCATTTCTAGGGTTCGCTCTGTTGAGTCGAGCGTCAATCCTTTGACACTCTAAAATTTTTCCCTTCCCCCCCTCTTGATGGCGTCGATTCCCTCGCTTTTCCTCCGGAGGAAGTAACCCGGCAATGCAGGAGTTCGGGCTCCACCACAGGGTGGCATTTCTCCGAAAAGCCTCCTCATTTCTTAGGCCGTGGAGCTCCATTACCCTGATGTTTATAAAGCGAGATTTGGGCTCAACCACATTGCTACAAATGAAATGGCTTTTTCTTACTTGCCTTGACTCTACAGCTCATCTGGCTGCTTGTTGGCACACGGTCCTTGGATTTTTCAAGGAAACTCTTATTCCTCAAGAAGTGGTCGCCCGGCATGAGTCTTCGAACAAGGATTCCTGAAGATAGTTCTGTTTTGGATTAGTCTCCTTAATGTGCCATTTGAATTTTGGACACCGATGGGCTTAAGCTGGATTGCGAGCCATGTGCCCACTTTGTCTTGATCCACGAACAGCTGACTGGATCTTTTGCACACCGCGCGGATTTGGTGGAGGTGGATCGATTCCATCCTCCCCGATACGTTAGAGTATCTTTGGGATCCAAGATGCCTTTAAATGATTGAGGTGAAGGTAACTTATCACCGAAGACCTAATGGTGGCTTGAAGGATGGCAACCAAATCAGCCGCTCTGCTTTGGTGGCAGGACTCGATTGCTTTGCCAAAGCCTCTTCTCAATCACTAGATTCTGGTGGTAGTGCGAATGGTGTTGGGATTTCCATGAGACCGAAGGTCTCTTCCCAATCCCGAGTCTCTCTTCTCTCCCCAGGCCTTTGACTCTGGTTCAATGATGCCACCGCTATTTTGAAGGAGGTGGCGTTGCGTCTATGGATATGGAATTAGGGGAGATGGATTTTGTGAGCCTGGCAACTGGCCCATGAATCATCTCGAGGGTGTGGGAGGATTTGTCTCTCGGGCTGTTCGAACAAGGAATTACTCCGCCGCTCATCCTGATACGGGATTGCCGTGTCGATCGACCAGATTCACGGTTCTCGAGATCAGGATGAACATCATGATTTTGTTGTTCTCAAGCCCCGGCGGTCAAATGGTGTGCTTGTGGCTCCGGATGATGCTATTCGGGGTGTACACGGTTCATTGGTTGGAATTAAATTTTCTCGCATCTTGCATGTGCTGGGGTCCCGATCGAGAATAGTGAGGTGCCGGCGCACTGGCCTCGTTGTGCCCCCCTTCGGTCAGTGTTCCCGCCTTCGTGGAGGCTGGAGATGATGTGGGTGTTGCACATGTTCCTCACTGCTAGTGTTGCTTCCCGGTCCACAAAGAGTGATTGGATCGATATTCGCCGAATCTATCTCGGATTGCCTGCACTTATTGCTTGGAACCAAATTGAAGTCAGTTTCCGGCTGTCCCAAGTAATCCGAGATTCACCCCTCCCCTCTGGGATCTCGATTGAAGATATGGTCGATGATCTCGATCCCCATAAGAAATTCATCACTACTTATTTGCCCTCCCTTCGAATGGGAGGAATTGCACATAAAGAATGGAAAAGGGCTAAGGCCCGAAGACGGAGGCGAAGCTAAAAAGGGCTAATTTTGATAGTGCTTGCCACTCCTCGCCCCGCTTAGAGCCGCTTGCTAGCCGGGTGTGCATATTGGATTGCTGTGTTGATCTGCATTGATGATATTCGCACAATGATCTGCAGTATCTAAATGCAGATTTAAATTAGCTGCGTGTCCATTGTCTTTACCAATGAGGAAGTATTGCAGCCTCGAAGTTTGGCCGGCAATCAAGTTCTTTAGTGCCCGCATTTGCTTGTGGCACAGCTGGTGTCTTTGTTGAGCAATGTGGTTGCTTGAGGTTGTGTTCGATCTTTGCCGCACATTGGCTGCTTGCCAGGGAGCCTTCAACAAGTGGTTGAATATCACTTGGCTGTTTTTTACACGATGCCCAATCTGGATCGTGGGAGCCGAATGTACCCCGCGATCGGATGTTGTTTTGTCTTTGATGAGGTTTGGGCTGCTTGTGGCCGATGCTGTGTGCGATTTGAAATGTATGTCAAACATGCATTGTCGTCGATTTAGTGGTAGCTATTATGTAATTTCATATTACAATTTGATCGTTGTCCTCTTAGAGGCTCTTTTGGTTATTTTTTGTTGTTCCGGTTGCTCGGGGTATGCCCTAGCATTTTATGTTTATTTCCAAGTGAATATACTTGGAGATAAAACATAGCTTTTGTAATTTTTTCTCCCGATAATCCAAAATACTTACTAACCAAAAAAAAAAAAAAGAAATCACAGAAATAAGTCTGTTGCCTTTGAGCTCGTATGTAATTGTTCTATACGTTTCTAATTTCAAAATGAGCTTTGAGGATGTTCACCCCTGATGGGTAAACCTTTGATCTGTTAAGATTGTAGATTTTGATATCCGGTTTGAGTTTGTTGATATCAATAATTGGTTGATCTAATTTTATTTGATGAACTGGACTTTAATGTGATATTGGGCATGAATTGGTTGGCAAGTCACCATATTAATGTAAATAATTTCGATAAGAATATTTTGATTTACAATTTGGGCTGTGAATTTTGAATATGAGGAAGAGTTGATCGAGAGGTGATGAAATTTGTATCATTGTGCCTGTAAGTTAATTGATGAAAATATGTGCCAAGTTTATTTGGCATGACTTTAGTTACATCTCGGGAATCGTTGTAGGTCATAAAAAGTTTTACGGATTTATGGTAATTCGAGGTCAAGCTTAGATGAGGAAGATTAGCCTAAATTGTCTTTTTAGCTCGGTAGTTGAGGTTATTGTTGAGGTTATGTTAGAGGACATCGATTTTGAGGGACCTTGCATAGAGTCGATGACATTGGCCGGAGTGCCTTGCCGTGGGGTAAGGAGGTGTTTGAGGAATTTGTCATTGTTGTAAGGGTAGTTTGTGGTTTGCTGATTGAGGAGATGTGAGTTTGGTTGGAAGTGTTATTTTGGGGCATATTGTTTCACCATTAAGCATGTTTTGAAATTATAGAAGTTTGAAGCGGTGGCCGGTTGGGAAGGACCATCATTTGTTGCGAAGGTGCGTGATTTAGCGATGCTTAAATGCGATAGCGATTTGTGAGGATCGTTGAGAATCGTAGCGTCAGAGTAGGACATTGGGCTTAGTAAATTTATCGGTGTTAGTTAGATGATGAGTATAAGGGGAGCTTTCTAGAAATAAGGACGTGTTAATACATAAGTTGATTTAGTTGATCGATGGATTAAGTTAATCGTGGTTGGTTGTGATGCTTCTTAGGAAAATTTGAGGTTGTATTAGATGCAACTTATTTGAGTAGTAGTTGCCTATGGGTTATGAGCGGTTGAATGTTTTGATCAAAATTACTCCACTTATGGCTTGGGTTACTTGATTGGGTATTTGCTTTGAGAATTTAGAAATGTTATTTGTGTGGAGATAGTTGTGGTTCAATTTGTTGATCATAGAGGTTTGAGGAAATTATTTCGGAAAAGAGTTAATCATCACAGCAACGTACTGGAGAGGGTGGATCGCTTAGGGCTATTATTAATGGTGATGTTTTGGGTCGAAAGCCTTGAATTTGATGTGCCATATGTTCATAAACTGACATGTGGGTCCGTAGCCTTTGGTTGTGAGGTCGATTAGATCCTTAGATAGAGAATTTGATTTGAATGTCGGGTTGAGGACTTTGGTTTGGTGGTGGTTTTGTTGATCCTGCCCGATTTTGGAGAAGTAGCGGCTTTGATTTGATCGATCGAAATCTCGCGGAGTAGAAGGAGATTTTGTCGTGAAGGAGTAGGTAGGTGGATCCATTCTCGGCCTTGAGTTTGCCATTGGGGATCGGAGTTACGTTAGAGTTTGTCTTTGCAGTATGTACATCTTCATTTGAGCGGAGAAGTTGTGGAGTTATCGGTGAATAACTGCCAAGAGTGGGCTGCGAGCAGTTCTTTGCAACGGAAGAAGCTTTTGTGAAGATCGGGTGAATCCTTTTGTTATCATAAGGCGGGGCGTAATCAGTGAGTCTCGGTGGATGGATGAAAGCTGTGGGTGATCAAGGTTGTCGCTGACTATAGTGGGTTGCGGTGGTCTAAGTTTATAAGGAACCTCGAAGATGCTCTGCTCCGTGGTCGTGGCGAGTTGATTATGCGTCTCGTACTTGAAGGAGAGAATCAGAAAGCCAAAGAGGAAGAAGCCTTGAGATTTTGTTTTTATTACACGTTGGGCCAGTAGCGAGAAATGCAGTGGCATCTTGGATGTAGATGGATGAGTTGAAGAAGTTGGCTCTTTGCTTGCGATGAGGAAAGTCATTTTTGAGTTTGGTTGTTGACATGTGCTCGAGATGAGAATGTTGCAAGGTATACTAATTTTGAGGCATTGATTGCGATTGGAGGCGGATGATTGATCGAGTTGCGAGTGGAATCTCGTGTGGATTCAAGGTTATCGGTTACAAGAATTGATTAAATTCAAGCGCGGATCAGATTTGTAGCACGAGTGGATGATTGAGAAGAGTTTGAAGTTTCGAGGGCAAGTGCTGGATTGAGGTTGAGATTGATAGGCCTTTGAGTTTGCAATGAATTGAAGAAGTGGCGGTGATTGGCGTCGTTCGAGTGTTCTGCGAGATCATGATGATGTGTTTGGTGTATGTATGTTGAGAGAAATATGGAGTCGATTGCCGGCGTGATCGAGAGGTGTGAATGGATTTCTTGAGATTTTGAAAGCTACTTTATGTTGGGATTTTGATTCCGATATTGGAAAGAAAGATCAGGTGTTGATGATCGATTTTTGGAGAAATCTTTCGATCGAGTTAGGATTCGGAAGAATTGTTCTTATTTTGTTCAAGTTGATGTCGTAAATTCGAATGAAATTTTTAAAAGGAGGGGAGAGTGTGATGTTCCGAATCTCAATTGGATTATTTTAATATTAATTGTGATTTTTGGGTATTTTGGACGTTGTGAAAATAATTTAATATATTCAATAGTTTTGAGGAATGATCGGGATTTTGGGGTGGCGCCCGAGGCGCGCCTGTGCTGTTGTTCGGATTCCGATTTGGGATTTTAAAATTTAAAGTTATATATAATAATAATAATAATAATAATAATAATAATAATAATAATAATAATGATAAAAGTAAAAAGGAAAGGAAAAAGAAAAAGAGGGGAAAGATGGGAGAGAGAGAAGAGAAGGAAAATGGGTTAGGGTTTTGTTGCGTGAGGAAGAAGAAGAGAAGGAGGAGGAAGAGCGGCGGCGGTGGCAGCGACGGAGGAGATCAGTGGAGAATCGGCGGCGTGCGGTGGTTGTGGGAGGTTGTGATTACTCGTAGGTGAGGCCGCGGCGGTGGTGGATTGAGGCGCGTGGGTGAGATCGGTGTCGGGAGAGTCGCGTTTGTTGACGTTCCAGTGTGTGGCGAAGCTCGGTGGTCTCGGTAGTGTGCGGTGGTCGTGTCGTTCGGCTGGGTGTGGTGGCGTGCGATGTAGGTTGTGCGAGAAGGCGGCGAGGCGAGAATCATTGTGCGGAGAAGAAACGGAGGAGAGAAGCTGCACGTGAGAGAGGCGGCTGGCGGACCGGGGGCAGCAGCGTGAGGGTCGCCGGGAAGGCTGGCGATAGCCGTTCGAGGCGGCAGGCGGCGGCAGCGGCCTTGAGGCACGCGCGGTGGAGAGAGAGGTGCGCGGAGGAGGAGAGAGAGGGCGGGAGGCAGGAGAGAGAAAGGCTCGGTGGAGTCTTGGGACATCCTTTGCGAGATGCGAGTATGATGTTAAGGCAAGTATCCTCCCGACCTATTCTTGGTCTGATTTAATTTCCGATGCATTTTGACTACGTAGGAGATTTTACTAACATGCATGTGATTTTTAAATACCCTCGATTTATTAATTGTGTACATGCATGTATGTTTTACTCCAGTTATGCGGTGGTTTGTACTTGTATATTTATGATTTGGAGGGGTTTTGGACACCAGACGATATATATGTATGTTTAGTATCCAGTATATTATTGGAACCATAGACCGAGGCCTTGCCTAACAATGCATCTTTGTAGGGGTGGGATCACTCGTGATCGAGCCGCGCTACTTCCGCCGTAAGGAAGATGAGGTAATGGCTACGCCGCCGTAAGGAAGATGAGGTATTAGCTACTTCGCCGTAAGGAAGATGAGGTATTGGCTACTTCCGCCGTAAGGAAGATGAGGATTGGCTACTTCCGCCATAAGGAAGATGAGGTATCGCCCCACTGTGTATTTAATTGAGAGGCCATCGTAAAAGGAATTGTGGAAAACTAATATATTAAGGACGTCCTAATATATAATAAAAACTTGAGGTTGCACCCAAAGCCGCGGGTGGTAAAACATAGTGACAGTTCCTTATCTATGACAGTACATGGATGGCCTTGAGCTCTTGGCCTAATTAAATTGCTTGATATGGCGTATTGCGGACGAGGGTAACCCTTCGCAAGTTGGTATCATTGATGTTTGGTTCTCGATTCATTGCATGCTTTGTATTTTACGCACGTATTTGGGTGTATGATGATTTGAGATACGTGGTTTTTGGCCACGGATGGGCGATCTCAGGAATGTCTGATTACGTGCGATGTGATAAAGCCTGGAGCGTGTTTGATTTATGTTTAGTTCAGCGGTTTTCTCTTGATTTACGCATTATGAGTTTTAGATGGGACGGCGGTATGTGTCTCCACGTGGATGTGGTGGCCAGTTGCGACGTGTAGACCTCGGATCATATGATATGATATCGCCTATGAGGTTTTACCGATCGTGGTTTATATGATTTTGTCCCGAAGGAGCGAGTTAGCTCTGGGCAAGCGATTTAGTCACGAGACATTTCCTCGATTTTCGAGGATTTCACGGACATGGTGTTTTGTTTTCGTGTGTTGCTTTGCGATATCCTGTTCTGATTGCCGTCTTGTTTTGCTCACGATGATGCTTGCTGAGCTCTAGGCTCACGTTTTCATGTTTTATCCCTTGATTAGTGGCATGGATACGCTTACGGGAACTCGGGCGTGATGAATGGGATATTCCTTTTGGAGAGTGGAGATACTATATTTGAGTATGTTCACGATCTCGAGGATATGTTATGGTTATTATTTACGGCCGGATGGTGCCTTGATCATTGTATGAGAAATATTGAAGTTATAGTATTGTGGATGAGTTGTAATTTGGATACCAAGGACATGGTCAAGAGGTCATGGCTATTTGTCCGGATTCATATCCGATGAGATCTGCGGCGTTTTATTTATATTGGGTCCCGTATGTTTGATTGTCAGCATCCGATGAGTTATTGTTGTTTATGGAGATCTTATTATTGGATTTTATTTGACCTCGCGTATATTGTGTGGTCCCGGTCGACAAAGGGGAACTACATAAAAGTATTCGCTAAATGGTGTCCTCGAATTTCTTTCCTCACGCTGCATGATCTCCGTAAAGTTTTCCTCACATCGAAAATGCCGATCCTAATATTGATTCTCTTGCATGAAATGTCATGTGGCATGAAATGTTTTAGTTAGAAATCTTAATTTTTGGCAAAAAAATAGAACCAAACTCGAACACCCTAGCCCCAAGCCCCGACCGCGTGACCTAAACTAGAAACTACACCCTAATACCTAATCCCTTAACCCTTAAGGCCTAAGCCACAAAAAGTAACAATATAGAAAAGTTTAAAATAACATCTATTAAAATTTAAAAGCAAGAGTTACTCAGAGAAGATACCTTGGATTTTTAGCAAAGCATAAAAGAAAACTACTACCTCGCCCCCATTGTCCTTTACATTACCTCGTAAGTTTACGATTATCATCATATAAATGTAAATATTTTTAGACATGCCTACTTTCTTGAAATGATTTACATATATACCCGCATTTCAAAATAACTGAAGCCTTCCTAAAATCTAGCCGCCAAATCCACGCTAAAGTACGTGTATGCTTGTTTCGCTTAATAGTTTTGAAATTAAATACACCACTTCAGCTATGTTTTACATCAGAGAAAGTACTGCAAGTTAATATATCAGCTTATAGTTTACCGTTGTCCATGAACATCATTCCCGAAAGCTGCTCCATCATTTCAAAAATCGAACGATACGCCTCGTGACTAAATAAGTAATCGAATGTCATCTTCAAATGATTAAGCCAATTGACATTTAAGTTGGGTAGCATACTTCACACGCTGTCATGCCTTCTCAACTCACCAAAGATTCTCTCTCCGTAATTCCAGCTCCACCGCACGTGCCTTATCGCTTCATCTTTGTCCTTCCAAAATCTTCTCTCGAGTTTCACATAGATTTAGAATTCAAAACTTGTTATCTTTGAAGTGTTGCACTTTATTAACAATCTATCCAAAATAAATATTGTCCCGATATATCCGTGACATATTAGGACACATACCGACTTTTGAATGAATTTTCGAGGGTTTTCTTGGAGCCTTAATACTAAATCAATGTCAAGATATTGCAATGCTATTCATGCCTGTTGTTTAAAACTACAAATAACGCTACTTCGAAATTACACAAAGAACTATTAAGAGCCTCTCTATGTCTCGAGATTTTTCAATCAAGTAAATTATCGAGGTCATAGGATATAGAGAAATTAATATTGAAATAATCGATACCTAAGCTATAAAAATTTAAATACGTGATTCTGGATATCCCATCTAAGGATTTTGAATCAAGATTTTTCATACTGACTAGGTTAAAAATTCGAAGTAGAGATTCACCACGGACAAAACGGTAAACCAAAAAATTATCCGACAGACCAAGATAATGCCCGATTTGATTACGATTAATAAAAGGACAATTGAGATGCCGAAATTCTGATCTGAATAGCAACCTATTTGGGATGATAAGAGGTTAGTTCGGTACTAAATTTTCAATCAATTAGCAATTAGCTTAATTCGTCAGCTGGAGGAGCATCCGGCACAATGCTTTAAATATAATTCAGCAAGGCACACGGCAACAACGCATGTCGGATAATTTAGTATACTATAATATAGAATAAAATCAGCACACGGCAACCCCAAAATCCTTAAGTAAATTCAGCACAAATTCAGATTTAGGGGTCCACCAAAAAATGCTTCAGCACACACAAAATTAGCTGCCAGCTGCATTTTTAATTATTCTATACGACATATACCACACACGCTGTAATATTTCAGATCCTGATTGGATTATTTTAATATTTATTGTGATTTTGAGTATTTCGGACGTGGTGAAAATAAATTAAAATATTATAAAATTTTGGGAGACGATCAAAATTTCGGAGTGGTGCCCAGAGTGTGCCCGTGATGTTGTCCGAATGGCGAGTTGGATTTGAAAATAAAAGAAAAATAATTTATAATAATAATAATAATAATAATAATAATAAGTAAAGGGAAAAAAAAAGAAAAAGAGGGGAGATTGGGGATCGGGGAGAGAGGGAGAAGAGGAGAGAGGGGGGGGAAAAAGGGCTAGGGTTCGCAGGCGAAGGAGGAGGAAGAGAAGGGAGGAGGAGGAAGAGGGCGATGGCAACAGCGACGGCGTTGCAGGTGAACGGTGGTCGATGGTGGTTGTGGGTGTGACAGCGATTGTCACGGGTGAGATCGCGTCAGCTGGCCGAGGTTATAGCGGCAGCGGCGGCGGTGGGGCGGCGTTGGGTGAGGAAATCGATGCCGAAGAGTCGACGGTGGTCTGCTCGGGGTGGCAGAGGCGACACGCGGTCACGGTGGTGAACGGAGGTCGCGGAGTGCGGTATAAAGAAACAAGGCGAGGGGAGAGAGGATGGCGAAGTCAATGCTAAAGGAGAGAGGAGGTGGCAGGTGATGCCGGCGCCGGCTGGGTGGTGCCGAGGAGGCCAGCGACGGCCACGTGAGGAGGTGCGGTGGTCGAGCCGCATGGGGCCGGCGACCGGGCAGGCCGAGCGCGGAGGAGAGAGGAAGGGGCACGCGGAGGAGAGAGGGGACGCGGCAGAGGAGAGAGAGGCTCAATTGGAGTGATTCGGGACATCATTTCTTCAGATCTGTGGAGTATAATGTTAAGGCAAGTATCCTCTAGCGCTATTCTTGGTCTGATTTAATTTCTGATGCATTTTGACTAGTGTGGGAGATTTTACTAACATGCTTGTATTTTTATATACCCCAAATTTATCAATTGTGTACATGCATATATATTTTATCGATTGTGCGGTGGTTTTGTACTAGTATTTATGATTTGAAGGGATTTTGGACACCCGGACGATACATATGTATGTTTGTGTATCCGTATATTGTGGAAATATGAACCAGGCCGTGCGTTGGTCCACACGCACGCTGCCAGGGGTGGGATCACTACGGGACCATGGCGGTTTGAGACCCTAGGGGTCGATTTGTGATCCAAGGCATTGGCTATTTGTGGCACCGCTCCCGATGGGGAGGCTTAGTCCCGACGGGGACGTATATGATAGGCTACTTTCGCCGGAAAGAAGGCTAAGACTTTTAGTAGCTGACCTGCCCCACTGTGTATTTAATTGAGAACCATTGTAAGGAATTAACGGAAAACTAATATATTCGGACGTCCTAATATATAACTAAAACTTAAGGTTGCACCCAAAGTCATGGGCAGAAACATAAAATGAGTGTTCCTAATCTATGTGCTTCTGTTGGCTTGGTCATCGTGAGCTTCTAGCCTTGAGTTGTTGGCTTAAATCATAATTGGTAGAAGGCTAATGGATGAGGTTAACCTCTCAAGTTGGAAAACATTGATCTTGATTTTCCGATTTCGGGTGCATGCTTTGTATTTCTCGCATGTGTTGGGTGGACGACGATTTGAGATGTGGTTTGGCCTCCACGGATGGGCAATAGAATGTCTCGTACGTACCGATGTGATAAACCCAACGATTTTGATTTATATTTTAGTTCCCGCAAGATTCTCTTCATTTCGCATTATGAGTTTTAGATTCGATGAAGCGGTCGTGTCCCACGCGGATGTAGTGATTTTGCCAGGATATGTAATGTGACCTCGGATCATATGATACGATATCACACTAGATTTTACCGGGGATCGCGATTTATATGATTTTATCCGTGGAGGGTTTAGTTAATACGGATTTACTTATTGGCATTTAGACATCTCCTCAGGTTTTTAGGGATTTACTGATATCATGTTTTGTTTTATGTGATTGATATGTATATCCTTACTCGATTTGATGTGGTACCATTTTATACGACACATACTAAGTGGTTCTGGGCTATGTTTTCATATTTTATCCCTTGCACCAGTGCTGGTCAGATACGCTGTAGAGCTTGGACGCTGACTAATACTTACAGATTCCTCTACTTCTGGAGTGAAGATGTTCATATTGGTTATATTCCTAATCTCGAGGATATATTATGGTTTTATCTATGGCCGATGAGGGCCTTGGATCCATGTATAGAATATGTTTTGGGTTTTCGTGTGTTCGTTAATAAGTTGTTGTAATGTTGAGTACCTCCCATGGCATTTGGACAGTTATGCCCATATCAGGTTTGTCCGGATTTACGTCCGATGAGATCATGAAAGGGGTTTATTATGTCAACCCGATGTGTCTGGATTGGGTCACTTTCATTGGGTTATTATGGTTAATAGATATATATTATCGATTTTATTTTGCATAATATTGTGTTCCCGGGTCGTGACACACACTTATAAAGAGCTTATATATATATTGATAAGCTTGGAAATCAGCAACACACAAATTTCATCACCCAACACGGCAACTCCCACATTTGGAGCAAAGTAAAAATAATTTACAGCTGCTGTTTCAGCAGCTCAAACATCACATTCACAAAGAAGCAGCCCAATATAAAATAAGAAAACAGAAATCCAGCCCACTCACGACATCGTGGAAATTTCTATAGAGCAAATTAATATATATATATACAGCAGGTTAACATTCTCTCTCTCTTAATATAATGTGTATCTATGCCTGAGTATGACTACAAATAAAAATAAATGCAATAAATCTGGGAGTAACATAGCATATAGTTTGGTAGGAACTTGGGCATAAAAGTATTCGCCTCAATGGTCTCCTCGAATTTATTTTCCTTTCACGCCGCATGTTCTCCTCGTTTCCTTCACCTCGAGGCCGTCAGATCCTAATATTATTTCTCCCGTTGAAATGTCAGTGGCAAGAAAAAGTTTTAGTTAGAAATCTTCATTTTTGGAAAAAAATTAGAACCAGACTCAAACGCCTCTAGCCCCAAAATGCACTGCGGGTGACCTAGACTAAAAACTACACCCTAACAACTAATTCCTAATTCTTAAGGGCTAAGCCACTAAAAGTATCAATATAGAAAAGTTTAAAATAACGTCTACTAAAATTTAAAAGCAAGAATTATCGAGAAAAGCATACCTGAAAATTTAGCAAAGCATAAAAGAAAATTTGCTTAACTCGCCCCATTGTCCTTCACATTAATTCTAAGTTTACGATTATTATCATATAAATGTAAAGCTTTTGTATACATGGCTACTTTTGAAATGATTTGGCATACATACTAAGATTTTAAAATAATCCAAGACTTCTGAAATCTTCACCGCTAAATCCACGCTGCCAAAGTATCGCAGTATGCTCGTTTCTATACGCTTTTGAAATTAAATACACCACTTTTTAGGCGATATTACATTTACTTCAGAGAAAGCACCGCAAGTTACCTAGATATCACGATAGTTACCGTTGTCCACCATGAACATTATTCGAAAAAGCTGCTCCATCATTTCGTAAAAATCGAACGATATGCGGCCGTGGACCAAATAAGTAATCGTACGTCATCTCTCAAAAGATTAAGCCAATTGACATTTAAGTTGTGCAGCATACTCACACGTCGCTATGCCTTCTAACTTACCAAAGATTCTTCCGTAGTTCCGAGCTCCACCCGACGCCCATTCCTCTCATCGTCCTACCGGCCTTCCGAATTTCTACATAGATTTAGAATTCAAAACTTGTTATCTTCAGTGTTGCACTTTATTAACAGTCTATCCAAAATAAATATTGCCCCAATACACCTATGACATATAAGGAATACATAACTAGACTTCTTTTGAATGAACTTCGAGGGTTTTCTTGGAGCCTTAATGCTCAATCAACGTCCGCATATTGCAAATGTCGCTCACGCCTGCGCTTAAAAAACTGCTAGCCACGCGACTCTAAAATTACATGGTAATTAACAATTAAATTTTAATCTGGTCGGCAGAGAAGCATCCGCTGCTAAAGAGTTTAAATACATAATTACAAGGAAGGCACACGGCAATAACGCATGTGGAATAATTTAGCGGCTGGCCGATAATGCTATACTATAGAATAAAATCAGTACACAGCAACCCCAAAATCCTTAAGTAATTCAGCACAAATTCAGATTTAGGAAGTCCACGAAAAAATGCTTCGACACACGCAAAATCATCTGCCAGCTGCATTTTTAATTATTCGTATAGGACATATACCACACACACGGCAGCTGTTTATATAACATGATAAGCCTGGAAATCAGCAACCCACAAATTTCATCACTGGGGCAGTAACTCCTGCATTTGGAGTAAAGTAAAATAATTTATAGCCGTTTGTTCTAGCAGCTGAACATCAGCATTTATATGAAGGCAAAACCCAATATAAAATAAGAAAACAGAAACCCAGCCCACCTCACGACACGCGAAATTTCTATAGGGGCAGCCGCATTACAAGTATATATATAGTATACTGTAGGTAAACATTCTCTTCTCAATATAATGTGTATCTATGCCTGATCTGCGTTATTTCTCTGCAAATAAAAATAAAATGCACAACTAGATATAACATAGCATATAGTTTCGTAGGAACTTACATAAAAGTATTCGCTCAATAGTCTCCTCGAATTTATTTCTACTTATTGCCTCCTATTTTTCTTACCTCGTATGCCGCGCATCCTTATGTTATCTCTCCTGCGTGAAATGTCATGTGGCATGAAAAAGTTTTAGTTAGAAATCTCATTTTTGCAAAAAAATTAGCCAAACCCTAACGCTCTAGACCTAAGCCTGACTGCGGTGTGACCTAAACTAAAAACTACACCCTAACACCTAATCTCTTACCCATAAGGCCAAAGCCACTAAAAAGTAATAATATAGAAAAGTTTAAAATAACGCCTACTAAAATTTAAAAGCAAAAGTTAATGAGAGAAGCGTACCTTAGAAATTAAAGCAAGACAAAAAACCACTTATCTCTGGCCCCATTGTCTCCGGCATTACCTCGTAAGTTTACGATTATTATCATATAGCTGCAAATCTTTTGTATACATGCTCACTTTTGAAATGATTTGGCATACATACCTGCATTTTAAAATAATCCGAAGCCCTCTGAACCTTTAGGGGCTGCCAAATCCACGTTGCCAAAGTACGTGTGGTATGCTCGCCTCGCTAACAGCTTTTGAAATTAACTACACCACTTCACGCATGTTACATTTACGCCGTAGAAAGATCGGTTAATGATATCAACGATAATATACCGTTGTCCACCATAAACATTCTTTACCGAGAAAGCTACTCCATTATTTCGAAAATTTTACGATACGCGGCCTCGTGACCTAAATAAGTAATCGATGTCATCTTCTAAATGATTAAGCATATTGGATATTTGGGTTGGGTAAATATACACCCCGCCATGCCTTCTCAACTCACCAAAGATTCTCTTCCGTAGTTCCAAGCTCCACCTCGACGCCTTATCTCCTCCTTCATCTTTGTCCTTCCACGACCTTCCTCCGAATTTCATATAGATTTAGAATTCAAAACTTGTTATCTTCATAGTGTTGCACTTTATTAACAAGCCTATTCAAAATAAATATTGGCCCCAATACACCTATGACATATAAGGACACATAACTAGACTTTTGAATGAACTTCGAGGGTTTTCTTGAGCCTTAATGCTCAGAATCAACGTCCAGATATTGCAACAAGGTCGTCACGCCTGCAGTTTAAAACCGCAAATAATGCTAATTCTAAAATTACATGGTAATTAACAATTAAATTTAATTCAGCTCTGGCAGAGAAGCATCCGCGCAGCGCTTTAAATATAATTAAGTAAGGAAGGCACACGGCAATAACGTGTGGATCATTGGCTGGCGTATACTATAATATAGAATGTAAATCAGCACACACCTTTGTGATCTTAAGTAATTCAGCACAAACGCCAGTTTGGGGTCCACACAGGAAGAAAATACTTCGGCACGTACAAAATCAAAGCTGCCAGCGGCCTTTTTAATTATTCTATAGGACATATACCACACACGGGCAGCAACATATATATATGGTAAGCGCAAGAAATCAACCTTGCAAATTTCATCACCAATGGCATAACTCCACATTTGAATAAATAAAAACAATTTACAGCTGCTTGTTTCAGCAGCTCAAACATCAGCATTCACAGCAAGCAGCCCAATATAAAATAAGAAAACAGAAATCCAGCCCACCTCACGACACGCGTGGAAATTTCTATAGGAGCAGCTGTAATATATATATATACAGCAGGTTAACATTCTCTTCTCAATATAATGTGTATCTATGCCTGATCAGCGTTATTTCTCAGCAAATAAAAATAAAATGCACAACTAAATATAACATAGCATATAGTTTGGTAGGAACTTACATAAAAGTATTCGCTCAATGGTCTCCTCGAATTTATTTTCCCTTTCACGCTGCATGTTCTCCTGCTTTCCTCACCTCGAGGGCCGTCAGATCCTAATATTATTTCTCCTGCGTGAAATGTCAGTGTGGCAAGAAAAAGTTTTAGTTAGAAATCTTCATTTTTGGAAAAAAATTAGAACCAGACTCAAACGCCCTAGCCCTAAGGCTGACCGTGGTGACCTAGACTAAAAACTACACCCTAACAACTAATTCCTGACCCTTAAGGGCTAAGCCACTAAAAGTATCAATATAGAAAAGTTTAAAATAACGTCTACTAAAATTTAAAAGCAAGAATTATCGAGAAAAGCATACCTTGAAAATTTAGCAAAGCATAAAAGAAAATTTGCTTAACTCGCCCCATTGTCCTTCACATTAATTCTAAGTTTACGATTATTATCATATAAATGTAAAGCTTTTGTATACATGGCTACTTTTGAAATGATTTGGCATACATACCAGCATTTTAAAATAATCCGAAGACTTCTTGAAATCTTCAGCTGCCAAATCCACGTTGCCAAAGTACGTGTATGCTCGTCTTTGCTAACAGTTTTTGAAATTAAATACACCACTTCAGCGCATGTTACATTTACTTCAGAGAAAGTACTGCAAGTTACTGATATCAGCGATAGTTACCGTTGTCCACCATGAACATTATTCTCGAAAAAGCTGCTCCATCATTTCAGAAAAATCGAACGATATGCGGCCAGTGACCAAATAAGTAATCGCATGTCATCTTCAAAAGATTAAGCCAATTGACATTTAAGTTGTGCAGCATACTCACACGCTGCTATGCCTTCTTAACTTACCAGCATTCTCTTCCGTAGTTCCGAGCTCCACCTGACGTCTTATCTCCTTCATCGTTGTCCTTCCACGGCCTTCTGAATTTCACATAGATTTAGAATTCAAAACTTGTTATCTTCATAGTGTTGCACTTTATTAACAGTCTATCCAAAATAAATATTGCCCCAATACACCTATGACATATAAGGACACATAACTAGACTTTTTGAATGAACTTTCGAGGGTTTTCTTGGAGCCTTAATGCTCAGAATCAACGTCCGCATATTGCAAATGTCGTTCACGCCTGCAGTTTAAAACCGCAGTCAATGCTAATTCTAAAATTACATGGTAATTAACAATTAAATTTAATTCAGTCGGCAGAGAAGCATCCGCGCAGCAGTTTAAATATAATTAAGCAAGGAAGGCACACGGCAATAACGCATGTGGAATAATTTAGCGGCTGGCCGTATACTATACTATAGAATAAAATCAGCACACAGCAACCCCAAAATCCTTAAGTAATTCAGCACAAATTCAGATTTAGGGGTCCACGAAAAAATGCTTCGACACACGCAAAATCATCTGCCAGCTGCATTTTTAATTATTCTATAGGACATATACCACACACACGGCAGCTGTTTATATATATATGATAAGCCTGGAAATCAGCAACCCACAAATTTCATCACCGGGGGCAGCAACTCCCGCATTTGGAGTAAAGTAAAAACAATTTACAGCTGCTTGTTTCAGCAGCTGAAACATCAGCATTTACAGTAAGCAACCCAATATAAAATAAGAAAACAGAAACCCAGCCCACCTCACGACACGCGTAGAAATTTCTATAGGGGCAGCCGTAATATATATATATATATATACTGTAGGTAAACATTCTCTTCTCAATATAATGTGTATCTATGCCTGATCTGCGTTATTTCTCTGCAAATAAAAATAAAATGCACAACTAGATATAACATAGCATATAGTTTCGTAGGAACTTACATAAAAGTATTCGCTCAATAGTCTCCTCGAATTTATTTTCCCTTTCACGCTACATGTTCTCCTATTTTTCTTACCTCGTATGCCGTCAGATCCTTATGTTATCTCTCCTGCGTGAAATGTCAGTGTGGCATGAAAAAGTTTTAGTTAGAAATCTTCATTTTTGGCAAAAAATTATAGCCAAACTCGAACGCTCTAGACCTAAGCCTGACTGCGGTGACCTAAACTAAAAACTACACCCTAACACCTAATCTCTTACCCATAAGGCCAAAGCCACTAAAAGTAACAATATAGAAAAGTTTAAAATAACGTCTACTAAAATTTAAAAGCAAAAGTTATCGAGAGAAGCGTACCTTAGAAATTTAGCACAGCATAAAAGAAAATTCACTTACCTCGTCCCATTGTCCTTTACATTACCTGTAAGTTTACGATTATTATCATATAAATGCAAATCTTTTGTATACATGCCTACTTTTGAAATGATTTGGCATACATACCTGCATTTTAAAATAATCCGAAGCCCTCTTGAAATCTTTAGCTGCCAAATCCACGTTGCCAAAGTACGTGTATGCTCGTCTCTGCTAACAGTTTTTGAAATTAACTACACCACTTCACGCATGTTACATTTACGTCAGAGAAAGTACTGAAGTTACTGATATCAACGATAATATACCGTTGTCCACCATAAACATCTTTACCGAGAAAGCTACTCCATTATTTCGGAAAAATTTTACGATACGCGGCCTGTGACCAAATAAGTAATCGCATGTCATCTTCAAATGATTAAGCATATTGACATTTAAGTTGGGTAACATACACCCTGCCATGCCTTCTCAACTCACCAGCATTCTCTTCCGTAGTTCCAAGCTCCACCTGACGTCTTATCTCCTTCATCTTTGTCCTTCCACGACCTTCTGAATTTCATATAGATTTAGAATTCAAAACTTGTTATCTTCGAAGTGTTGCACTTTATTAACAGTCTATCCAAAAAAAATATTGCCCCGATACATCTGTGACATATTAGGACACATACCTGGACTTTTTGAATGAACTTTCGAGGGTTTTCTTGGAGCCTTAATACTCAGAATCAATGTCCGCATATTGCAGATGCCGTTCACGCCTGTAGTTTAAAACCACAGTCAACGCTAATTCTGAAATTACACGGTAATTAGCAATTAAATTTAATTCGATCGGCAGAGGAGCATCCGCGCTGCAGTTTAAATATAATTCAGCAAGGAAGGCACACGGCAACAACGCATGTGGGATCATTTAGTGGCTGGCCGTATACTATAATATAGAATAAAATCAGCACACCGCAACCCCAAAATCCTTAAGTAATTCAGCACAAACTCAGATTTAGGGGTCCACGGAAAAATACTTCGGCACGTACAAAATCAGCTGCCAGCGGCATTTTAAATTATTCTATAGGACATATACCACACACAGGGCAGCAACTTATATATATATGGTAAGCCTAGAAATCAGCAACACACAAATTTCATCACCAATGGCAGCAACTCCCACATTTGGAGCAAAGTAAAAACAATTTACAGCTGCTTGTTTCAGCAGCTCAAACATCAGCATTCACAGCAAGCAGCCCAATATAAATTAAGAAAACAGAAACCCACACCACCTCGCGACACGCATTGACATTTCTATAGGGGCAGCCGTGATATATATATATATATATATAGTAGATTTACATTCTCTTCTGAATATAATGTATATCTATGCCTGATCAGCGTTATTTCTCAGCAAATCAAAATAAAATGCACAACTAGATATAACATAGCATATAGTTTCGTAGGAACTTACATACAAGTATTCGCTCAATGGTCTTCTCGAATTTATTTTCCCTTTCACGCTGCATGTTCTCCTGTTTTCCTCACCTCGAGGGCCGTCAGATCCTAATATTATTTCTGCTGCGTGAAATGTCAGTGTGGCATGAAAAAGTTTTAGTTAGAAATCTTCATTTTTGGAAAAAAATTAGAACCAGACTTGAACGACCTAGCCTTAAGCCTGACCGTGGTGACCTAGACTAGAAACTACACCCTAACACCTAATCCTTAACTCCTTAAGGCCTAAGCCACTAAAAGTAACAATACAGAAAAGTTTAAAATAACGTCTACTAAAATTTAAAAGCAAGAGTTATCGAGAGAAGCGTACCTTGAAAATTTAGCAAAGCATAAAAGAAAAATCCATTTACCTCGTCCCATTGTCCTTTACATTATCTGTAAGTTTACGATTATCATCATATAAATGTAAATATTTTATATACACGCCTACTTTTAAAATGATTTGGCATATATACCTGCATTTTAAAATAATCCGAAGCCTTCTTGAAATCTTCAGCTGCCAAATCCACGTTGCCAAAGTACGTGTATGCTCGTCTCTGCTAATAGTTTTTGAAATTAAATACACTACTTCAGTGCATGTTACATTTACGTCATAGAAAGTACTGAAGTTACTGATATCAGCGATAGTTTACCGTTGTCCACCATTAACATTATTCCCGAGAAAGCTGCTCCATCATTTTGGCAAAATCGAACGATACCCGGCCTGTGACCAAATAAGTAATCGCATGTCATCTTCAAATGATTAAGCATATTGACATTTAAGTTGGGTAGCATACTCACACCTTGCCATGCCTTCTTAACTCACCAGCACTCTCTTCCGTAGTTCCGAACTCCACCTGACGTCTTATCTCCTTCATCTTTGTCCTTCCACGACCTTCTAAATTTCACATAGATTTAGAATTCAAAACTTGTTATCTTCAAAATGCTGCACTTTATTAACAGTCTATCCAAAATAAATATTGCCCCGATATATCTGTGACATATTAGGACACATACCTGGACTTTTTGAATGAACTTTCGAGGGTTTTCTTGGAGCCTTAATACTCCAAATCAATGTCCGCATATTGCAAATGCTGTTCACGCCTGGAGTTTAAAACTACAGTCAATGCTAATTCTGAAATTACACAAAGCACTACAAGAGCCTTTGTAAGGCTCGAGATTTTTCAATTAAGTAAATCGTCGAGGTCATAGGATATAGAGAAATTTATATTGAAATAATCGACATACCCAAACTATTTCTTGCTAGGATAGTGCCGCAATCTGTTCTAAACTTATACATGTTATCAAGGTCTTGCGAATGCATAATATTATATGTATACTCGCTTGGCCACATGATGCAAAAGCTTATGTGATGCCAAATCGACAGACTCCTAGAAATTATTTAATCTGCTTGAAAATGGTGGGGCACTAGGAAAGGTGGATTGTAGAGGGGGAGCGCGGATCTAGTAGCCCCCGATTAGGCTATTAGCCATTAGTGGTTTAGATCGGGTCAGGTGGGCTTAGGCCATCATAGGCACCCATTTGAGTCCATATGGGCAACTGTTAGTTAGCTTAACAAAGTTTTGGAGAGCTTTAAACAAAATTTCAGGTTTATAAAATGAGCAAATAATATGTCTTTATGAGCAAACCTCGGATACCTCTTCTCCTTTCTCGACGTTATTCCCCGACAACTCAGGTTCTTGAAGACAAAATTTGCCATCATCATAAAGGTGGTGGATAGATATGAAACGAAGAGATACAATAAAAATAAAAATGTCACTATTGACTAGCCAATGTGTCTGCACTTTGTGACAATATGTTTTCATACCGTTGGGATGTAAGTCCTTTAATAATATTGCTTAAAGTTATCCTTTTTAGGCACATAAAATATTAATACTTGATCTTTTTTTCAGTATTAAAAGCTTGAAGACTTTTATAATTTCAGTTTTAGGTTTTGAAAAATATATACGGACACATTTTTATGTCAATTTTAGGTATTTTTAATATGGCAATTTTATCCATGATTTTTTTATTTGGATTTATCAGTGTGATTAGATAAATAAAATATCAAAATATTAAAATATTATAGAAGTAATTAAAGGACATTCCTAAATATCATTATCAAGCTTTTAAAGGTTGTATATTCTTAGATGTGTAGTTCATCTATGTATTATTTATATATATATGTATGCCAATTAAATAAAATATTAATTATCAAGAATGCTTTTTAATATCACTCTAACTTTTATTTATATATATTTACAAACGAACAGTCTTATAGAATACTAAACATGCATAGATGTTGCACCCGAAGAAATAAACTAGAATTTCCATATTTAATGTCCTAAACATCAAATTTGTTCTATATTAAAGACTAAAATTTTATACGTCATAAATTAAAATAAGAATTTAGGTAAATTACAATGACTCATTAATTTAACTTTTGATACTAAATTTAATAAAGTATTAGCCAAACTAAAATGTGTGAAATAAAAAAAGCGAAACAAAACTTCTAAAAGACAATACTTTGTCATGAGATTTTTAAAGAAATGAGATTTTTTAAAGGGCAAACTCTTAATTTTTTTATGTACATGCATAAATGCTACAAAACATTTATCAAAACAAACGTTCAATCTATTATTTGAGGATTGAGAGATTACAAAATACGCTAAACTTAGTATTTAATTCATAGGTTTATTTTTGTGTCCAAGGGCTTTATAGTTATAGGGGGACTGAGCCTATATTAAACTAGTTAAATGACTTCTCCAAAAGTAACTATCTAGTGGATTTAATAAACCACCAAAAATCGTTAGTTAAATGGGCGCTGTGCTAGAGGCAACTTTTTTGACCCTTAACTTCCTTTGAAAGTCTAGACTTGTGGTCGTTAGAGTCTAACTATTAAGGCTATCTCTCAACTAATCTCAATAAAATTTGAATATACTAGACATGTCCTGTAATTGAGTAGCCACGACACCCATGTTTAGATTGACCAATAAATATGCGCTATTACGACTCACACTATTTTCATAGGCATTGTGTTTGATTATCTTGAGGGGTCTGGTTAGAGTGTTCGTGTACTCTAGTGTTGATCATGATGCGAGATGTTTAGAGACTTTTTATATATTTTTATTTGTGAGTAATTTGCATTTTGCAAAAAAATAAAATGATAAACTATTTCCCACATACGATATAGTAACATGTATCACAAATTTGAATTTGATCCAAATTATTTCATAAGGGTCTTCCTAGATCTTATAATTTAAATTATACATACTACAAACTAAAACAAGGGCATAAGGGTATGAGACTAGTTATTTAATTGATCATTTGATTTTTAAGTCACTAATACTCTAACTAAATTAGAATACTTAAATAAAGGAGCTATAGGAAAGTAGTAATCTTGAGGGTTAGTTTCTCCCTAGATAGATATTTTTCTTTTGATGTTAAAGATATTTTAAGGATTTATACTGAATCTTTTTTATAATGAAAGTTGAGAAATGTTTTCTCATATCTAGTTGAATATACTTCTTGTGCAATAGTAGGTCTACTTAATATAGAGGATTTTAGCCTATCCCCTATAATAATTTCCTAGAGAGTTTTTGATTATTTTTCTACTCAAGAATTATAATTAATTAGTACTCATTGTCTCTTATTGATCATATTCTCATAACATTTATATTTGGTAATCGTTCTTTTATCAAGAAATGATTATCATATTCACATACATATGCTTAATTGGCCTTGCAGAATAATTACACTTATAAGTTATTAATTCTTTTGATGTATTGTATTATGGACATTATTCACATAGTTTGACCGGTATGGTCAATCACTTTGATCAAATTCAATCCACTCTGCTTGCATTTTACATCTAGAACAATCGTGTGGGTGGAATTGTCTTCTAGTCCCTTCCTGCTCAAGGGACATTACCAGAGGCATGCCTTGACAAAATGGTCACCATCATACTGTCTCTAACAACATAATTTGACAGGATAGTCTCCACATAATTGACCATTGATTGGTTGGTCTCCCTGCAAGAATGGCTCTTGATATGTTAGTTTTTATTGGAGGATATTCAATGGTGCTTCATCATAGATAATTAAAATCAACAACAAGTTCATCATATTAAACTATTAAAGTAAATTTATTCATCAACTTTTCAAAATATTGCAAATAACTTGTAAAATGTTTTACAGCAAATATATTCTTTTACTTTTGAAAAATCCCCATTTTGAGTTTTTAGGTGGCATTTTTTTGCAAAAACCAAAATCTTTAATTTTTGTAAAAAAAAAAGGCCCCGCTAATTCTTTCTCAACAAAATCTTGAGTGTGAAATTTTGCAAAATTTTAAATAAATTTGCTAATTTTATCATCAGAAATCCTAAAAGAAAAAAAAAAACAGCAATGAAGAAGATATCATCGTGATCATGCGGATGTGTTTTATCTTCTACCACGAGACACAGGATTGCAGACCATCTTCCACAAGGCATATGAGGACTTGGGTTGGTGAGTTCCGATATTCTCTCACCCAACCACCTAGACATTTGGTCATAAGAGAAATATCTGAGATGACAGAAGCTCCTAAAAAAAAATATTATTTTCAATTTCAAAAGAAATATCAAGATCTTTCATAACCAATAACTTGGGAAAGTCACTATATATTATAATGGATAATTTCAAAAGAAAGATACATATTTTTCTTTATAGGAAATGATAATTTGTGATGTTTACCTGATGGGCATATATCACAAACATAATTATTGTGTAAAACGTGTGAATCATCAATAGTTTGTTTGGGAAAAAGTAAACAAGACAATGAAGGATGTCTAAATCAAGAAAACTAAAGTAATTGTTTATTAATTGGCTTATTATTACATGCCAAGTAATCGAAAAATGGAGAATAATAAGACAAAGCTCAAAAATAAAAAGTTGAAGGTCTTCCAACTATGGAGATACAATATTTGCCTTAAAATAGTAGAAAACATTCAGAACATCAAATTTCTTAACCATTTTCGATGTAGAGAGATCTTATATGAAATAATTATTTGAAAAGAAAATAAAGCAACAATTAGAATCATTGCATAACTTTCGTACATAAAGGAGATTGAAAGTCAATGACAACTTCCAATAGAATATTATTGCATCTATCAACATCCTCTCTATGTGTAACCTATGTTAAACTTCTATCAAGAAGTTCAAACAAGCATTCAATTTTTTCGGGTTTAGAATTGTAAAAATGTGTGGAACATACCATATGATCAATTGCTCTAGTGTCTATAATCTATTATATTTCCATATTATGATAAATAGAGCTAATGGGAACAAACAAGAAGGTCATAACCGTGAGATTATTTGCACTATGTGTGATGTCCACAGGTATTGAAGCTAGCATCTTCTAATTTTAGAGTAAAGAAATAATCTGTTATAAATGCTTTGGAGTAATACTTTGAATTGATCTGGGGGACATCATTATTCATTTGTCTAGCGGCAACATTGACAAAAAATGACGTCTTGTTTCTGTACAATGGTTTTTGTTCTTATTGAAAGGCATGAAATTTATAGCATCTTTCAATAGTGTGCCTTTGCATCTTACAATGTGCACGTACACGCTTTTGGACAAGTCTAAGATTAGTCTTCAAACAAGCATCAATAATATGTCCATTGATCTTACAATGGCTATAATAAAGTTTCCTGAAACTATTTCCATTATCAAATTTTTTTATAGTCATAATAAAATTTGTGTTGCTATTGTGAGAAAATTGTTTTCTATTCTCCTCCTTTTGAACGAAACCATATGCTTTTTCATATTTGGAAATGGTTTGATGAGAAGAATTTGAGCATTTAAAATTCTAAAATCTTAATTGAGACCCATAAAAAAAACTCCATGACTAAGTCTTACTTTTTATTTTCATATATGGTTATCATGCCTCCACAAGAGCAGGAATGAAGAGACCCATAATTTTGCAGTTCATCAAGAAGGAATTTCAATTTTAAATAATACATACTGACTCAATCATCTCCTTGATGCAAATCATGTATCATCTGTTTTATTTCATATAGCCATGGCCCATTATCTTAAGTATTTCTTTGTTCTACTTTCTTCCACAATTGACAAGCACTATCAATGTCTATGATATCACTCCTCAGCTTGAGAGATACCACATTTTGTAACCAAATAACTACAATATCATTACATTCCATACATGAATTATAAAGAGGATCATTCCTGTCCACTGTTGTGAAATATTGCCATTTATAAATCCAACTTTCATTTTTATTTGAAGTGCTCTGGTGACAACTTTGGTCCAAGAATGATAATTGTCAGTTTTTAATATAATGTTAATGAGAAGAGTACTTGGTCCATCATTAGGATCAATGAAGAATGGGCTGTTCAGATCTTTAATAGTTATATTCATCTAAATTCTAGATCCAGTTGAGGCTTCTTGAGACAAAGCTGTTCTTGAGTCCACTATGATAGTAAAACAATGCTGCTTGCGATTTGATGTTCCCCGATACCATAAAAGAAACAAAAATAGAAGAAAGAGATGCAATTATTTCATTCATTCAATTGAACATTACAATCTGTTAACTAACAATGAAAATATATATACAAATATACACTACATTTACCCCATCCAAAACTAATTAATCTTAACCATAAATTATTAACAAGTTAATTGTGTTAGTTGAGTGAAGGAAGACTATGGAGCAGTATTAGCAATCCATGTATCATGGTATCATCCAATCGTCATAATGTAATAGCTTGGTGTTGGGTCGAGCAAAAACACTTGTGTAAGTTAATAATTGTTTGTAAGATATGGTTGTAGGGAAATGTCAACTAAATTTTTCCTATACGCTTATTATATTGTGTATGATATCCATACACATAACGTTCGGAAAGATATTATATGTCAATCAAGCATATAATGAGAAATAACCAATGGAATAGTGAATTATATAGCTGTGGCAATGCAACACAGTATAAGCAGCACGTGAATCAACATTGTCAGCAACATTAATATACATCAGTATGCAACATCAGCATAACCCCCCAGATAAATCACACGAGTTCTTACCAGATGAATGGGAGTGAAGGTCGAAGCGTTTAGCCCATTCTTTTGTAGATGCTTTAAATTGTTCCCGGACAATTGATATAATTAGATATTGTATTTTAGTTTGATTTAAGTTGCGGGCTATGGATTGGTGATGTTGTAGAGTTTTTGGACAATGTTTTGATGTCCAATCGATATTTTTGTAGCCCTTGCCATTAGCTGATGTATTCAGATGCGTGGCATGTAATATTTTGGAACAGAGAAAGAGTTGACAATGGCTATAATTAACCACTGCTTATTCCTTAAATTGTTGAATTCACTTGCTTGTGATTCTCATAACAGAGAAAGAGTTGAATTGCCGGAGGGACATGCTTTCAAATTTGAGATCAAAAACCAACCAGATGGCATCAACTTTGAGCATGTCAAACTTTGCTAACAGAGAGCTTATTCAGTCTAGGGATAAAGCCAGTTGATGCAATGAGTAGAACCGCTGGCTTGGATAATCAAGGCATTGTCAGCCTTCAGCGGCAAATCTTGAGAGGCAAGTTGCTATTTCGTCCTCATCATGATCTTTATGTTTTTTCTCCTTTTCTTTTTCTCTCGAGAATTCCACTTTGCCGATATAGACTTTAATCTAGCTTTGCATTTTGAGCAAAACAAGACGAAGGGCTTGGAAAATTGGAGGATACAGTGACAAGTACAAAGCATATTGCATTGGCTGTGAATGAGGAACTTCATCTTCATACTAGACTTATCGTATGCTCTCTCTATACACAACAACCAAGTTTTGAATTTCACTGAGTCGGATTTATTTGTTTTCTTATGCTTTTATGGTTTCCTTTCCGTCTTGAAAAATTGATGTGCCTACATAATTGAGGATTGTATAATCCCCCATTTGCAGGACTCCTTGGATTACCAGGTAGACGTGACAGGCTCCAGGCTGCAGGTGCACCTAAACACTTAAATTATTGCACTGTTTTAAACTTGTTTCTTTTTCTTTTGTTTATGTTACTGGTGTATATGGCCCATTTGCCTATTGCAGCATAATATTTGGTAGCAGCTCTAGGCAACACCACCATAGATATAAATATCTGTAGATATGTATCGGCATCTGAACTTCCAATGCTGATATTTTTCAATACCGTAACAATATCGTAATATATTGACCATGTGGGCTTACGATTCTGAGAAATATTTTTTTTCCTTACAACATAACTAATATCGATACATGTTATTTGATATGTTGGATACCAATGTTGCTACGACTGATATTAATACGTATACTGATATTTTCATCCAGCATCATAGATTGATTGTTTTAAGCAGCTATTAGACCTGACCATTGGTTGGGAATAGGCATTTCAGAGATTTAGAATAGAAACACCTTGGTCAGAGTGCAATCTGATTTTATGATCTACCTCACCCACCTGCATCGAAGTTGAAGAACAATAATATGCATCCTTAATTTTTTAAAATTATATTACAAATTCAATCTTAACATCCTATACTTATGTTATATGTTGTTTTTTGATTGGACGATCACATAACACTCAAGATGCTTTTCTCCCGTTTAAGCCTTAACCCTACATGGATAATCTTTTTCACTCTTAATTTTGTAGAAGTTTAGATCCAAGGCGTTTTAGAAATTTCTTCAACGATAATGAAATTATTTATTATTCCTTCGTATATAGTTACTTTTCAAGTGTTTCATCTCTTTTTGTGTAAGCAAAATCTTTGGAATTACTAAAATTGCATTTCATGTACTCCACGTTGCTCCTATTTATCTTGAACCCTTTGGCTTCATTAGCCTTCTCTATGGTTGTACTCGTCTTCTTGTTTCAATTATCAAAGCATTTCGATTTACGGCTTCATATCATGGTTGATAGCAAATAAATAACAAAACATTGGACCAAATTATCACGTTCAATCATGCCATTTATTTAGAAGAGTGCTATTAAGGTCCTTTTATTATTGAAGCTCCTACATCCATTTAACTATTAGGATTAGAAGTTTTTTTTTTTTGGTAAGTAAGTATTTTGGATTAATGGGAGAAAAAATTACAAATTCGATGTTTTACTCCAAGTATTTTGACTTGGGAGTAAAACATTACCCGTTGGGGCATACCCCGAGCGACAAGTACATACGGAGGTACATAACTGACCTCTAGGAGGCCACCATTCTACAGAACCTATAGAAAATGAAAAATATTACATCACAAAACAGCGGGTCCAACCCACTGATCCCAGCCTCGAACAGCCAAGTCACCAAAAGGATCCAGGATAACAAACATCCACATCCAGGTCATCCAATTCCGCATCGACTGATACACCAGCCAAGAGTATCTTCAGCAGGCTCAGATCGCTCGGCAGAATAAAAAACCAGCCTCCGCTAATCAAATTCATGCAACCGCACATGAGTATGAAGGAGCAAGGAAACCGACATCACCGCCTTCCAAGACAAAGACCCGAATCGCACCATTCCGGCCTCGATCCGAGGCGGCATCATGAGTAATCAAGTCTCCACCAGCTCCAAACAATCCTCCTCCAAGCACAAAAACCATCGAGCCTATTCAGCCAACTAGTTTAAGCCATCTCGCACAGATCAACGCCCACCAAAAATGGTATCAGAACAAAAAGGCACCCCTGCAAAGAAAGGGCCAAAAATTCAACACCGCCAAGAAAGGACATCATCCAAATGCAGCAAGAAAGAACCGGGTAGGCAAGACCGCACCAAAGAAGGAAATATGCAACACACTGCTTTTCCACTTCCAGCGTTAGGAGCACCAACCAACCGCTACATCAAAACAAACTTTGCCAAGATCCTAGAGGCACCCCTAGAATTCCACCAAAGAGAGCAAATGTGCAGCTGCATCACACCCACCCCAAATACCAGCTTCGATTCAACCAGAAAGGGCACACCACAAGGCTGCCGCCCCAAACATTACCACCAGCAGGATGCAATCTTTCTAGAACCAAAATACATAGTAGCTACTAAAGCACCACCAACAGAGATGGTAGCCACATCAGGACAGAAGGTCCATCACAGGGGCATCCCCGATTAACCCACAAGTGAGGATGAAATTGCCGTAAACCAGCAATTGGGCAGCCTCACGCAGCAGCGATCCATCAACACCGTAGCAGTAACCTTCAAGCATCGGCAAAGGACCATAGCAGAATCATCACACATCGGCCAATGGGATCGGTCAACGAAGGATCATCATCCATTGAGCCCAAGTGTTGTTGCAAAGCAACAACAAAGAAACAAATCATGGCGTAATAGTTAGAACACAAAGAATCCAATGGATCGCAACAAAGCAACTACGACAGCTGCAGACAACTCACCGCATTAGAAGGATTTTCAGCGTCCGAACATGGCCCCTCCCACTACATCCGCACTCCAGCCCATACTTCCATACCAGATTAACAACAGGCACCCCCAACCCATTTATATATCTAACTTCTAATCTTGACTATTGTATGGATATGAGAACCTCCCCAACGGGAGGACCATAACAGCTCTCTATTCATAATCACGCGCCATTGATTCATGTTCCATCTTGAGTCAATTCCTCTTCTTTAATGAAGAAGAGGAGAGAAGTTCAACAGTAGTAGTTGCTTTATTGTATTATAGTCTGTTAATTTGAATATGAAGTTGCTTTATATAAAGGAAAAATGATAGCCAAGTGTAAAAGCTCTATTTATTTACTTTAAATTTATTATATGTGATCTTACCTTGCTTTTTTTTTCCTTTTTTTGGTAAGAAACTTAATGATATTTTATTTTTTCTTTTTTTTTGGTAAGTAAGAATTTTGGATTAATAGGAGAAAAAAAATTACAAACTAAATGTTTTAACTCCAAGTATGAAACTTAGAGGTAAAACATAAAGTTCTAGGGCATGCCCCGAGCAATAAATACATCAAAAGGAAAAAAAAAACATTAAGAACTACCACAAAAGAAGAATATGAAAACTGTCATTGTTTTCACACTAGCAAAATCGTTGTAATCTACTCCTATAAACAACGAAGACGACACACGCACCCCAACTTGGATCTTCATCGGTACAGGAACAAACCACTGACCGGACAGCATGTCATCATGACAGAGCAAGCAGGACAGCATCTTCATTTACTTCGGAGCAAACAGAAACAGCCGCACCCACCCAGAAGCACAATCAGCCTATCAGCCGTGTTCAAGGCCAACAGGAATCCAATACTTCCAAGTCACACCAAACAGAACCGCATTCCAGCATTCCAGCAAATAGAAAAAAGCACAATTACACAGCCGCAGAAGAAATTGTGCTTCACATGAGAAAATGTCAAGAAAACAGAAAACATGCAAATAAACAACAAACGGTGCACACTTAGAGAAGCCACAACATCACAGGGCATAAAAGTGCAAAAAGTCAGCATCAGCAGCGTGGCCCAAATAGCACGGTACACAACCAAACAGCAGCTTAGAACGGAGACCACAGCATCGAGCCAACAAGCAGGCTAGTACAAACCCTGCTAATAACCATGGGCATCAATCATGCAAGCAACCATGGGCATCACAGTCCATACTTCATCTTTAGGAAGTAAATTTGCGATTCGATGATCCTCGTCTCACATCCCATACCACATCAATAATTGCAAAGTAACCCAAAGACAAGATTATACCCGGTAGCCTAACAAAGAATAAATATCCGATCCAAATCTTCTGCAGCATCAATCCTCAGTCATTCATTCATGATCAGCCCATCATCAAGCAAAAGAACGACAAAGAAAGGAGATCCGAACATCATCAAAGACCCATGCTCGACCCAACATTCCTTAGAAAGAATGCGAGTGGTAGCGGCAATGAATTGGCACAAACTACCAGTCCCGACTTGGCTGCAAATATCACAAGACGAAATGTGGCACCCATAAAAATCAATCGCCTCAGGCAGACAACATCGATTCGTAAGGTTCCTGTAGCACATCAACTTGAACAGCCAAGCAACAAACCTAAGGCTCCAAAGAGAGACCATCGACACCCGCTTTTACTTGAAGATATTCAAAAGACACAGCAAAGCCATGGCATTACTAGAAAGAAAGCCATGGATCAAGATACGCTTCTTATAACATCAAGTGTGCTTTGGAGACCCGGAGACATCACAATTCCGCTGCTTACTGGAGAGAGCACATAGACAAAGAGCAGCCTTACCCCACACCACACCTCCAAAATCAGTCCGCCTCAAAGAACAGCCACTTTATCCCCAATCGCCAGCAAAGAAAATCAACCGACAAAGAGCACACTACTCGCTTATCCTGCTCACCGGCCGGTTTGAAGATCCAAAGACACCAAAGCTTCAACATTACCGCAAATGCACTCAGCCCTTATCCAAAATTGTGAAATAAGCTCCGAGTCCTTGACTCTTGCCACAATGCAAAAACAACATTTTCAAAGCCCCAATGGGACAAAAAAAAACCAAAAACATCGACCCCAGACCACACCCGGGCAGATCAAAAACAACAATAGTTGCATGGAAGTCAACAACTAGAAACCAGCACATTCTACTTCCACAGCCATTCATCAGGCCAACAGTCTCGACAAAGGAACCAGACCGTCCAAAATGTTGCACTCGCAGTCACAAACCCATCAGAAACATGAACGCCAAGCACATATTAGACACGCACACCTTTTTTTTTGTGGGGGGGGGAAGGGGAGGGGAGACAGATTGAGGGAGGGGACTATACAACATTCAAGAAATAGCACCGACCAAGATCTAAAACACAATACAAATTTTTTTATGAATGAACAAACAAACCACAACCGGGAACCAAGCCCCAACGGAGCTATCCAAACCAATCGTCGATTATCTCAGACTCAGCACGAGAGAAAGGCAAAAACCGCCTATGATCAACTAGTAGGCCAGGAGGCAGCTTCAACAGCCACTCAAGTCTAAATCCCCCTTCTTTTTTTTTATTTTATATTTATTTATTTATTATTTTATTTTATTTTATTTTATTTTTATACTCCCCACCGCATCCGAGTCGTCCTGGAGACACCCCTTTCAGGCACCGGGATGGTCATTAGTTTAAGTCTCACAACATTGACCACCGAAGAGAAAATTTGGGAAATGTCCTGGGGGGATGATTTTTGGAATATACGGTTATTTTGCTCCCTCCATATGAGGTAAACTGTGGCGGCCAGAGATAATCGTTTAGAGACAGCCAGAAAGCTTTTCCCTTTCCAAATAGAAGCAGCCCAAGATATGTTCTGATTCCATTCGGGATGGGGCCAATGAATACCGGAGTGTCTTCGAACAAGATCCCATAAAGCTCTGGAGAATTGGTAAGAAAAGAAAAGATGACCAAGGTCTTCATTTTTAGTATTGCAGAGTGTGCATTGAGGAGACAGGTTTGGGATATAATGGAGGCGGTCAAGAGTATTCAATCTACCCTTAATGGCAAGCCAGAGGGTAAAGGCGTGGGAAGGGATATGGGAAGGACCCCACACCAACTGAGTCCAATTAACCTTAGGTTTGGGAGGATGGATGAGACGGTAAGCAGACTTAGTCGTGAAAATGCCCTTGACATTCCCCATCCACCTCAAAGAGTCTTTTTGATTGCTGCGGGGAGGATTTTTTGGCATATTCATTGCAAGGTGGGACACCTCAGTGTCAAAAGGGTTGGACCAAGACCATTTATTATTCCTGATTATTGCATTAACCTTAACATCCCAGTTTAAACCCGAAACAAGGCGGGTACGATCAAGACTCACCTCACTCGGGGGCCAAGGGGGTGCTAGTTATCGTGCAGGAAAGGTATCAAAACCATCCCTTATGTCCTTGGCGAGTAGGCACGCATGAAAGACCTCGCCATAATCTTGCGCCACTCCAAGGGGCAGATGTCGGGATTTTCGTGGTCCAAATGCACCGGTCTTTGATTCCGTTCTTATAAATTCATGAAGACCAGGCCGAATCCGGGTCTTTAGTTAAGAGGCGCCAAAGAAGCTTACAATTGAGAGCCTTGTTTTGATCCAATAGGTTCTTAATACCCAGCCCACCTTCCGACTTGGGGAAGCAAATATCATGCCATACTACTTTAGCACTGACTCTGCCTTCGGAAGCACCATTCCAAAGGAAACGGCGAAGAATGCACTCAATTGCTTTAAGGATGGTTTTGGGCAAAATAAAAAGAGAGGCCCAATAAAGGTGGATAGAAGTGAGAATGGAGGCAACGAGTTGCAATCGCCCACCAAAGGAGAGCCATCTATATTTTCAAGATGTAGTCCTCTTAGTGATTCTGTTAGTGAGAGATTTGCAATCAAAAACTGAGAGCCTAGAGGTAATCAATGGGACCCCCAAGTATCTTATTGGAAGTTTGCCCATTTTAAATCCCATATAGCAGCTATTTCCTGATGAAGGGAAATGTCCTTAGAACAGATGAAGATTTCTCTTTTCTTCGGATTAGCAGATAGGCCAGAGGTAACATGAAATTCATCAAGGTATTCTTTGAGGATCTAGGTAGACTGGGTATCAGCCTGGGAGAAGAGGAGGAGGTCATTAGCAAAGGCAAGCATAACAATCTGTGTTTCAGCGCATTTTCAGTGAAATTTAAACTATTATCCCGCCTTGCCTTGACCTCAATAATGCCATTAAGAACCTCAATTACAAGGACAAATAAATAGGGAGAAAGTGGATCCCCTTGGCGGAGACCTTTACCACCTTTGAAGAAGCCACCAACTTCTGCATTGATGTTGGCCTCCCAAAAAAATCCCGCAAGGGGTTTCTGGGTTATGGGGCCGCGAGTGCGGTGGGGCCAGTCACTATAAAAAGCTTACCCTTAACACAGTTTTACTTACCAAAAAAATTCTCCATTGATGTTGAGTGAATACATCGGAGTAGTGATGCACTGGCAGATCCAATTGACCATTTGTGGGGGAAACTTCTTGAGGGTCAGAATATTGATAATGAAATCCCAATAGATAGAGTCATAAGCTTTCATAAGATCAACCTTCATAGTACATCTAGGTGGATCTAATCCAAGATGATACTTATGCAGGAGCTTCTGAGCTAGAAGGATATTATTACTAATCTGCCGCCCTGCCACAAAGGTCGTTTGGCATCTGTCGACCAGGAAGGGAAGAGTGGTCTTGATTCTGTTAGCAAGAATTTTGGATATGACTTTGTAAATAACATTGCAACAGGAGATCGGGTGGAAGTCTGAAACTGATCGCGGGGACTGAACCTTAGGAATAAGGATGATCAAAGTGGTGTTCAACTCATTTAAGGAGCTTTCCATGATTAAAGAAATCATGGATTGCTTCGCATGATATGACCGCTTATCTCCCAAGAGTCCTTAAAGAATTTTGATGTAAAACCGTCAGGACCAGGAGCTCTGTCATCACCTATGGAGAAGATCGCAGAGCGGATTTCCTCATCACTAACCAGCCTAACAAGGGGGGCAGTTTGAGAGTCAGGGACAGTATTAAGAATGTATGGACGGAGCCGATTTGTCTCCGCCGTCCCATGGGATGACCAGATCCCAGAGCATTTTTGAAATGGCCTTCAATTAGGTTATTAAGCTCCTCCGGTTATTGCGGTTATTGTTCCCACTAACAGTCTTGAAAAAGAATTTGGTGCATTGGTCACCCTCTTTGATCCATTTGATCTTGGCCTTTTGGCGGAGGAAGTCTGCCTCGTTAGCCATTGCAGAATAATAAGCAGCCTTGCAATGTCGTTCTATGTCACAATTCCCTGTGTGAGGGATGGTCATAGATTGGATATCTTCCAGGCATTTTTGAGTACGTAAAACCTCTTCATGAACATCTCCATTCTGACCGTTAAGATTTTTGAGCGCACTCTTCACCTTTTTGAGAGACGACACCAGCTTGAACATCGGGGTACCCGCACTTTGGTAGCAACAGCAGCATGCGATACTACCAAGACGCCAGCCAGAAGACACTGCATCTTCTGTGATTTTCGAATTCTGCACTATAGCTTTCTCTCTCGCCTTTCCCGTTTTCAAACCTCGCTGTGCCCGCCTTCAACCTCTTGTCGGCGCCCATGGCGCCGGTCGACCCTCCTCCCTCTTGTTGTCCGACTACCTTGAACCTTATCTCGCCCGACCATCATCTGTCCATTTCCCAAACCCCTTCATCTCTCGTATTCTCCCGGCCTGCAACACCCTGGCCTTTCGGCCACCATCCCCAATCCATTTCTACCTCTTCCAATTCCACATCACCCATACCCGTCTCCCTTTCTGTGTCTGCCGCCCTTGGCTGGCATAGCCAGCTCCGTCGCTCCATTTCTTCCCCGTCGGTGGCGACTTCGCTATTCACTGCGCTCCCCTCTCCTCCCTCTTCTTCTCAAACCCTTCTCCCTGATTTCCACCATCCGCTCGGCATCCATGACCCTCTTCCTCCTTTGTCCCCATCGATTGCCTCCTTCCGCCCTGATGAGGTCCCTACTGTTTCGGTGGTGTCGGCCTTGCCTCCTGCCTCTCTGGCTTTGATAGTTTCTTCCCTTATGTCCCAGCCCCTTTCTATGGCATCTCCTAGCGCCGTCCTTAATGGTGTTCCGAATGTCTCCAATCTCAAACCATGTCCAATTGGCCCACCGTCTTGCTCTGTCGGCTCTCCTTCGGGGTTGGGGTTTCGGCTTGGAACCATGGAGAAGATGGACTGCCCGTCTGGTCATCCAGCTGCTATTCCTGGATTGATTGATCAATCTGACTTGATCTCGGTGCAACGCCCGATTACCGGAGCCATTGGTTTCTCCTCTACTGATGACTCGTGCCCCACCAATGCTCGTGGCTCCTGCTCACCGGATGTCTCTTGGGCGTCAGTTGTGGAGAAAAGGGCTATTGGAGGTAAGTGTCCTCTTAAATTCTACCCTCCAATTTCATCCGATTTGGAGAATATAATCTTATCCAACCCCTCCTGATGTTATCCAACAGGGGTCGGACTTGTGGGGCACTACCCTTGTTGGGTACTTTGTCGACGACCCCGTCCACTTTAATGTTGTTAGTTTTATCACTAAGAAAATTTGGAAGCGTTTCAAGCTACAACATGTGGCTAGGAATGAATTGGGGTTCTTTTTCTTCCGCTTCTTCTCAATCCCAATGCTTGAAAAATGCCTGGCTAATGGCCCGTGGATGATTGCTGGTCATCCCTTCTTTCTTAAAAAATGGTGGCCAGGAATGATTTTATCCGGTGAGGATCACAAATCCTTCCCTACCTGGATCACCATGTATGGGATCCCGGTTGAATACTGGACCCCGCTGGGTTTAAGTTGGATTGCGAGTGCGGTTGGCAAACCTCTTTTTTTAGACCCCGTCACTGAAAAACTCGAACGCTTGGGTTTTTCGAGAGTTTGTGTTGAAATGGGGGTCAATGCCCCTCGTCCGGAATCTGTAAGAGTTCATGCTAGAGGCTGCGCCGATCATCCGACTGACCATCTATGCGAAATCAAAATTGAGTACCAGCATTGGCCGGTGCGTAGGACCGCTCTAGCCGAAGCGGAGTTCGGCCTGGTGGTTAGTAACGCTCACGCCTTCCCTCTCCACCCGGGTTCGAATCTCCGTGGAAGCACCCGTGGAACCGAGCCTCCCTAAAAATCCTTCGGGATTGGGTACGGGCCGCTGGCTGTGGGGCCAGTCACGTTAAAAAGCTTACCCTTACCACAGTTTTTTACTTACCAAAAAAAAAAAAGCGTAGGACCGCTCCTATTAAGAATAGGAACAAGAATCACCCTAATAAAACTTCTTGGGTTCCTAAGCAGGTGGTCACTTCCCAGGGTATTCTTCCCTCCCCCGGTTCCCCTAAGATGTCACCCCGCTCAAAATCTCCGGCAGCGGCGGTGCCCCGGACCATTGAGTTTGAACATAAGGCCATAACGACTTCCAACTCGTTCATGGCCTTACAGGAGGATTTTCATGAACCTCCTCCCAGTCACACTAGCGCTGACCCTGTCTCGGTGCCCGACGTGGCCCAGGCCGATCCCACCCTGCATTGTGACCCTTCCGCCATCGGTTCTTCTAGTCAGTCTCCTAATTCGTCTACCCCTCCTGGGCATGGGAGTCCCTCTCGGTGTCCGGAGCCTCCCAGTTCCTTAAAAATGAGGATTGAAAGGTCTTCCTCCGAACCAGTCTATCTTGGTCCTATTAACCATCATCCACCTATCATACCAGATGCTCCGCTGGTCACCAATCTTGGTGATCCACCATCTGGAACTCCTAGATGCTTGAAAACCGTTGGTCCCTCTCCCAAAATTGGGGAGCGTGTTTCCTCTCAGAGAAATAAAAAATCTCGGGGGATTAAAAATCATCCCCCCCTCACCCACTATTCATGACTAGCATTGCCTGTTGGAACGTGAGGGGCCTAAATGGGTTTGTAAAAGCCCATGAAGTCCGTAACCTCATTAGCTCCCATAGGTGTAGCATTGCTGGCTTGGTCGAAACCAAGGTTGCGGAAAGAAACTCTATGATTGTTTCCACCAGAATCAGACCTAATTGATCTTGGGTTATGAATTATCCTGCGTTCCCGAATGGTTGGATTTGGGTGGGCTGGGATCCCACTCTGGTTTCGTACAACGTCCTCGCCTCGGAGGATCAGGTCATTCATCTGGATGCCCTTTTCCTCGAGGAGAATACCCGATGCCTGTTGTCCTTTATCTATGGTGCTAACTCTGAAATTTCTCGTAGACTTCTCTGGGATAGCCTTCGGTTGATGTCTAACCATCCGGGCAACCTCCCGTGGGCTGCCCTTGGAGATTTCAACGCCATCAGGTCCCCTACTGAGGTCTTGGGTGGTATCTGGCACAACAAAAGCTCGCTTGATCTGGATTACTATCTTAGAGACTGTGATCTTGATGACGTTTGCCATGAAGGTATGCGCTATACCTGGAATGATGGCCGCGACTCTTCCCTTCACATATTCAGAAAGCTTGATCGCGTGGTCGCGAATGGGCATTGGTTTGATAAATTCAGACGGGCTAAGGCCCTTTTTCCCCCTGCTAGACTTTCTGATCACTCGCCTTGTCTTCTTCTCACCTCTGGGTTTTCCCCCAGAAAAGGCGGGATGTTCCGTTTCAATAATTTCCTCACAAAATCCCCTAATTTTCACCCTTTGGTTGCAGATGCTTGGTCGGACGTCACCAATGGATATCCGATGTTCAGGCTTGTAGCTCGACTCAAGATGGTGAAGATGGCTCTGAAAAAGCTTAATGTCCACGAGGGTGATGTCCATGAGGAGGTTGTCCGCCTGAGGAAAAAGCTTGAGGAGATCCAGGGACAAACCCCTCCTAACCTTGTGTGTCATCTCGAAGAACGCAGATGCAAGGATGCTTACCATGATGCGCTGGCCAAGGAAGCCGACCTTTCTAAGCAAAAAGCTAAGATAAGGTGGCTCAAAGAAGGTGATCAGTGTAATAAATTCTTTTTTAAGACTGTTAATGGTAACAATAATAAGAATCAGATCATCTCGCTTCTTGATCATGATGGGACTCCCACCAATGGAATCGAAAATGTCCAAAATCTGATTGTGGATCACTTTAGTAAGGCTCCTGGGATTGGGCGCACGTACGGTTCGGTTAACGCGGAGCGCCTTCGTCCTTACATCCACCACACTCTGCCTGAATCGCTTATGGACCTCCTTGTGGGCCCAGTAAGTGATGATGAGATCCGCAAGACTATCTTCTCTATTGGAGATTACAGAGCCCCGGGCCCTGATGGATTCAGTGCCAATTTCTTTAAGGAAGCGTGGGATATCGTGGGTCATTCTGTTTGTGAAGCCATCCGTGACTTTTTCAATCATGGTTTGCTCTTCAAACAAATGAACTCTACGATCATTAGCCTGATCCCCAAGGTGCAGTCTCCTAGGCTGGTCTCTGACTACCGTCCCATTTCCTGCTGTAATGTCACCTACAAAGTTATCTCGAAGATCATTGCCAATCGATTAAAGATGACGTTACTTATCTGGTTGATAAGTGCCAGACGGCTTTTGTGGCGGGTCGCCAAATCAGTGACAATATTCTCCTGGCCTAAGAACTCCTCCATAAGTACCATCTGGGTCATGGCCCTCCTCGCTGTACCTTGAAAATTGACCTCATGAAAGCCTATGATTCTGTTCATTGGGATTTCATCATTTACTGGCCCCGACCATCATGAATTTCCCGCCCAAAATGATAAATTGGATCAAGCAATGTATTACCACCCCTGCATTTACTGGCCAATATTAATGGGGAAGCGGTTGGCTTCTTCAAAGGGGGTAAAGGTCTTCGCCAAGGTGATCCAATTTCTCCTTACCTCTTCATGCTGGCGATGGAGGTGTTGAATGGTATCATTGACTGTAAGGTTCGCAGGAACAATAATTTCACATTTCATTGGAAGTGTGAAGCGACCCATACTGTTATGCTGGCCTTTGCTGATGACCTTCTCCTATTCTCTCATGCTGACGTGAGCTCCATCCGGATTCTCAAGGAATTCCTTGAGGAATTCCATTAGCTCTCGGGTTTGTCGGCAAACATAAATAAGAGTGAAACCTTCATTTGCTCTAAAGACTCTGCCCTGATTCAGAATATCGTTGATGTCTTGGGCTTCAAAGTGGGATCTCTTCCCATCAGATACCTTGGCGTCCCTCTGATCTCTACCAGGTTGCCAATTCGTGATTGCACGACCCTTATTGAGAAAATTACCCGGCGCATTAAATCTTGGAAGAATAGGTGGCTCTCCTTTGGAGGCCACTTACAATTGGTTGCCTCGATACTATCAGCTGTCCACCTCTACTGGGCTTCGATCTTCATCCTTCCCAAATCCATTCTTAATCAGATCGACTGCATCATGAGGCGATTCCTCTGAAATGGATCTTCGGAAGGTAAGGCAAATGCAAAAGTGGCTTGGGCGGATATCTGCTACCCTAAGAGCGAAGGTGGTTTGGGTCTCAAGAATTTGCAGGCTCAAAATAAAGCCCTCATCTGTAAACTCCTTTGGCGCATCCTGTCTAAAGATCCTGATTCGGCTTGGTCCTCTTGGGTCCACAAGACTAGAATTAAGGATCGGTGCATTTGGACTCTCAAAGTCCCTAACTCTGCTCCTTGGAGCTGGAAGAAAATTATGAATCTTCGTCCTGTCATGTGCGCTCACACTTCTAAGATCATTGGTGATGGCATGGATACATTTGTCTGGCGTGACCACTGGCATCCTCGAGGCCCCCTCAGTAGAGTTTGCTCTGACCACATTCGTACTGTCACTGGGTTATCTGAGGACGCCAAGGTTTCTCAGATTATCAGAGGTGACCATTGGGCTTGGCCTAACCCTTATGATCAGGAGGTTTCTAGCATTACCGAAAACATGCCCCATTATCTTCCCAACGCCGAGCGAAAAGACTCCCTGAGATGGGTTGGATGCCAAAATGGTATTTTTTTCGACTAAGTCTGCCTACCTCCTTTTTCACCCCCCAAGCTGAAACTGTGCTGGACCAAATTAGTCTGGGGCCCTTTCCATATTCCTGCCCATGCTTTTACCCTTTGGTTGGCAATCAAAGGCAGGCTAAATACATCAGACCGTGTTCACGGTGTCCCAAATCTAGCTCTTACTTGCTCACTATGTGACTCGGATGCTGAAAATCATGACCATCTTTTCTTCTCCTGTCCGTTCTCTAATTCCGTGTGGACCACCATCCAACGGAATGCCGGTTTTCATTGGCCATACCCAAACTGGTCACAAAACGTCAGCTGGGCTTCCCACATTTGGAAAGGCAAAAATCTATCTGCTTTGTCTAAACGTCTCTCTCTGGCGGCTACTGTCTATTATATTTGGAGAGAACGAAACAACCGTATCTTTGAGAAATCTTCCCCTCAGGGCATCTCTCATATTTGCTCTCAGATATCAAACGCTGTGCGGGATAAGTTGAAGGCCTCATTGCCCTGTGCTGGTCACCCTAACCGTTCGTTGGCTAGGCGTTGGAACTTACTATAAAAAAAAAAAGAAAAACCCTCTTATCTTTTTATTTTTTATTTTTTGTTTTTTCTTCCTCTCCTCTCCTCTCCTCAATTGTTAGCTGTTTTTTTTTTTGGGGCTTTCCTTCCTTGGGAAAAAAAAAAAACCTTTTCTTCCCGGTGCTTGTTCTGTGGAAGAATTTATAAAAAAATATATATATATATTTTTGTAGTTGTTGGTATCTCGTCCCTTGGCACTGCTGTGGCTTTTGGTGATGGTTAATTTCGTTTGGTTTTACTCCGGATCCTGGTGCTGCCTCTCTTCCTCCAGCCGGCTGATGATTTGGAAGCTATCTCAAGGAATCCTTGGTGCTATTGTCGTGTTCTACTAGGTGGATTGTGTGGAGGATGGGTTGCCACCGACGTGCGTGCCATTCTTTGGAATGTTTTTTTTTAATGCGATGGAGGATGGCTTTGCAAATTACCGTGCTAGTGAAATGGGTCAAGGCTACCGGACATTACTCTCGTGCTTTTCCTCTACTGTTGTTTTTTTCCGTAACTTTGGTGGAGCCGTGTTTGGAAAATGATTTGTCAAGTTGCTAGTTTTTGGTTTTTGTGGAGTGGAAGTAATCGGATTGATGCCGCCAGGGTCACCGTCTTTGTCAAGTCTCTAATGCCGTGTTTGTTGGCCGAGATCCTGAATCATTTTGAATTTGGCTTGCATGTTTTCTCACCGCGACGAGTGATGCCTGTCGGGGGTGATGATCATGCCATTTGTTGCTTTGCATAGTCTTTGCGAGCCAATTGATTCATGGTTGGTCCGTGGTTGGCAAACGGTTACAGCTGGTTTTCGGGGACATGTAGATATGGTGATTAAAATGGACCTCGGGGCTACAATAGTTGGAGATTATGGCTTGCACGGGCGTTGTATGAGGTTATATTGTTTTCCATTGTTGATCGATGGAATGTGATATTGCTACATTGGCATGGGGCAATTCTCTCAAGGGTTATGGTGTTGTTGGCCGGATGCTTTGGAAATTTTGTGTGCCGCACCATTGTTTTGTGATCATTGCCTCTCGGTTTGAATCGCCCCCCACGTCTTTCTTTTGTTAGTTGTGGTGATGTGATGCAGTCTTGGAATGGCGTTGCTCATGGCTTTGCCTAAAGGTCTTCTGGTTTGGTAGCTGCGCTTGATGTTGCCGCAGATTTTGGAGCGTTGGTGGGTGGCCTTCTCGGTTGATCTCACCGTTGACCGAATTTGCTACCTCCGGTTTTGATGTTTAAGTCACGGGGTGAGCGGTTGGTTTATTTTCCTCTTTTGAGTATGCTAGCGCTGAATTGACCATATCTTTGAGTCGCTGGTTTCCCTTCTCGTATGGCTTATTTTTTTGGACCTCTGCTGGTCGTGCCGTCCACCTTTTTGTTAATCCAGCTGCTTGGCCTGGGTGAAATGGGATCATGGCGGGAGTGCGATTATGCTTCTCGGTGGCTGTTGCTGATTTTGTTTGCCCGTAACATATGATGGTGCTCCTTTACTCACGCTATCATGTTGTTATCTTTGTGGCTTGCGATCTTTCGCCTCGCATGTCTGATTGGCGCTCCTTGATGGATCATTTATTTTGTTTTGCCGTGTCATCCTTGTGGTGTCGGCGTTGTTTTTCACGTTCTTGTTCATGTGTTTTAGACGTTTTTTTATTTCGTTGTACCCGCTTGCTCGGAGCATGCCCTGGAGCTCTTTGTTTTACCTCTAAGTTAATTACTTAGAGTTAAAATATTTTTTTTGTAATTTTTTCTCCCATAAATCCAAAATTCTTACTTACCAAAAAAAAAAAAGGCACCCGCACTTTCGTACTCCCACGCTTTCTTGACCGAGGAAGGAAATTTGGGGAATTGGTGAGAAAAATTATTAAATCGGAACATCCGTTTCAGTACCAACCAAAGGGAAGAAGAATGCATGGGAGTGATCGGATAACCTGGCTGGGGGAAAACTGCTAGATCTTCTAAAAGATCGAACCAAGGACCGTCTCATGACGACACTATCTAATTTCCTGAAGATACGAGTAGTGGGTTCGCGACCATCATTCCAGAAAATCGACCTTCATGACTCCACATCTTCAAGGTCACGCTCTAAAACATTCATTGATGTCGAAACTTTTATAGTGCCGTGGATCCTCCAAGGGCCTCGCCGCGAGCGAATGGCATTGAAGTCGCCAGACCGCCCAAGGAATATCACTCGAAAGGCCCGAATGCCTCCTAAGGCTTTGCCAAAGGAGTTTTCTAGAACCCTCTAAGTTTGCACCGTACACAAAGGACAGGAGGCAATGAACGTTATCTTCAAGGAAAGACATATCGGTATGGATAACCTGGTCGTCATTTGAGATAACTTTAACATCCACCTTCTTTGGTCCCATCCAATCGAGATCCTCCCAACAGAGGGGGTGGAATAGTTCATGGACCACATCCATTGAGGATTAATCCTATCTGAGATAGAGGCCGCGTTATTCTCTGCAAATTTAGTTTCAACCAGGCCGATAATGGAACAAGCGTGAGTCCAAATGAGATTGCGGACTTCATGGGCTTTCACAACCCCATTGAGTCCTCTCACATTCCAGCATGCTATGTTAATCATTAGAAACCGGCGTAAGGGGGTTCTTCTTTTTAGGCCCCTGAACTTTTCTCGTCCTCTTAGAGGATTTATGGCTCCTACTTTTAGGCACCAATTCAAAGTCAATGGAGTCATATCCATCCGAAGCAGGGCCAGGACTCAATGGATCGTGTGGGCTCCCAAATGATGATTGGCCTGAATCATCCACATGGCCATTATTCATCACCCGTCGCTGGACAACAAGGTCACAGGCCGGGGCCTCAACATTGTAGCATTCGGATCCAACGTGTGGCCTTACCGTACCGGGGGTCAGGGATGACCTAGACTGGGGCTCAATCCCATCATGAGGTCTCACCACCTCAGGGCCGCTAGTTGGATGGGCATGTTGATTACCTGGGGGGAGGGTAGGGGCAGGGACACTATGAGAGTGATCCGTGGAAGCCTCTGTCCGGTGATTCGGCGGGATGTGGACATCGCACGCCATGGGGTCTTCAAGGAGAGGCTCCTGGAGAACACTGAAAGGATTGTCAGAATGGATATCCTTCTGATTAGAACTTCCAAGGTGTATGTCATCTTTCTTTCTGGGGGACACTTTTTTTTTTTTGTAAGTAAGTGTGTAATTTGGATTAATGGGAGAAAAATTTACAAAAGATTATGTTAAAACTCCAAGTTTTTGACTTGGAGTTAGAACATAAAACGTCAGGCATATCCCGAGCATCAGTAAGACAACAAAAAGTTCCTCAAAACCTAAGAGGAACTATCTAATGTAAGAACGAAAAAGTTGTATACAAACAACAGACAAAAAGACAATCACCCGACCACCTCGCAAAGAACTAACTACAACAACCCAGACTGGCAACCCATAGCAAATGAGTTCCAACAAAGAAGAAGAACAGTTTAGGCTGTGCAAGCGACAGTTGTTTTTACACATCCTAGTTTCCAACTACTCAACATCGATCAAGAGGCCATTAGCTGCAGATTCACCCTCACGGCAAAGAAAGAAAAAGACAATTGACAAGCAGATTCTTCAACAAAGTCAGTCGCAAAGAGCTAACGCCGGGGAAAATACCGAGGAGCTAGAGAATTCAGCAAAGTCAGCACTTTATGTAGCCTTGTCAAAGCTCCGGATGCACCACGCAACAAAGAGCATCCCAAAGTAGCTTTCTTCTCATCCACGATGGTCTCTTCCAATGAGCAAAGACATCACTCATCAATCCACGGTCTCCAAAGAGCCTTGAGATCGAGCCGCCAGGTAAAGGTGTAGCACCCAAGAGCTGAGGACCACCTGTGTATCATAAGATTCCAAAGCCTCACTGTTGAAATCAGCAACAACAAATCAACAATAAGCATTCTTCACCGTGCAACACCCGAATACAAACAGAGGAAAAAAAACCAGCAACAAGATCCATTAACATCCAAAAATAATTCATCTCCAAGCTAATGCCAATCGCACCGCCCTCCTAAGACATCAACACCAGAGTCGCAGCAAAGATCCGAATGCAAAGACAAACGGCAAAAGCACATTTGCATCAAGAAGAAAGGTGCAACAAGAGGCGATTCCCGCCCAACAATTGAGCACATCAAAGACACCGACCGCCAATACTCAAGATACGGCAAAGATCGAGGGGATTGGGACAAAGAGGCGCCAGCAAAGATAACAAAGAAAATAAATCAAGCCGCCAACTCTGCAGCATCGCGAACGTAGGCGGCCCGAAGAAACAATGCAAAACGGAAGGCATTTCTGATCAAAAAAAACCAGCATCTCATTTCCACACAGCAAGCGAAAACCAAATGCCGATCATCCGTGGCTAGTGATTATAGGACTAGAAAGCAACACATTCCCCAAAGAACTACCCACCTCGGATGAAACATCAAGACCTAACCCACAGAGGTTTGGTCCAAAGCAAGTGCAAGAATATCTCAATCACAAGCAGTCAACATTTCATTACAATAAGGCCTCAAATCACAAATGTGTCTACCAAACTTCCACCACTGCACTCTCCACCCACTTCGGGAGCACCACAAAGACAGGCGCCCGCAAAACCAAAGCGAGAATCCACAATACCCAATACCAACCACTAACCGACCGTGGAACCAAGATCAGCAAGACAGACTAAACCCCTACACCATCGGTTCCAACAAGACAATGGAACAGCAGGTAGCATGGTCAAGACTCCCCGACAGCCAAATTCAGCCTCCAAGTCACAAGCAGGATCATCAAAAGAGTCTTCACCGCATCCAAGCCACAAGCCTACATTCCGGACATCCACACCAACCAAAGGAGACCAAAACCAACAACTCCCATTAGGTTTGGCAAACATAACACCACAAAAAGATCCAAAGAAAACAAGCTAGGCAAGAGAATAGGCAATGAGGAGAACGGATCAACTCTAACAGCCCACAACACAAGCATCAATAAATTGCCAGAGCCATCCACCGAGAATCCCGATTCAAGCCAATTGAACTTAGCCATCACCATAAACAAGCCCAGCAGTCAAGAAACCACTGTAACTCAGCCAGCAGCCCTTCAAAAACAGCTAGCATGATGTAACAAATTGGAACAAAAAAAAAAGCCACAAAAGATTCAAGAGAGGAGCCCCCAGTAACTATAGAAACTTTTTTTTTACAAAGGAGATGACCAGGGACAAAAATCTTTTTTTTTTATATAAAAATAAATATATATATAGAGAGATATATATAATTTTTTTTTATAAATTCAACGCCTAGCTAACGAACGGTCTTTGCCGAGACCAAAGATGGGGCAAAGAGGCCTTGACTTATCGCAAAAAAGATTTGATATCTGAGAGCATATATGGAAATGTCCCGAGGTAGAGATTTCTCAAAGATACGGTTGTGCGTTCTCTCCAAATATAATAGACAAGAGTCGCAGAGAGAGAGGCATTTGGACAAAGCAGATAGATTTTTTCCTTTCCAAATGTGAGCAGCCCATATGACGTTTTGTGACAGTTTGGGTATGGGCCAATGAAACCGGCATTCCTTTGAATGGTGGTCCAAATCGGTGTAGAGAACGGACAGAGAAGAAGAGATGGTCATAATTTTCAACATCCGAGTCCAAAGAGAGCAGTCGAGAGAGATTCGAGATGCCGTGAACACGGTCGGATGTATTAAGTCTACCTTGATTACCAACCAAAGGGTAAAAGCATGGACAACAATATGAAGAGGGCCCTATCTAATTTGGTCCAACACAATTTCAGCTTGGGGGTGAAAAGGAGGTAGGAAGACTTAGTCGAAAATACCATTCTCGCAACCAATCCATGTCGGGAGTCTTTTAGTTCTGATTGGGAAGATAAAGGGGCATGTTATCGGCGAGGCACGCAACCTCCGATCATAAGGGTTAGGCCAAGCCCACCGATCATCTCTAATTATCCGAGATACCTTGCTGTCACTAGAAAGCCCGATTCTTTGCACGGTTGCTCGAGCAAAAGCTATTGAGAGGGCCTCGAGGATGCCAAAGTCACGCATGCATAAAGGTATCCCAGGCATCTCCGATGATCTTAGAGGTGTGGGCGTGCATGAACGGGTGAGACTCATGATTTTCTTCCAACCTGTGAAGCAAGAGTCCGGAACTTTGAGAGTCCAAATACACCGATCTCGATTCTAATCTTGTGAACTCCAAGTAGACCAAGCCGAGTCGGATCTTTAGACAGATGCGATGCGCGGAGTTTACAAATGAGGGCTTTATTCTCGATCCTCCAGATGCTTGATACCCACCCTCCTTCGCTCTTAGGGTAGCAGCGATATCACCCAAGCCACTTTTGCATTAGCCCTACCTTCCGAAGATCCGTTCCATAGAAACGCCTCAAGATGCAAATCGATCGATTAAGAATGGATTTAGGGAGGATGAAGATCGAAGCCCGAAGAGGTGGACAGATGAGAGAATCGATACCACCCGCTTATGGCGGCCTCCAAAGAGAGCCACCTATTCTTCCAAGATTTAATGCGACGGGTAATTTTCTCGAAGGATCGCGCAATCACGAATCGATAGCCCCAGAGAGATCGAGAGGGACGCTGCATATCTCCGATGAGGAGAGAGCCCACTTTGAAGCCCAAAACATCAACAATGTTGCAGGTCGTGGCTAGGTCTTTAGAGCAAAATAAAGGTCTCACTCTTATTTATGTTCACGATGAGCCCAAAGCTAATGGACCTCAAGGCATTCCTTGAGAATCGGATGGAGCACACGTCGCCGAGAGAAGAGGAGAAGGTCATCGGCAAGGCCAACATGACGGTATGAGTCGCCCCTGCACTTCCAATGAAATGTGAAATTATTATTCCTACAAGCCTTAAGATCAATGATGCCATTCAAAACCTTCATCACCAAGACAAAGAGGTAGGGGGACATAGGATCGCCTTGCGAAGACCTTTACCTTTTGAAGAAACCAACCTTCCCCATTAATGATCGAGCGAGTACGAGGGGTAGTAATACATTGCCTAATCCAATTGTTCATTTTGGGTGGGAATTTCATGATGGTCGATAGAAATGATGAAATCCCAATGAACAAGTCATAGGCTTTCATGAGGTCAATTTTCAAAGTGCGGCGAGGAGGGCCATGACCCGGATGGTACTTGTGGAGGAGTTCTTGGGCCGAAGAATGTTTTCACCGATTTGGCGACCCGCCACAAAGGCCGTCTGGCACTTATCAACTCGGGATAAGGTAATGTCATCTTAAGACGATTGGCAATGATCTTCGAGATAACTTTATAGATGACATTACAAAGAAATGGGACGGTAGTCAAAGACCCGACCGAGGAGATCGAATCTTGGGGATCGGGCTAATGATCGTAGAGTTCATTTGTTTGAGGAGCAAACCATGAGTGAAGAAGTCACGGATGGCTTCACAAATGATTGACCCACAATATCCCATGCTTCCTTAAAAAATAGGCACTTGAACCCATAAGGGCCCGGCTCTATAATTACCTATGGAGAATATGGTCTTGCGGATCTCGTCATCACTTACGGGGCCTTCAAGAAGGTCCGTGAGTGATCTGTGCACTGTGTGGAGGATGTAGGGGGCGAATGCGATCCACGTTAGCCGACCACGTGCGTGCGGCCGGGTCCCAAGAGCCTTACTAGTGGTCCACAATCAGATTCTGGACATTTTCGATACCATTGATAGGAGTCCCATCATGATCAAGGAGCGAGATGATCCGATTCTTATTGTGGTTTCCATTATGATCTTAAAAGAATTTATTACACTCGGGATCCCCTTCTTTGAGCCACCTTATCTTAGCTTTTTGCTTAGTAAGGTCGGCTTCTGACCAAGGCATCATGGTAGGCATCCTTGCATCTGCGTTCTTCAAGATGATACAAGGTTAGGAGGGGCTTGACCGATCTCCCTCAAGCTTTGTCCTCGGCGGCAACCTCCTCATGGACATCACCCTCATGGACATATAGCTTTTGAGCCTTTCACCAACTTAAGACGAGTCACCAGCCTGAACATCGGATAACCATTAGTGACGTCCGACCAAGCATCCGCAACCAAGGGGTAAAAATTCGGGAATTTCGTGAGGAAATTATTGAATCGAGAACATCCCTCTTTTCCGGGGAAAACCGGAAGTGAGAAGAATACGGGGTGAATGATCGGAGAGTCTAGCCGGGGAAAAAGGGCCTTGCACAAATGCCCGAATGATCAAACCGTGTCCATTTGCGACCACACGATCAAGCTTTTTACCGAATATGCGAAGGGACTAATCGCGTTCGTCATTCCAAGTATAGTGCATACCTTCATGGCAAGACGTCGTCCAAGATCACATCCTCTAAGACAAAGAGTCTAGGTCAAGCGAAGGCTTTGTGCCCGGACACCACGTAAGGCCTCGAAGGGGACCACTCATGGCGTTGAAAATCAGCCTTCCACGGATGTTGCCCGGATGGTTAGCCATCATCCGAAGGCTATCCCAAAGGAGCCTACGAGAGATTTCGAAGTTAGCACCATAGATAAAAGACAAGATGCATCGGGTGTTCTCCTCGAGAAAGGACATCAAGATGAGCGACTTGATTCTCCGAGGCGAGAACATTGCACGAAACCAAGGTGGGATCCCCATCCACCCAACCACCATTCTGGGACGCAGAGTAATTCATGATCCAAGACCAATTGGGTGGATTAGTGGAACAAATCAAAGAGTTTTTTTCACGAATTTGGTTTCCACCAAGCCAGCTATACTACACCTATGGGAGGTAATGAGGTTGAGACTTCATGAGCTTTTACAAACCCATTAAGGCTCTTCACGTTCCAAATGGCAATACTAGTCATGAATAGAGGGTGAGGGGGCCTTATTTTTAATCCTCTAGATTTTTATTCCTCCGAGTGAGACACGCTCCTCGGATTTTGGGAAAGGGCCACCGCTTTTAAGGCAACCCGAGAGATCCGGGGAGGAGGATCACGATGAGTAGAGACCATCGTAACATCTCGGTATAAGAGGAGTATGATGATTAGAAGAGTCGGATAGACTGGTTGGAGGAAGATCATCTCGTCCTCAATTTAGGGAACTGGGTGGCTCGTGATAGCGAGAGGATCCCGAGGCTCGGGGAGGTAGAAGAGACTTAGAAGGCCGACTAGGAGATTCAATAGCGATATGGCTATGAGGGTCGAGTGAGATCAGCCGTGACACTGGCACCGCAATGTCATCGAGCTATGCGGTTGGGTGGAGGCTCTAAATTTCCTCTGTAAGGCTATAAATGAGTTAGAAGTCGTTATCGCCATACATTCAAGATCTATGGTTAGGGGTGCCGCACCAGCCGAGAGATTTTTGCGGGAGGCCATCCAAGGGGCTGGGGATGGGAGGATACCACAGGAAGAGACCGCTTGCTTTGGAACCCAAGAAGTTTTGAGAGGGTGACTCTTGTTCCTATTCTTTTCGGGAGCTGTCCCTCACGCTTTTATCTTCAGTACTCAAGTTTGATTTCGCATAGATAATCGGGCAGGTGTTGGTAAACCTCTAGCATGAACCTTAACGGATCCGGCCGTGGGGCATTGACCCCCATTTCAACACAAACCTCTCAAACCCAATCGTTCAAGTTTTTCAGTGTGGGGGTCTAAAAAAGGGGTTTGCCAATCGCTTTCAGCGATCCAACTTAAGCCCAAAGGGGTCCAGTATTCCACCGGATCCCGGACATGGTAATCCGTGGTAGGGAAGGATTTATGATCCTCACGGGATAAAATCATCCCGCCACCATTTTTAAGAAAGAAAGCATGCCCGAGAATCAACCACGGACCATTAGCCGGCATTTTTCAAGCATTTGCTCAGGAGAAGCGGAAGAAAAAGAAACCCGATTAAGTTCCAGCCACATGTTGCGATTCAAAACGTTTCCATATTTTCTTAGTGATAAAGTGACAACATTAAAGTGGGCGGGATCACCAACCAGTAACTAACAAGGGTGGTACCCCACAAGTCCGACCCACGCTTAATAACCTCGGGTGGGGGATAGGATAATATTCTCCGAGTCGGAAGTAACCCGGAGGTAAAATTTCGAGAGACTTACCTCCAATAGCCCTTTTCTCAACAATTGATGCCCAAGAGACACCCGGCGAGCATGAGCCACGATCAATGGTGGGGCATGAGACATCAATAGTGGTGGACCCAATGGCATTTGAAATCGGGCAGACACGAACCGAGAGCAATTTCGATTGAGCATTATGACACAAATGAATGGAGGCCGACCGGTACAGCCATCTCCGCTCTCTGCGAATTACCCTTCGAAGGAGAGCCGGAACTATGACTGTGTGAAACAAAATCACATGGATTGAGAGAACGCCGATTTGAACACCATGGCGAGATGGCACCGGGAGACGACGCCGAGATAGGCATGGCTGAGTGGGAATAAACGGCCGAACCCTGTGAGGCAGAGCAAGATGCCGACGTCATAGAAGCGACGAGCGCCTTACCATGGCTGAGTGGCGCATTCGAAGGGGAAGGAGAAGGGAGAGAGCCTTGGAGCCCGGACAAGAAGTGGGTAAGAGGGGGGGTTGATAGTTCGAGGGAGGAGAAGGAAGCGAAGAGAGGGGCAACAAAGTCACCGAAGGGAAGAGAGAGGAGCGACGATCGCTATGGCGGCCGAAAGCACCGGATGAAGCGGGGAGGCGAATACGAGCTCGGAGAAATGGAAGGGAAGAACTGGATTGGGGTCAGCGTGAGGCCGGGAGTGGCGGGTCGGGAGAAGACGTTAGAATTTGGTTTAAGGCAATAGGGCGAATGAGGGACGGGGAAGTAGGCTGATGAAATCAGACAGCAAGGCGGAAGGGGGTCGACCGGCGCCATGGCCGCCGGCAAGAGGTTGAAGGCCGGTTCGACTAGATTTGAAATCGGGAAGGTCGGGGGAGAAGATGAACAGTGCAGAGAGGATTTCAAATCCCTATTGATCGGGCGGTCCGGCCTTGCTGCTGCTGGTTCCTCCGGTCCTTTCTGGGGGACACTTTGGGATGGGCTTTAGCATGGTCCAACTTCTTAGGGACCCATGCTTTTTTTATAAGCGGGCCTTTACTCCCAATCTTCATGAGGACCTCCTTACGCGCCGGCTTATGTTGGTAATCAATCTTAATCTCCCTAAGATTGTCATCCGAATGGTCGCCAGAGCCATTTGTGCGGATCTTCACCGATTCGGTCGGGGCTTGACCCCCATTTAGACACATACTCTAGCAAATCCCAAACGTCTAATTTCTCCGTGGCCGGGTCAATAGAATGGGTTTCCCCAAGCGCACTCGCTATCCGGATAAACCCGAGAGGGTCAATCTCCACGGGATCCGGACATAGTGATCCAAACTAAAATGATTTATGCTCTTCACGGATAAAACCATCCCGACTTCCATCTCTTAAGGAAAATAGTATGGCCCAGCAATTGACCACGGGCGCTATTAAAACAATTCTCGAGCATTGCGTTCGAGGAGAATCGGAAGAAGAAGAAGCTGACTCATTCCCAGCTACATGTTGTAGCTCGAACCTCTTCAAATTTTCCTAGTTATGTTATTAATGACATTAAAAATGCACCGATTACCGTTAAAATATCCACGAGTGTGGAGCCTGATTTCTCTCTGTTGGATTACCAGGAGGGGACAAAATTAGATTAGCCATATCGGAGGGAGTGGGAGGGAAGAATTTAATCGTGGACTTACCTCCATCAGCCCGCTTTTCCACAACTGAAGCCCAAGAGACGCCAGGCGTGCCAGTGCCCATGTTATCTGGAAGGCCAGAGCCACATCCTGATTTAGTCTCATGGACACCATGACACTGGGGGGGCGCAGCAGGCATCCTTGGAGAATGGCAATGCTCAGAATCGGGTAGAATTGTCTGGTCAGAATCTAGAAGGAAAGGATTTTGATCATATTCCATAAAGCTTCCTCTACCAGAATCAGGAACCGGAGAGCCTGAAATGATCAGCACCCCTGAAGGAGGTTCTGCCAACGTGGAATGAGGCCGGGCCGAGTCACCTGAATGATCACGGCAGACACGGGGACCCACAAAGATCCATTTTGTGATGCCGGGCCTACATTGGAAGACCCTTAGACTTGGAAGGAACCCACCAAATGGGATTGGGCAGAACGGGCTTCCTTCCTTACTGAGGCAAGGAATGCCCCATTTGGAGTGCAGATGGCGAGACGGGGAAGGCGCGGGACAGTGCACCCCTCGACTTCGAAACGGAGAATCGGCGAATGGAAGGATGGGAGTGGGATGCAGAGCAAGATCCAAATCCAGACAAAGGATGGCACCTCGGAGGGCTAAGACGAATGACGGCAGGAGGAAGGGGGTAAGAGAGGTCGGGTGAAGAGGGAGAGAAGTGGGAAGAGGTGGCCGAGGACGAAAATTTCAGAGGCCACGGGGTAGCCGGTCGAGGAATGGTGGGAGAGGATGGGGCCGAAAAGCTATGTGGATGTTCAAGAGATGGAGAAGAGGCACCGTTTTCAGGGAGTCGAGATGGGTGGGTGGCTACACCGGCGCCTTGGGCGCCGGCGATGAGATGAGGGCGCGGCTGGAAATGGTTCAAATCGCCGTCGAGCGGGCGTCTCCAACTTAATCGGGCTTGATGTGCTCTGATGCATCCACACCTTATTTTTCTTATGCGAAAACAAATGGATCAAAAAATCTAGGGATCTTTGAACAAACGGACCAAAGGTGGGTGCTCATGCTTGTGCCTACTCTTATCGGCCTTTGAATTGTGATTCTTGTTACGTAATTTGGGTGCTGATCAAATACTTGTGAAATTGTGTTCTGCAAAATTACACGGATCTTTTATCAGTGGATACTTTTGATTTGTGTGTTATTGGTTTCTGATGTTGTTCTCTTTTTTTTTTTGGTAAGTAAGTGTGTATTTTGGATTAAAGGAAGAAAAAGTTTACAAAAAACTATGTTATAACTCAAAGTTTTTTGACTTGGAGTTAGAGCATAAGTCGCTAGGGCATACCCCGAGCCATTTCCCCCCAGCCATACTCTCTGATCACTCCCCTTGTATCCTTCTACCCTCCGGCGACCTGCCTAGAAAATACGGGAATGCTCGGTTCAATAATTTCCTATCCAAATCCCCTCATTTTCATACTGTGGTGGCTGACGCCTAGAAGGACGACACCGTTGGTACGCCTATGTTTAGACCGGTGTATAGGCTCGAAGAAGGTGAAACTCGGCTCTGAAAAAGCAATGCTCAGGGGTGATGTTCACGAGGAAGTTATTCGTGCGCGGAACCATCTCGAGGCTATACAAGGCTGTGGTCCAACCAACCCGGTCTCCTTCCAACGGGGAGCGGAGCAGTGGGAAGCCCTCTGGGCTGCGTTGGCAAATGAAGTCGATCTCATCAAGCAAAAGCTAAGATCGGGTGGCTCGAAGAGGAGATCAATGTAATAAATTTTCTTTAGGACTGTGAATGGAAACAACAATAAAAACCGTATTATCTCCTCCTTGACGGCGATGGGAATCCGACCCGATGGGATTGAAGAAGTCAAAATCGATTGTGAATCACTTGACGGGGCTCTTGGGGCGCCGCACGTATGGTTCGGCACACTCCGAAAAGGCTGCGCCCGGTACATCCAACACATCGTGCTGAATCACTAATGGGCTCTCTTATAGAACCGGTTAGCGATGATGAGATTCGTAAGACAATCTTCTCAATTGGCGATTTTCGTGCCCGGGCCACATGATGGATTTAGCTCTTATTTTTTAAGGAATCATGGGAAATTGTAGGTTCTCTTTTTGTGAGCGTTCGTGATTTTTCTCAATCACGGAAAGCTTCTTGAACAATCGAACACTACGATCATTAGCCCCATTCAAAAATCAAATCCCTCGTTTGGTCTCGACTGCCGCCCTATATCGTGCTGTAATATCATCTACAAAGTGATATCAAAGATCATAGCAAATCGGCTAAAGACGACATTACCTTTCCTTGTAGATAAGAGCCAAAGCGGCTTTCGTGGCGGGCATCATATCGACAACATTCTCTGGCCCAAGAAATCCTCCACAAGTATCATTTAGGTCATGATCCTCCTCATTTGCACTATGAAAATTAACCTCGTGAAAGATGTGACTCGATTTCGGTCGGTGGGACTTCATTATATACATTAATAACCATTATGGATTTCCGCCTAAAATGGTTGGTTTGGATTAAACAATGCATTACTACCCCTCGTACACCGTCAATATTAATGGGAATGCGATCGGTTTCTTCCAGGGGAAAGGGTCTTCGTCGAGGTGACCCCATGTCCCAATATCTTTGTCCTGGTTATGGAGGTCTTGAATGGGATTATTGATTTCAAGGCTGTAGAAATGAAAATTCAAATTTCAACTTTGGAATTGTGAGGCGTCTCGTGCGGTAATGCTTGCCTTTCTTTGACGACCTCCTTCTCTTCTCATGCGCCGATGCTGACTCGATTCGCATTCTAAAGGAGTCAGCTCGAGGAATTCCATTGGCTCTCCGGCCTCTCGACAAATGTGAAAAAGAGCGAAATCTTCATATGCTCTAAAGACCCTCCCTCCAAATGAGTTATTTCAATATCACGGGTTTCAAGATGGGTTCTCTTCCTATTCGATACCTCGGCGTCCCTCTCGACACAACCGGGTTGTCGGCCGGGATTGCAATGCTCTCATTGAAAATTACTCACCGGATTAAATCATGGAAAACAGGTGGCTCTCTTTCGGGGGCGTTTGCAACTCCTAGCTTCCATTCTCTCGTCCACCCACCTTTATTGGGCCTCTATTTTCATTCTTCCCAAATCCATTCTTAACAGATTGATATCTTGATGATGCGATTCCTTTGGAATGGCTCTATAGAGGGGAAGGCTACGCAAGGTTGCATGGGCTAACATCAGCTATCCAAGAAGTGAAGGTGGATTGGGCCTTAAGAATCTGTGAGGCCCAAAAATAAAGCCCTCATTTGCAAACTTTTATGGCGTATCATGACAAATGAATGGTTCGGCTTGTCTTCATGGATCCACAAGACCCGAATAAAGGACAGTGTTATCTGGACCTTGAAAGTCCCCGATTCAGCACCTTGGAGTTGGAAAAATATAATGAAACTCCGTCCGTTCATAAAAGTGTGCTCCCACACTACCAAGATCATTGGTGATCGGTGTTGACTCTTTTCTCTCGCGACCACTCGGCTCCCTAGGGGCCGCTCACCAATGACTGCCACGGATCGTATTCGTGCAGTCACGGGTTAGCTTGGGCCGCTAAGGTGTCTCAAATAATTAGAGACGATCAATGGGTTTGGCCAAAATCCGTTTGATCGGAAGTCTCTAGAATTGCGTAAAATATGCCCCATTACTTTCCTCGTCCTGGGCCAAAAGACTCTCATGATGGAATGGTAGCTCGATGGTATTTTCTCTACCCAATCTGCCTATTTTCTTTTCAACCCCCAAAGCCCAAATTGAATTGGTCAAACCTAGTTTGGGGTCCTCTCCACATCCTGCCCGCCCGTTTACTCTATGGCTGGCGATCGAGGCAGACTAAACACCACGGATCGGATACATGTATCCCAACCATCTCCAAAACATGTACTCTTTGTGACTTGGATGACGAAAATCACGAACACCTTTTTCTTGGATGTATTTTCACCCATTCCTTATGGCTCTCTATCCAAGAGAAAGTGGGTTTTAAATGGCCGTATCTAGCGGGTCCCAAAACATAAGCGGCGGCTACAATGGAAAGGAAAGAACCTCATTGCCCTATCAAACATCTTTCCCTCGCGGCTACTATCTATTTTATTTGAAGAGAACAAAATAATCGGATTTTTGAGAAATCCTCACCACAGGATTTGACCCAGTTATACTCTCTTGTTACAAATGTTGTTAGGGACAAGCTGAGGGCCTCCTTGCCTATTGCCGGTGGGCTCTCCCTTTCGATGGCCAGGCGCTGGAACATATAAAAAAAAAATTTTAACTTATTTTTACATATATATTTTCTTCGTGGCTTTTGGGAGCTATATCGCTATTCTCCCGCTTTTGTCTTGCCTTATTTCCTTTCCATGGATTCTGTTTTCCCCTATTTTCTATTTTTTTGGCGTCGTGCTCCCCTTCTCCTTTTTTTCCTAAAAAAAAAAAAAAATTAAAAAAAAGTGAACCTTCGTGATTCATTGATGGTGGCTTTCTCCTATCCTCTTGTGGCTCAATGTGGCTCCTTCTCATCTTGTGGATCCATGTGGCTACTCTTGCTTCCTCGATGTAATGCAAATGCATTTTTGGGCTGGTGTTCTACTGCTGCTGGTCTAGTTAATATGTGTGATGACAGCTGTATGCTAAGGTATAATGCGTAGCCATGTGTTCTTGCTGCTTTAATGCAAATCTACCGTGCTGGTGCCAATGCTATGTCCCAAACTGAGGGTGAGGAAAGTTTCTTCTGGGCTTAAAATTTCTAAGATTGCTGCATATTTGATTGATCTATATCTGGCTACTATGCTGAGTGGCTCTGCTGGGTGTAATTGAATCTGCTGATTCGGCTATTCCCCTTCATCGAGCCTCTGGATGTTGATGTTGCTTCTTGGTTTGGTTGATCCAATGGTATTGGCTGTGCATGGAGTTGCTGACCCCGGGTGGTGTGTTGTGGATGCCTTGCTTGCGTTCTGTAAGGAAGCTGAATGAAGTGTTATTTGCCTGGGGTCCCAATGGTCTGGGGCGTTTAGTGTGATGCATTGGTTGTGATCGGCTTGTTGGAGTGGATGAGCTGCATTTTCGTTCCCTGCTGCAGTGTTTGATTACTAGACTTGGAATTTGTTTTTTTTGCCGTGATCCGTAATGCCGTTTGTTAAACTTTGGTAACGTTGGATGGTTTGGTGTTGCAATGACTGTTCAACTTAATATGCTCCATCCTGTCAATGGGTGCTGATCTCAGTCCCTTGCTGAAGTTGAGGGTCGCAGATTTTGGAACCTTTGATTGCTGCTTATGTTTAGTGCTGCTATGCAGTATGGGGAGGGCTCTATTTTTTGTATTCTGCATGACGCGTTGCGGAAGATGTCTCCAGCAATGTGTGGAATGTAGATCTGGGCTTGTGCGGTGCTGATGGAAGCTGCCATGCTGTATTACAATAGTTGGCAGTGGTCACTGGCCATTCTGCTGTTGCTGTTCTTTTGCGGCTGTTAGCACATTGGCCGTTGGATTGGCTTTTGCTGGCCACGGGGCGAATGATCCGTGGACTTGTATTCTTGATCTGTTGATGATGGATTGGGTATCGGCTGTTAGCTCTGTATGTCTTGTGCCCTTTTCTGTTTTGTTGGGCTCTTGCTTTTGCTTGTGTAGGTGGGAGTGGCATGATGTTGGCTCTTGGCGACGGTGTTGCGGGTTTGTTAGTGGAGGTCTGGTGGCGGTGATCCTTTCAATTTTTCCATCTTCTTTCTTCTGTCAGAATTGATCTTAGCTGTGTCTTACGGTTGAATCTCCATTTTCTCTTCTTTGGTTTCTTTGTGTCTTGTGTCACTTTGTGGATGCTGTTTTTTTTTTTTTTTTTTTTGGTAAGTAAGTATTTTGGATTATAGGGAGAAAAAAATTACAAAACCTATGTTTTATCTCCAAGTATTTTGACTTGGATTTAAAACATAAGAAGCTAGGGCATACCCCGAGCAAAAGGTACAACATGTAATACCTAATTAGCCTCTAAGAGGACTACGTTCAACACAAAAAAACAACCAATGTAATCTGAAGTTACATATAAGCAAACACACAATATCACACAGGATCATCACGCAATCTGCCAATGCATTCGGACCCGATTTCATCGCTGGATAAAGACGCCCTCCGGAAGGCCGGCAGATTGCCAATGCACCAACAAAACTCAGCAGCCATTCCAAAATCGAAGGGCGGTTGCCCATGCTACGAAGCACCTTATCATCGAGAGCATGGTGCATCACGCTAAAATAATCAACACTTCCATCAGCATCTTCCAAGAGTGCATCGGTCACTTAAGAAAAACAAGCCAATTGCAGCTAAACAAGAAAGCTCAAACGCACGCAGTCAAGCTACAAATCGGGCGTGGCAAGAACAGCGAGCCACCAACCTTCATTGCAGGACAGACCGCAATTCATTCCACAGCCAATTACAAAACATTAGAGATTTAAGTTCTGTAATCTGCAACACAAGCCCATCAGCAGACTTTCACAAGAAGTAAAAAGCCTCCAATTAAAAACTAGCAGCACCATCTTCGGCAGTTGAAAACAGCACCAGCAACACTTAAGAATCCTAACACCAAGGCTTCAATTGCAACAAGAAGAATAGCGCAATTCCAATGCAGCAAGCAACTCAGTCACAATGGACATACCGGATGGCGGAAAATCAGCAAAGACATCCGGCCCGGTGCACATCTACCATCGAGAACCCCATTGGCACCGCTGATGATGCACCTCTGGAATAGCAAGAGGGTGATGTGAGCACCACCCATCCTGAGTGCTAGCCCTAGCCAAAGAAGCGATTCCAACCCACACCGGGATCGTCAAAAGCTGCTAACATTGCTGCCCACCGGTCTTCAAAGACCAACCAGCACTGAACGACAATCTACAGGATCATCGCCCCGAATTCATCAAAAGATGCGAGAGAGGCATCCCGGTCCAGACACAATACAATGGCCACAACTCAATAGCATCCAATGCAAAATTCACATTTCACCCATCATCAAAGCTGGCCAACAAATCACCAGCCACAGCCTCATGAAACCTGAGCCTCATGAGGCTCAGCAACATCGCAGGCTCAGAGAAGCAAAAACGAAGAAGTCCTCAGCATAACCTGGAGGATCAATTTGGCAGAAGAAGATCGACCACCAAAACTTTTTTTTTTTTGGTAAGTAAGTATTTTGGATTAACGGGAGAAAAAATTACAATAGCTATGTTTTATCTCCAAGTGTTTTGACTTGGAAATAAAACATAAAATGCTAGGGCATATCCCGAGCAACCGGTACATTATATAATACCAAAGTAACCTCTAAGAGACCAACGTTCAACAGAAGAACAAAAGAAAATACAATGAAGTTACAAGAAACATCATCAAGCAACAACAGTGCAATAGCAACTAGTTGTTACCCACAACCAAAGAACTCATATTGAGTACATGTTGTACACACCGCAACATCCCATCATACCGAACGTAACCGGCTGCACGAGATCAGCATAGAGCCCAGATTGAGCATCAGGTAACGGACAAATACCGGTTGCCCAAAAAACCTCGCAGGCTCTCCAAGTCTTCACACATCCCATCTTCAGCAAATGCAGGTTGTTTCAGCAGGAAGCTCTGCATCTAACCACCACAACATTTGCTGTTAAACAGCAAATCCAGAGCTGGATTCAGCAGAAGCAGCAGCATCCCAGGAATAGAGCCAGCCATCCGGGCCACATCAATCAGATTTTACTAACAAACCAACCCGAACCAGGCTCCAATGGCGCCAGTGCCAGCAGTGGATCCATCCAACACAGCAGCCAAAATTCCAACACATCAAGATCAGCACCTCCAATTTCTCTACAATTAACAGCAAGAGCAGCGTTCCAGGCCAACATCATCGTGGACCCATCAGAATCTACTATTCAAAAGCGAGAAAGGCGAAAGGTTGCGGCTACCATCCATACGTGCCCGGACATACCACATGGCGGCCAGTATGAGGACACGGATCGACCACGATGCCACATTGCTCAAATCGGCATGGTGAACAACCACACAAAGAAAGACAAAGTTCCAATAGGCCAAAAGCATCAAGCGCAAAGAAAATCCAATAAGCCATAGATCAGCCCATCTTCACCGGAACGAGTCAACAGAGTCACTGTCGGCGGCACCCGGTCTGATCAAGCGATTCCATCAAAGCCAAGGAATTCTGCTAATTAAAAAAACAACACCAGATCGGCATTAAAAGCGACAACAAAGCAAAGATCTCTCACCACAATTAAGTAGCGACCACCATCCAAAAAATAGCTCCTCAAGCTCAACTGGACATCACGCACTAACCCAAAAACAGAAACAAGTAGCAGCCCACAAAACTCTCCACAGACAATTCCATTTACGACCCACGGCTCCTGCTCACATAAGCCAAACAGCAGCAACCCACCATCAAGCACAAACCCCAAAAAACAGAAGCGCAACTACTACAAAGATTTATCGAGGAATGAGGTCGCTGAGCCTTCTTGGAGGCAGATTTACGTCGTCTGCGGTCGCAGCCACTCGTTCCCACCCATTTATAGCCTGCGAGCAAATTGTTCATCCATAAAACGTTGGCGATCGTCATATACATCCTCATCACCAGCAATAGAATTCGCAAAGGACTTAGCAGGGCCAACACTACAGCCAGAAACCATGGTAACAGCCACTAAAGGATCGAAAATCACATCCGATCTACTTGAGTCAGGGACCAGCAATGGCATAGGTCGATGAACATATTCAGCAAGATCCACAGAACCATCTCCAGATAGATCATTAAGGCACAATACAGGAGAAGAATCAACCTGGGAGTTAGACATAGGTGTAGAAACATCAACCCCAGGAGACAGGCACATCACACAAGCCATCTTCCTATCAGGAGGCCTTTCAACCTGTCTTAAGGCCACCAGGTCACTATGCTCCTATTGGGGAGGGGACATGGGCAAAGAATGGACCAATCCACACTCCAAGTTACAAGGCATCACTGCCTCAACCTTTGAATCCTCAAAGCCCTCAACCGAACAGCCAGGCAAGGGACTCGAGCAGACATCAGGAAATTCAGATGGAACCTTGATCAAGGAGTCATCTACAACTCCAGCCAAGGAGTACTTGCGAGTGATCCGCTTGATAGACTCCGGAGTAGAGTCATCGAACCCAAGGATAGGGCCAAACTCCAGTGAATTAGCAACTCCATTTGGCCCGGCAGCATGATCAGCCACATACTGAGCACCATCATTTGCCTCAAGGTGCTCAGTATTAGTGGCGACAATTGTAGGCTCATCTTTCACAAACCCAGAAAGATCCTTATCATTCGCATAAACTTCTCCAATAGAACCTGCGGGGCACTCCGGATAGGAATTCTGGATAGGTCCAGAATCAATTTGTTGGGCCGGCATTGAAGATACCATCCCACGCGCAAGGAAATCATCATTGGCAGGACTACACTCCTGCTGATCCAAAGCAGAAATACCAGAAGAGTCAGCATTCCTGACATAGGACCCCGCATCAATAGATACAACCTGAACAGGGATGGGTTTAATGGACGAACATCTACCCCCATCAACATCGGAAACTGCCCTTGGGGCAAGGCGGAGGCTTCTTTAATCTGCCCGAGAACAGAGATGATAGGCAACATCGACTTCGGCTTGAAGGAAGAAGCGGCACCCAGCCAGGACCTTGATTTTAGCTGGTTGGGGATCACCTTTCTTCATCTCAACACAAATTCTAGCCTCATGAACCCGAACCATCATGGCAGTATGGGGATCACAGAGGATTGGTTTGCCAATCCTACTAGCGATCCAACTTAAATTTAATGGAGTCCAATATTCAATTGGCACATTTGTCAATGATATCCAAATAGGGAAGGACGTGAGGGATTCTTGATCGAGAGTCAATCCTGGGTACCATCGTTTGAGGAAAAGAGGTGATTTCTTGAAGGCCCAGGGTCCACGAGCCAAACAAGTCTGCAATTGAGGCACAGAGTCAAATTGAAAGAAATAAAATCCTTTTTCATTGACAGCAATGTGGCGCAATCCAAATCGCGACCATACTCTCCTTGCGATGGAGTGAACCGCCGAAACGTGGGGATGCTTTCGGAAGAAGCCCACCAAAGTGGCGCCCCGTAAATGCATTCTTTGCCAAAACCTCATCAAGTGGAGATAGTGGGCTATCAAATTCAGACCCAACACAGGGAGGAAAATATTTAAGGGATGCAAATGAATGAAAACCCTTGTCAACAGCAACTTGAGCCCAGGATTTGGAGTTTTTTTTTTTTTTTGGTAAGTAAATATTTTGGATTAATGGAAGAAAAATAGTACAAAAAATATGTTTATCTCCAAGTATTTTGACTCGGAGATAAAACATGAGACGCTAGGGCATACCCCGAGCGTACAGTACAGCTGAATAAACAAAATAGCCTCTAGGAGGACAACGTTTGCCTAAAACGACAGGATATTACAATTCCATCATAAACGATAGAACATAGCATGCAGTAGCGGACACACATATTCGGCCTGCTCCAGCTCCGAGACCAGCTACACCATCTTCAGCTATTGAAAAAAGCAACAGCAGCACAAAAGCATCCTAAGCTCCAAGGCTCCAACTTCATCAGGCAGGCTGCACAAAATACCATTACCAGGATTTGGAGTTACCACTTACAGTTGCAGGCTTTTTGAAGGTATTAGAAGATACCTTGGCCTCATTTGTCATCGCCGGCGACGCAGGAGAGCTGAAGATCTTTGCACCCGATCGGGGCGGGCCACAGCAGAGGATATCGGAACCGACCAAGGGAGGGCAGGGAGGGGAAACCGACGCCGGAGAACTACTGAGGCCAGCATCCAGACCCTTAACCCTCGATAAAAAACGGCATCTGGGCCTTTAGAAGAGCCGAGAGAGATGCGGGAAGAGGCGGAAAAAGTCGAGGCGACTGCTCCTTCACCGGCTGAAGAGGAAGGGAAGGAAAGAGAGGAACCGAGGAAAGGGACCGAGGACGGAACACGGTAACCCCCAACGGGGCGGCCATGGCGGCGACGGAGCCGCGAGCTGAACGAGCGTCGGGTAGAAATTTGAATTTGAAATTCGAGGGTTAGAGAGAAGGAGGAGAACCTCTCTCCTGGAGCAACACCAGAGTGGTCTAACCAACCTGCTTCGACCACCAAAACATTCACCCGGCATCGGAAGGATTTCGACTTCCCAGCCAATCCACGCCCGGCTCTTCGTCAATCCAGCATATAAAACCCAATCCCGAGGAAGCGAACAAGGCTCCCCTCAACCCAACCAACGGGAAAGGATTCACGGGCATAGGTGCTTGAGAGGCCGGGCAGGCAGTTCGTCGGCGGCATATACCAATAGCGAAAAATAACCCAGGTTCGAACATCGGCTCCCAAAGGACGCATCGAAACCATAAGCACCAACCCATGACTTCTACAAAGAGGCCGGGGAGGGGGCTCTCGGCCTCGCCCGGCCCGAGCAAAGAGCGCATCTAAACCGGAGGAGAGCAACCCTAAAAATCGAGGTGAGGATGAGTAGAAGAATACCGAAAGGGCCTCGAGGTAGTAGGTGAAAACCCATCGGCAAAAGCCTCGTCGGATCACGATTTTGGTACCAGCGGGGACCCCGGTGGTCACGAGCCGGACCTACACCAGGGGCAACGATAACCTCCATCACAACTTGATTCAGCAAAGGGGCCACTTTCAGCTGCATCGAGGGTTCAAATGCCACCCGGCAGCGCTTGAGCGAGTTCGGGGAAGAAAGTGGAGATGGGACCGGAGGCCAGGCGAGCAACTAGGAGGCCGGCCATGGCCGGGCCGGCGCCCCGCCCCGGAGGACGTGGGCAACCGCGAAAGAAAATTCAAAATTCAAAGAAATTTTGAAAATTGTAGAGAGAAGCGAGCTTCTCTCTCAAACTCCATTGTTCTCACCGTAAAGCGTGGTAAGGGTAAGCTTTTAACGTGGTTTGGTCCCACCGCTCCCGGCCCCATACCCAAAATCCCGAAGGATTTTAGGGAGGCTCGGTCCACTGGTGCCTTAGTGGAGATTCGAACCCGGTGGAGAGGGGGCGTAAGCGTTACTAACCACCGAGGCTGAACTCCGCCCGGCAAAGCGTATTGGGGATAAGCTTTTTATAGTGGCGGCCCCATCGCACTCGCGGCCCCATAACCCGAAACCCCTTGCGGGATTTTTTGGGAGGCACAGATCCACTTTGGTGCTTCAGAGGATCGAACACAGGTGGGGGAGGCAAACTTCGTGTGTTTAACCACAAGGCCAATTCCGCCGGTATGTGTACAGGGTAAGCTTTTTATGACTGGCCCCACCGCACTTTCGTGGCCCATAACCCGAAATCCCCTTGCGGGATTTTGTGAGGCACATTACCACTTATGCTTCGCGGAATCGAACCCAGTGGGAAGGCGCACGTCCGTGCGTTTAACCACTCCGCCAACTCCCATCCGGCAAAAACCGTAGTAAGGGTAAGCTTTTAAACGTGACTGGCCCCACCCCGCGGCCCCATATCCTAGAAATCCCGAAGGATTTTAGGGAGGCTCACCACGGGTGCTTGCGCGGAGATCGAACCCGGGTGGAGAGGGGAAGGCATAAGCGTTACTAACCACCGGGCCGAACTCCGCCGGCCCGGGCCAGGATGCGTGCATGGTCCGGAGGCTTACGGTGGCCCGAAGGTAGCGGCTCCTGCTTTGTTCTTTGTGTTGGTATAATGCGTATTTGGTGTCACACATTGTTTATCTGCTTTTTTTTCTGTTTTATTATGCAGTGTGCGAGGCGTCAAGTGGTAGCTTTAATTGATGTTTCATCTTTGTTTTTTTCCTTTTCCTCCTTTTCTTATTTCATGTTTATGTACATGGTTATGCTCGGGGTATGCCCCAGCTCGTTGTCCTAATTCCAAGTTAGCAAAACACTGGGAGTTAGTACATCGTTTTTGTAATCTTTATTTTTTAATCCAATAACTTACTTACCAAAAAAAATGCATACCCCGAGCATCTGGTACAAAAGAGAATACCTCAAAAAACCTCCAAGAGGAACGATCAAACAGAAAAAAGAAAATGAACACAGTCATTTTACAAATCAGATTCAAAATCAGTTACTGCCGAGGCGACAGGATCAACAACATCCGATCGCCCCGCAGCAACATGCTATAGCAAAACAAAGCTGCCCATAAAGCAGGATCAGCGCAGTTTAACAGAGAGAAAACAGCCCGGATGATTTCAGGAGCCATGACCCAACAGCATCCAAGCAATCATCAGCAACTCTCCCTGCGAACACCAGAGCCAGCAATGCCCCAGCCCCAGCCAACCTCCAAAAGCCAAAATCAGCCATACTGGGTCTTCACCCAGCAACCAGCTACACTGAATCTGCTCCATCAAGGCTCCAGCAGCAACTGAATACATCAGTATCTTCATGGCGCGGCGCCAGCTAAAATAGCTCGCGTGACGACGCTGCATTCAAGTGCATGCAAGCAATAGCAAAGAATGCTGCTGCGACCAACGACTCACAAAATCCGCCATGCAAACGGCATAGGAGGAGAGAATGAAACAGCGAAACCGACAGCAGCTGCCTTCCATCGTAGCAACAGGATCCTACACCATTCCAACATCAGCTACTAAACCTGGCAACAGAAGAATTCAAGACTCCACCAGCTTTAGCAATTCTGCCAAAGGGATCTTCAAGTCATCCATAGGCCTTTTCAGTAGCACCTTGCGACCTACTTCAATAGCAACAGAAGAGGATACAGGAACCAAGAATTTCAACACTGGGACCATCATGCTAAAATCAGCAGCAGGACACTATGGACAGCAAGGAGCCGCCTCAGCAAAGTCATAGCAACGCTGGCATTAAGAGCAGCGTCCTTCAGCAACAGCAGGTAGGATTTCCATGAAAAGAACCATCTAAAACTACCATTACTACACAGCAGATCGGCTCGCGGATCCGAGCGCCCGACCATGGCCGGACCATTGGGGGTTACCCATGCTCCGTCCTCGGCCCTCGATTCCCTGGGCTCTCCTGTTCCTTCTCTTCCTCCTCGGTCAGTGAAGGAGCTGTCTGTCTCGAGCGTTTTTTCGCCTCTTCCCGTTATCTCTCTCGGCTCTCCTAAAGGCCCAGATGCCAGCTTTTATCGAAGGTTAAGGGTGCGGATGCTGTCCTCGGTAGTCCTCCAGCGTCGGTTTCCCTGCCTGCCCTCCTTGGTCGATTCCGATATCTCTCTTGTGGCTCGCCCGATCGGGTTCTAAGAACTTCACTCTCTGCGTCGCTGCGATGACAAATGAGGTCAAGGTATCTTCTAATACCTTCAAAAGCCTTCATTTGTAAATGGTAACTCCAAATCCTGGGCTCGAGTCTTTGTTGATAAGGGTTTTCATTCATTTGCATCCCTTAAATATTTTCCTCCCCTCGTTGGGTCTGGATTCGATAGCCCACTATCTCCACACCGAAGAGGTTTTGCGGAGAATGCTCGACCACGGGGCGCCACTTTGGTGGCGTCTTCCGTGGAAAGCATCCCCACATTGCGGCGGTCCAACTCCACTTGGGGAGAGTGTGGTCGCGATTTGGATTGCGCCACATTGTTGTCGAATGAAAAGGATTTTATTTCTTTCAATTTGACTCTGTGTCCCGATTGGAGGATTGTTTGCTCGTGGACCCTGGGACTTCAAGAAATCCCCTCTTTTCCTCAAAAGATGGTACTCGGGCTTGACTCTAGATCCAGATTCTCTCACGTCCTTCCCTGTTTGGATATCATTGACAAATGTGCCAATTGAATATTGGACCCCATTGGGTCTGAGTTGGATTGCTAGTAGGATTGGCAAACCAATCCTTTGTGACCCCCATACTGCCGAGATGGATCGGGTTCATGTGGCTAGAATTTGTGTTGAGATGAAGAAGGGTGATCCCCAACCAGCTAAAATCAAAGTTCTATCGGGTGTTGCTACTTCCTTGGTGATGGAAGTTGATGTTGCCTACCACTTTGTTCTTTGGCAAGATTAAAGAAGCCTTCAGCTGCCAAAGGCCCCGGTCCCGATGTTGATGGGGGTGGATGCTCGTCCATAAAACCCATCCCCTGTTCAGGATGTATCAATTGATGCGGGGTCCTCTCGAGGATGCTGATCCTTCTTACGTTTGCGGTATTTACGCTTTGGATCCAGACGTGTAGTCCACTTTGCCACCGATGATTGCCTAGCACGTGGGATGGTATCTTCAATGCCGGCCCGACTAATTGATTACGGACCTATCCCGACTACTACCTGTGCGGAGTGCTCCTCGGGTTGTTGGAGATGTTTATGAGAATGATGAGGCTCTTTGCTCGGTGCGTGAAAGATATGCTTCGATGATGTATCGCCACTAATACTGAGCACCCCGAGTTGGATGAAGGTGCTCGGCATGTGGCCCGATCATCTTCTTAGGTCAAATGGAGTAGCTAATTAATGGAGTTTGGCCCTATCCACGGGGTCGATGACTCTACTCGAGTCTATCACGCGGATCACCCTTAAGTACTCCTTAGGCTGAAGTTGTAGATGATCCCTTGAGCAAGGTTCCATCTGAATTTCTAAAAGTCTGCTCGAGCCTTGCACAGCGATTCGGTTGAGGCTATGAGGAATTAATGGCGGGCGGTGATGCCTTGTATCTTGGAGCGTGGATTGGTCCATACTCGCCCATATCCCTCTCCCATTGAGCATTGTGACCTAGTGGCCATAAGACGAGTTGAAAGGCCTCCGGCTAGGAATTTGGCTCGTGTGATGTGCGACTCACCGGGGTTGATGTTTCTACACAGTCTCATTGCGCGGATCGCTTGTAAATACTCCCGGTTGTTTCTTCTCTGAATCTGCGCCTTAATGATACATCTGGTGATGGTTTTGTGGATCCAGCCGAACATGTTCATCGACTTGTGCCATCGCCGGTCCCTGATACTTTTTTTTTTTGGTAAGTAAGTATTTTGGATTATAGGGAGAAAAAATTACAAAATCATGTTTTATCTCCAAGTATTTTGACTTGGAAATAAAACATAAAAAGCTAGGGCATACCCCGAGCAAACGGTACAACAGATAATACCAAAAAGCCTCTAAGAGGACAGCGTTCAACAAAAACAACAAATGTAATTTGAAATTACACCTAAGCAAACACACAAGATCGGTACATCATGGACTTGAGGCACGAGGATCAATAAGACCTCATCCGGAGGCAGCGATCGCGCCAATGCACCAAAATAGTCCAGCCCATTCCATAATCAGCAGAAGATAGGCGCCCTTTAATCAGCCATGCTCCGGCAACACCACGTAGCGAGGCACAAGCCCACGTGTAATCAGCAACAAACCACCACAAGAATGATCGGCTGCCAGCAGCACTCAACTCTAGCGCCCGGCAAAACAAACGCACGATAGCCTCTCCTTCCAGGGGTTCCCACCAGATCAGCTTCCATCGGCGCCGGTCCACGATACAATTTGCTCGGATGTGACTTCTGATCCCTTAGTGGCTGTTGCCTTGGACTCTGGCTGTAATGTTGACCATGCTAAGTCCTTTGCGAATCCTGCTGCTAGTGATGTGGATGTTTATGACGATCGCCAAAGGTTTATGGATGAGCAATTTGCTCGTGACGCAATAAATGGGTGGGAACGCAGGGCACGCTGTCGCAGACGACGTAAATCGCCTCGAAGAAGGCTCAACGACCTCATTCGATAGCTAACTTTGTAGTAGGTGCAGGTGCACTGTGTGTGTGCTTGATGATGGGTTGTTGCTGTTTGGCTTATGTGGTAGGAGCTGTGGTTGAAAATGGAACTATCCTGTGGAGAGTTTTATGGGCTGCTACGTGTTTGATTTCTTTGTGAAGTGATGCCTCTCCAAGTAGGGATGCTTTGTAAAGGCCCTCTATTCTGCTGTCACGTGTGCCTCTTGAGATTGTTACTGCAAGTGGTTGTAGCCTACTCTTATTACATATGCCCTTATTCGGCGAAGTCTCTCGGTTGTGAGCTGCTGTCTGTGTAGGTAGATTCGATGGTTATACATGGAATCCTCTACCTGTTGATGAAGGACGCTGCACTTGATCTTTGGCAAAATGTGACTCCTTGCTGCCCAAACTAAGTTGTCTTGGGTCAGTGTTTGCGCTTCTTGGTTGCTGTTTCTTATTACGCTCTTGTGCGAAGACAAACACTTGGTCTTCTTTGAAAAGGCCATTGGTAGGCTTGTAGATCCCTTGGGCGAGAATTAAAGGATGATGGTGAAGACTCGTATCTTACGTTGGCGTCTTGACATCGGTCTTATATTGCGTCTTCTTTGCAAAAGCATTAGCAATGTTGGGTACTTTGCCTTGGTTTGGCAATGTTGTTTGCTAAGCTATTTTTGTTGCTCTTGGTGCTGCTTTGAAGATATCCCGTCTTTGATGAATTCATTTGCCCCGTCTGCCTTGGATGCAAGGATGCTCATCGCTTGATCGAAGTGGTGCTTACGGAGAATGGGAAGTTGGTTGGTGTTGATGTTGTGTTTAGTGTTGCCTAAATGAACAATGCAAAGAGGCCGCTATGTGGCATTGATCCTTTGCTAATCTTGGATGGGCTGATGGGCAAATATGGTGCATTGGAAGTATCTTTGGTGGCCTCCGATTGGTGTTATGCCCGATCTGGTGAACTTGAATTCTTGCATCTTTGGGCTAATGCCTATGTTGCTTTTTGTTTGAAATGTGTCCTCTTAGAGGCTATTTTGGTTTTTTTTCTGTTGTACCGTTTGCTCGGGGTATGCCTAACTTTTTTATACTTTAATTCCAAGTCAAAATACTTGGAGTTAAATCATAGCTTTTGTATTTTTTTCTTCCTATAATCCAAAATAGTTACATACCAAAAAAAAAAAAAAATTACTACACAGCAGCTCACATCAAGAGCAAATTGAAATAGACTCCAATGAAGAAGTGGGCACATGTAATAAACATCCAACCACAACCATCGACTACAGTGTATGCAACACGGTGACAGCAGCAAAGAAAGGCTTTACAGCACCTCCTGCTTCAGTAGCTGCCCTAAATCAATTTGCAGCCAACAATACACTCCACCATCAACAAGATCAACCCCGCTTATTCATCTGCTGCTGTTATCCAACAACAGCATATGTAGGAACCCACCACAACAGATACCTAAAGCCTCGTAAGACTACAGCCTATAACACCACTGCAAAAGCCCAACAGATAAGCAGCAAGGACAACACCAACAGTTCGGTTGCAGCCATCGTACCAGCTACATCAATACAGCAAAGGCACTACCAGTTCCAAAAAGAGGTATAAACATGCAGTGGCATCAGCACAATCATCTGAGTGAGACCCCTGCACCATACCAAACCAAATTCATCTCTTATTACCAGCCGGCTCTAATGTCAACAAGAAGTGTCGAAGGTCAAGGCTCCGGAGAAGCCTTGGGTTTTTAGGTTTTTCTTTTTCCGAGATCTTGAGGGCTTCCAAGAATCACATTGCGGTTCCAATGCCTCCTTGACGCTTAAGAATTTCTCAGAGGAGTAATTGATGGCCCTCCCCACATAAATGTCGGCAGAGGAGATGCTTTGGGGAATCGAAACGGATCCACATGCTTGTTAGAAGCCATGCCATACTTTTTTATTATACGTTGGATAGAGATAGGAGTATTATCACTATCAGTATCAGTTTCATGGCCCACCTTTTTGGGGATTGCATCAGGAAGGCCATTCTTACGACCGGCGCCATTCGAAAGGCAAATTGAACGGCCGGGGGCGATAGATAACAAAAATGGAGCTGATTCCAAATCATCCACATTACCATCTGGGGAGGGTAGGTTTGACACAGAGGAACCAACCCCCATGCCCAAAACAGCCTCACAGACCACATCAGAGCTCAAAATACAAGACAACCGGTCAGAACCAACGGCCACCGAATCCACAGCTTTAGAGACCAGCCCAAAACCATTTAACACATCACCAACTGAAGGGGAAGCCTGAGCATGAAGCCGCTTGGTCAACAGCGCACAAGCAGGCATCTTAGAGTGGCAAGGAGCCGAATTGGGATCGGAATCCAACAGGTCTGACCCAAAAGGCTCCCTGGCGCAGCGGTCTTCATTAGAAGAGTGAGGAGTCAGCTCACAATGAGAGGACGACAGAGCCATAGCAACATTCCCAACAAAGTTTTGAACAGAATCTGGCTCCACAGAGCCATGTAGAGCATTAGTTTCATCCAGCTTAGGAAGACCCGAGTCAGGCACGGAGCCAACCAAGTCCAAGGAATTTGAAAGAACAGCAGCAGGGTCCAGCCCAGGGGAAACAGATACCTGGGACTCACAAGACTGGGTTGATTTAACAGAAGACCCATTGGACATCAATCCCCCACCTTGGAGGTAATCAGCAGATTTAGATTTGTCTAAATAGTCGCTGTGACCACCCCTATTTCGAAAACCAGGCAATTCTACCTCCACAACAGTTGCCTCCTTCTCCCCAAATTTTTTTTGGTAAGTAAGTGTGTATTTTGGATTATCGGAGTAAAATTTACAAAAAATAATGTTATAACTCCAAGTTTTTGACTTGGAGTTAGAACATAAAACATAGGGCATATCCCAAACAACTTGTACATCGAGAATTCCTCAAAAAACCTAAGAGGAACTAACAAGAACTAACGGAGAAACAAGAAAAAAACTGTCATTGTACAACATCTAGAGCAAATAAGTTACACCGAGAAGACCAAAGGATTCCATCCATTCACATCTCATAGAGAAAATTGCCAAATAAATTCCACAAGAGGCATTTCCTTGAGGCTACGGGAGATCATCAGACATGGCCGTCCCGCCTATCACTTGCCCATCAAAGTAAGAGCACAAGGAAATAGCACCTCGAAGCTTAAGATTAGCAAGAGAATCGGCATCAAGAATGGCGCCACAGAGTCACTGACCGAAATGCGAGACCCACGGCGCGAAATAAGAAGTTCGACAGCGGTTGCGAGCAAAAAGGTTGAACACAGCAAGACCTCATGTTTCAATCAGCTGCTCCCACATCGATACACCAAACCGGCAGATCATCGGCAGCAAAGCAATATCAAAGCTAAGTACTACAGCTACCGAGCCTCGGCATTATGCGAGAATCAAGCAACTTGCAGGCGGCAGCAAAACGAGGTGGCACCGGGAGAGAGTAATCAAATTATTACCTTCCGGTTGCTTGATGCAAAATAAGCATCCACACAAAACCGGATCATAGTAGTCGAGTTCATGGACAACAAAGTGGTTTAAGTCCCAAACAGGGAGATTAGTCTAGCATTCCGGTGAGCAGAGAACATTACGCTTCATCGGCGTCGGCACCGGACCACAAACAAACCTACGAACCATAACAACAGGCATCCAAAACCAGCATAGCAAACTTGACAACACAACATCTCGGGCGCCCGGCCAGATAGCAAAACTTGACATCACAACACCCACGTGCTCCCGCGCATCGGCATGAGAGCCGGCATCCCCCAGCCAGCAAAGAAAAGGAAGCAAATGTCAAACATCCCAGACCCGGACATCAACAACTTTGAGAGAACAAGTAAAGCAGCACCATCAAACACCGGGCAAACAAATCGGCCGCAAGCATTGGAAGCATTAACCCGTTCCAGCCGTGATCCCATCGCACTAGCGGCATCGAGACAACCAAAAGGGTGGACAACCCGTCCCAGAAGAAGGATCCAAAAATTCAGCCCCATCAACGAGAATAGCATTAGAGCCTCCATATAAGACATTGGTCAATTCAGCACCAGCATACTCAAGAGGAGAAATAACTTTTTTGGTAAGTAAAAATTTTGGATTATAGGGAGAAAAAAATTACAAAATTAATGTTTTATCTCCAAGTATCTTAACTTGGATTTAAAACATTTAGAAGCTAGGGCATACCCGAGCATACGGTACAAAGAAAATACCAAAAAACCTCTAAGAGGACTACAAGTAACACGACTAAAGAAGTCCAAAAGACTCCTAGTCTCGACACACAAGCATATGCCAAAGTCTTGCAAAAACCACTCAAAAAAACCAAACAAGGTCCATAAACGAGCCAACAACACCATGCCACACAGCTCACCTCCATTCAACCGCCAAACCTTCAAAGACGTCATCAATCAAAAATGTTACACGAGGCACCGCGTCAAAGCAAGAAAACCACAGCCAGTCACGAAACCTGGGCTGTATTACGACCAAGTTGGCATCAGAATGTATTACAACTTAGCTTCTCCACGACAGCGGCTTCAATTAAAGGCAATTTCGGCGCCTTAAGCATCAAGCCTCCTGACCACCAAGACTAAGCCTAAAGATACGCGGCCAGTCCCATACATCAGCCTCGTACAAAGATGTCAGGGCCCGGCTTGCTCATCCCGCTAGAGATCAGCACTCCATCATCGGAAAGCTGCAGCAGCCTCCAAATCACCCACTGCCTACCAAAATTTGCCAACAACTGGGGCAGCCAAATTATCCTAGCCACCAAATTTAAGAGGAGGAAATAACACAATCACAAACCGCCGACAATCAAATCGAGGCAAAGAAAAACAATCGCTTGGTGCATACAATCGGAGAAAACCACCATCCAAAAATTTAAAACGGCTTCATCATCATGCGCAGCTATCAATCCAGAATAGGTTGGAACAACAAGCTATCAAAACCATAGGCAGCTACCATGGGCAAGGCCATTCAAACACCCCTTTCCAGCAGTTAGTATCAAAACCGAATCAACATCTCCAGCACCTCAAACGCTACATCACAGCCGCAGCAAGAAGGCATAGAGACAGGACAATTCATCGAAGGGCTAGGGATCAACATCATCCGAAAGCATCAATCAAGAGCAAATTTGACAAGTCATAAACGCCAAGATTGATGCGGGGCGCTTGCAATCCACATCATAATATCACATCATCGATCCACCACGGGACCCCGAAAAGCATGGGGAACCGGCAACATAAGCAACACGGGACTCCTGGCAATGGCCCGCCAATTCCCTCTGCGGTAGTTACTGCATCGGTCTCAAACACACAAAATTTGTAGCCCAACGTACAAAGTACATCACAACTGCAGCGTGAACTAAGAACACCCACACAACCCCACCCCAAAAGGAAAAAGAGCTAGTGTAACCACATTGCAACCTAATCCAAGCAAGACCTAGCACATCCCCAATGCTTCCAAAGATTAAATTTATAAGCCAATCTAATCATACTTCGGCAGCCACACACACCGCCACGTAAGAAGATCAACTCCGTAGAATCAAAGATCATGGGTTAAGTAACAAGCAAATTCACCACTCCAATTTCACAGACACAAGATCTAGCACCGAAGTCTCACGAACACAAGCATGCCGAGCGTTAGCATCAATTCGATAGCAATCAATTAAATAGAGCTTGAGCCGCCAGTCCATGACACCCGGCCACAAAGACATCAACACCATCAAGCAAACAAATTTACGAGCACCAAGGACAACTCATGCAGAAATCCAGCGCCAACCATCAAGACCCAGACAAGGCTCCGGTAGCAACCAACAAAGAAAAAAAATGAACAACACCGTGATGGCATCATCGGGCGAGAGAAACCAAGAATGACCTCATGCCCATCACTCTCATAGTATAAAGCGAAAACCAGCGAAGCCGCTCCACAGATGTGGTGATTTGAAGCCTTGGGAACCCACAGTCATCACCGTTCACAAGCCCCGAGACCCCACAACAGAGACAGCGCCGCAGCCGATCCGCGAGGACTCGTCCAATAGAGAGACAACAATCCAGACTTAAACTCAAACCAAACCCCGCCATCGAAGCTAGTAGAATCTTCACCCACCACATCATGAACAAAGAGCATTCAAGCACACCATGTCCACCACCACAGGGTAAATGAATTAACAAGTGGGGGAACATTACAGCCGGAACACCCACAAAAGAAAACGACAAGGCTCTTTTTTTTTTTTTTTCAAAGCCACCACGAGCGGAACCTCGAAGAGCACAGCCCAACGGGGCCAAAAAGGGCCAGACCTCATAATGCGCAAAGATAACCCCCTCTCATTTTTCATTTTCCAGTTTTTTTAAACAACCAAAGCCAAAGCGTAGCAAAACGCGAATAGCACAGCCTGAGCCCGTAAGACCAGCAAACCCTCAAGAGCAAGAAAAGCCCCCCCTTTTTTTTTATAAATTCCAACGCCTAACCACCAAGGTTAGGGCAACCAACATAGGTAAGGAAGTCTTGACTTGTCACGAACAACGCTTGAGATCTGGGAGGAGATCTCGGGAAACATCCCGATAGGAGGGTTTTCGAAAACACGATTATTACGTTCTCTCCAAATATAATAAATAAAGGCCGCCCGAGAGATCCGCTTGGAAGTGGCGGTGAGGTTCTTGCCTTTCCACATTTGCGCCGCCCAATCAACATTTTGGGACCACGTGGGGTAAGGCCAATGGATGCCAGCGATCCGTTGGATAGAGATCCACACGGAGGAGGAGAAGGGCAAGAGAAGAAAAGATGGTCATGGTTTTGAGTCATCGAATCACAAAGAGAGCAAGTAAGTGAGAGGTTGGGAAACGCCGTGAACACGATCGAGGTATTAAGCCGTCCTTTTATTGCTAACCAAAGGGTGAATGAGTGGGCGGGATATGGAAAGGACCCCATACAAGGTTGGTCGGAGTAGCTTCGGTTTGGGTGGGTGAAAAAGGAGGTAGGCGGACTTAGACGAAAGACACCATTAGGGCTCCCACCCATCTCAAGGAGTACTTTTGCTCATTGTTTGGCGAGATAATGGGGCATGTTAGTGGTGAGACTAGAAACCTCGATCAAAAGGATTAGGCCGGGCCACCGGTCATCTTTGATTATCGATAAACCTTGCTGTCCCCAGGATAAACCAGTGACCGTCTGAATGCGATCCGTGCAAACCACGATGACCTGGCCATCGGGATGCCAATTGTCATGCCAAGTAAAGGAGTCAACGCCATCACCAATAATCTTTATAGTATGCGAACACATGAACGAACGAAGTTTCATGATCTTCCTCCCGGCTCAAGTGCGAATCGGGAACTTTGAGGTCGAGATGCACCGGTCCTTGATTCTAGTCTTGTGGATCCATGAAGACCAAGCCCGATTCGGTCTTTAGACATGAGACGCCAAAGAAGCAGACAGATGAGCTTTATTTTGTGCACATGCAAGTTCTTAAGCCCCACCCACCTTCACTCTTTGGGTAGCAAAGATCGGTCCGAGCCACTTTTGCGTTGGCCTTACCATCAAGTAGAACCATTCGGAGAAACGCCTCAATATGCGATCGATGTGACGGTTAGGAATAGATTTGGGTAAAATGAAAATGGAAGCCCAATAGAGGTGAATCGTAGAGAGAATCGAGGTCACCAATTGAGGCGACCCCCAAAGGAAAGCCATCTGTTTTTCCAGAGATCGGCAAGTAATTTTCTCGGTGAGGGCCTTACGGTCCGAATAGACAGCCTAGTAGATATCGGAGGAACGCCGAGGTATCTAATGGGAAGGGATCCAACTTTGAACCCTGATGATGGTAATAATCCGATTAAGGGATTGGTCTTTAGAGCAAAGGAAAACCTCACTCTTGTTTGTGTTAGGCGATAGGCCGGAAAGCCAAGAGAACTCCTCAAGGCATTCCTTGAGCATCTGAGATAGAGTAGATATCAGCATGAGAGAAGAGGAGCAGGTCATCGGCAAAGGCTAGCATGACAGGTTTGGGTGCTTCACACTTCCAATGAAATGTGAACTTATTGTTACTACGAGTCTTGGAGACAATGATCCCGTTCAATACCTCCATAGCCAGACAAAAGGTAAGGAGAAATGGGATCACCTTGACGAAGACCCTTACCCCCTTTAAAAAACCCAACCGCTCTACCATTAATATTTACACAGTACGAGGGGTGGTAATACATTCCTAATCCAGGTTTATCATTTTGGGCGGAAAATTCATGATGGTCGGGACATTGATAATGAAATCCCAATGAAACGAGAGTCATAGGCTTTCATGAGGTCAATTTTCATAGTGCATCGTGGAGGGTCATGACCTAGGTGATACTTGTGGAGAAGCTCTGGGCCGAGAATGTTGTCACTAATTTGGCGTCCACCACAAAGGCCGCTTGGCACTTTTCAACAAGATAAGGTAAAGTCATCTTTAGACGATTTGCAATAATCTTGAGATGACTTTGTATATGAGCATTCTGACATGAAATGGGACGGAAATCGAGACCAACCGAGGAGACTTGATTTTGGGAATCGAGCTGATGATCGTCGAATTCATTTGCTTGAGGAGCATCCCATGATTGAAAAAATCACAAATGGCTTCACAAACAAATGGGCCTATGATATCCCATGACTCCTTAAAAAAATGGGAGCTAAAACCATCGAGGCCCCCGGCCCGATAGTCACCTATGGAAAAGATCACTTTGCGGATCTCATCATCACTTACCGGGGCCACAGAGGGTCCATAAGGGATGCAGGCACGGTATTAAGGATGTATGGGGCGGCCTAACCGCATCAGCCGAACCGTCGTTCGGCCGATCCCAAGAGCCTTTCTAAAGTGGTCCACGATTAGGTTCTCGCGTTTTCAACACCACCGGTAGGATTCCCGTCTTGATCAAGGAGGGAATAAATCCGATTCTTATTGTTATTACCATGGATAGTCCTAAAAAGAATTTATTGCACCGATCGCCCTCCTTGAGCCACCTTATCTTAGCTTTTGCTTAGTAAGGTTGGCTTCCTGTGAGCAGCATGGTAATCGTCCTTACGGCGGCGCTCCTCAAGAGAACTTCCTAGACTAGAGGGAGTTTGACGTTGGATCACTTCAAGCTTCTCCTAGTACGAATGACCTCCTCATGAACATCACCCTCATGGGTGTTGAGCACTTTCAGAGAAATTTTAACCTGCTTAAGTTTGGACACAAGCCTAAACATAGGAGAGCCATTGATGTCTTCCGACCAGGCATCAGCAACCAAAGGGAGAAATTTCGGGGATTTGGTAAGGAAATTATTGAACCGAAAAAAACCGTGTTTTCTGGGTGGATCACCAATCGGGATGAGAATACAGGCCGAGTGGTCAAAGAGCCTGGGAGGGGGAAAAAGGGCTTTAGCTCTACGAAATTTATCAAACCAAGACCCATTGGCGACAACACGATCAAGCTTTCTGTAGATACGAAGGGAAGAGTCACGCCCATCATTCCAGGTGTAGTGCATGCCTTCATGACACACATCGTTAAGATCACAGTCTCTAAGACAATTTTCAAACTCGATTGAGCTTTGTTATGCCAAATCCCTCCCCAGGGGCCTCGGACGGGATACTGAGATAGCATTGAAATCCCCGAGGGCCACCCAAGGGAGGTCGCCGGATGGTTAGACACCGCGCGAAGGCTATCCCATAGGAGCCTACGAAATTTCGAGTTTGCACCATAAATGCAGGATGAATGCATCGGGTATTCTCCTCGAGGAGCGAGGACATCAAGATGGGTGACCTGGTCCTCGAGAGGAAAGAATATTGCACGAAATCAGATTGGGATCCCAACCAACCCAAATCCGACCACCGAACACGAAGAGTAATTCATAAACCAAGACCCGGTTAGGCTTGATTCTAGTGGAGACAGCCACGAGTTTCTCTCCGCTACCTTGGTCTCCACTAAGCCAACGATACTACACCTATGGGATGAAATGAGGTTGCAGACTTCGTGGGCTTTTACACTCCCAATAAGTCCCCTCACATTCCAACAGGCAATGTTAGTCATGGGTTAAGGTTGAGGGGGGGGAGGATTTTTAACCCCCCGAGTTTTTTTTTGATTTCTACGGGAAGAGCCACGGCCCCCAATGTTTGTTGGTGGGCCATCATTTGTCAAACAACCAATGGGGCCCGACACAGAGGCACAAAGATGGGTGCCATCTGGCGGGTCAGGGGTGGAAGAAGAACAAGGATTAAGCGCTTCAATCAGTCCAGGGGCAGAGGAAGCCCTTTCGAGTTTCGTAGGGGGCGGACCGGGAGGCTCCAAATCACGGTTTGAATAACCAGGCCCAGGGGGGGAGGTGAGCAGGATAGAAGACTGGACGAGCCGACACTGTCATGGCCAAGTGTTTTTTTTTTTTTTTTTTTTTGGTAAGTAAGTGATTTGGATTGATGGGAGAAAAATTTTACAAGCTGTGATTTATCCCCAAGTGTTATTCCGACTTAGGGATAAACCAAAATAGCTAGGGCATACCCCGAGCATTTTAATACAACCGATGAAACCAACTAATAGATAAAAATGCTGGTATTCATACTACATAAGCAACCACACAAAGGCAGTTCCTAAACAAAGCAAAAGAAGACATAACATGCCATTCTAAGGCCAAAACTCGAAATCAGCACCTTGATAGGAGCAAATACCGGACAGCATCTTCAAAACCATGGGGACAGCAGCGGCCGACCACTCGGGCCGTGGCAAGCTGCACCTACTAACAAAGAACTACACCCGGTCAAGAGCCCGATCCCCAGAATAATGGCAAGATAGAGCAAACACGCCGATGGCTGCAAACTCAACTCCACGGGATTGGAGCATTACACCAATAACAATAACTGCGTTCAACAAATCACAGGACATCGGATCTCGCGGGAAGGCCATACCACAAAGAAAAGCCTCATGGCCAAGTGGCGAGCCGGGTCGGCTAGTGCCGAGACGTGCGCCTCATCGGAGGCATGACCCTCGTGACTAGGAGGAGGGGCTTGATCACATCCAAAGGGCAGTGCAAGAGAACTCAGAACGATGCATTCTGACAATTCATTTGTAGCATCCACTTGTAAGGCCATAAACGAGTTAGAGGTCGTTATGGCCTTAGGGACGATACCTATGGACGCGGTGGCAGCCGTAATAGGATTTTTTAAGCGGGGAGGCGACCGAGACGGAACGGAGGAGGTTGAAATATCCCGAGAAGGGGCAACCTTCTTGGGGACCCAAGACGGTTTGATTGGGTGATTCGAAGTCCTGCGCGAATCGGGAACGCCCTGCGACGGCGAATGAAGGTACTCAATTTTGATTTCACGGAGATGTTCATTTAGTTCACGGGGCTTCCTTTTGTCCGAATCTTCACAGAATTCGGTCTAGGGGCATTGACCCCCAATTCAACACATACCCTGGCGTAGCCCAAACGCTCAAGCTTTTCAATGACCGGATCTAAATAGAGTGGTTTGCCAACCGCACTCGCAATCCATCTTAAACCCAGCGGGGTCCAGTATTCAACCGGGATCCCAAAAAATGTGATCCAGGTAGGAAAGGATTTGTGTTCCTCACGGGACAGAATCATACCAAGCCATCAATGTTTAAGGAAAAACGGATGACCAGCGATCGTCCACGTGCCATTAGCCAAACATTTTTCAAGCATGGAAGTAGATGAAAATCTAAAGAAATAAAACCCCGATTCGTTACAAGCCACATATTGTAGCTCGAATTTCTGCCGAATTTTCATGGTGATATAGTTGACCACATTAAAGTGAACAGGGTTGCCGACGAAATATCCAACAAGAGTTGGACCCCACATGTCCTCCCCCTGTTTGGTGACCTCGGGAGGGGGGGATAAAATGATATTTTCCGAGTCTGAAGTATTTGGTGGAAAAAATTTAAGGGAACACTTACCTCCAAAAGCCCTTTTCTCAACAACGGAGGACCATGAGGAGCCTGACGGGCAGGAGACATGAGCACCACCGGGCGGGGAGAGACAGCACTTGGGCAAGACAGGGGGCACTAGGCATCGATGAAGCGCCTCAATCAAACCATACGGAGCAGGTTTATGGGAAGCATCAACCAAGATGCTTGAAGAAGACAACAAAGGAGAAGATCGAACCATTCTTTGGCAAGCTACCTCCCGACCCAAGCAAAGAACCCAAAGAGGGGACCCGGGGAGCCTCAAGACGGACCGACCGGGCAAGGGATGTGGTTTGAGAAGCTCACATCCCGGTCCGAGCAGTCGGGCGGCCAAAACAAGGCTTCTCAACACCGGGAGGAGAAGTGCCAAAACCACCCCTCTCACAAGGAATCTATGCATGGAACGTCATTTATAAGGTGCGTATTGATTCGCTATGGCTAAGGAGGCTGAATTCCTTCGCCAAAAGCCAAGATTAAATGGATAAAAGAAGGTGACCAATGCACAAAATTCTTTTTCAAGATCATCAGTGGGAACAACAACCCGAGAATAGAATCATTTCTCTCCTTGATGAGTTTGGTAATCCTTCTAATGGTACTCGAGGAGCTTAATAATTTAATTGAAACTCATTTCAAAAAAGCTCGGGACTTGGCCGATCCCATGGGACGGCGGAGGCAAATCAGCTGTCCCTACATCCTAAATATCCCCGACTCACTAACCGGATCCCTTGTTAAGGCGGTTAGTGAGGAGGAAATCACTTCTATGATCTTCTCCATTGGTGATGACAAAGCTCCCCCCTGATGGTTTTACATCAAAATTCTTTAAGGACTCTTGGGAGATAACCGCATCTTGTTTCGAAGCAATCCGTGATTTCTTTACCCATGAAAGCTCCTCAAACAGTTAAACTCCACTTTGATCGACCTTATTCCCAAGGTTCAATCCCCTTCGATTTGGACTACCGTCCGATTTCTTGTTGCAATGTTATTTACAAAGTGATATCTAAGATCCTTGCAAAAATTAATCAAGGCCACTCTTCCATTCCCGGTTGATAAATGTCAAACCGCCTTTGTGGAGGGGAGGCGGATAAGTGATAATATCCTTTTAGCTCGGAACTCCCGCATAAAAGTATCATCTTGGATCGGACCCACCTAGATGTACTATGAAGGTTGATCTTATGAAAGCTTATGACTCTGTCTATTGGGACTTTATTATCAATATCCCGACCCTCATGAAATTTCCGCCACAAATGGTCAATTGGATTAGCCAATGCATCACTACTCCGATGTTTTCTCTCAACATCAACGGGAAGTTGTTGGCTTCTTCAAAGGTGGTAAGGGCCTACGCGAAGGATCCGCTTTCTCCTATTTATTTGTCCTTGTGATGGAGGTTTTAAACGGCATTATTGAGGTCAAGGCAAGGCGGGATACAAACTTTAAATTTCACTGAAATGCGCCAATCACAGATTGTTATGCTTGGCTTTGATGACCTCCTCCTTTTCTCCAAGGTGACTCCCAATCAATCCAGTTCTCAAAGATTGCCTTGAGGAATTTCATGTTACCTCTGGTCTATCTCGCTAACCCGAAGAAGAGTGAAATCTTTATCTGTTCTAAGGACGTTTCTCTCCACCAGAAATAGCTCCTATCATGGGTTTCAAAGTGGGCAAACTCCTATAAGATATCCTGGGAGTCCCATTGATCACCTCTAGGCTCTCTGTCTCTCGACTGTAAATCTCTCACCGGAGAATCACTAGGAGGGTCACTTCATGGAAATGTAGATGGCTTTCCTTTGGTGGGTGGCCCGCAACTCATTGCCTCCATCCTTTCTTTCTATACCTCTTGGGCCTCTCTTTTTATCTTGCCCAAAACCATCCTTAAAACAATCGATGGCATTTTGCGTCGTTTCCTCTGGAATGGTTCTTCTCAAGGCGAGTTAGTGCTAAAGTAGCATGGCATGACATTTGCTTCCCCAAGTCGGAAGAGGCGGATTGGGTATCAAGAACCTCTTGGATCAAAATAAGGCTCTCAATTGTAAGTTTCTTTGGCGCCTCTTAACCAAAGACCCAAACTCGGCTTGGTCCTCTTGGTTTTATAGGAACAGAATCAAAGACCGGTGCATTTGGACCACGAAAATCCCGGCATCTCCGCCTGAGGAGCCGGCGCAAGATTATGAAGCGAGGCCTTTCATGCGCGCCTACTCTATCAAGGACATTGGGGATGGTTCTGATACCTTCCTGCGGCATGACAACCGGCACCCTCTCGGCCCCCGAGTGAGGTTAGCACCGACCGTACTCGGCTTGTTTCGGGGCTGCACCGGGATGTTAAGGTGGATGCGATTATCGGGAACAATGGCTGGTCTTGGCCTAACCCTTTGATACTGAGATATCCCACCTTGCTATGAACATCTTGAAAAATCCTCTTTGTAGCAATCAAAAAAGACTCATTGAGGTGGTCTGGGAATGCCACGGGCAAATTCACGGTTAAGTCTGCATACCATCTCATCCATTCTCCCAAACCTAAGGTTAGTTGGGCCCTTTTGGTGTGGGGTCCAGCCCACATACCGTCCCACGCTTTCACCCTGCGGCTTGCCATTAAGGGTAAATCGAATACCATTGACCGCCTCCACTATATCCCAAACTTGTCTCCCCGTTGCTCACTCCAGAACATTGGAGATGAAGATCTCGGTCATCTGTTCTTCTCTTGCCAATTCTCCAAAGGCATCATGGGACATGGTTCGTAGACACTCCGATATTCTCTGGCCCTATTCCGATTGGTTCCAAAACATATCTTGGGCTGCTTCTATCCAGAAAGGAAAAATCTTGTTTGTCTCTAAACGTTTATCTCTGCCGCCACGGTTTATTTTATATGGAGGGAACGTAATAATCGTATATTCCAAAAAATCACCCCAGGATATTTCCCATATCTTCTCCTCGGTTGTCAATGCTGAGATTGAAATTAATAACCAACTTGGTGCATGACAAGGGAGTCTCCAGATCGTTAAGTGCGATGGGGTATATAAAAAAATAAAAAAAAAATAAAAATCATAATTGGGTGTTTGTTATCATCTGTTGCTGTTGCTTCCCCTTGGCCTCTCGGTGCCCTTCGACGTTTTTGCCTCCTTTAGCGTTGTGTATGCAACATTTGACGATTAATCGGTTGCCCTTTGTTTACGCTCCTGTTCTTACCAAAAAAAAAAATTAAATTTATTGTGTGTGTGTGTTGGCGCTCCTGGTTGGGGCTGGGGGTCTGGTTTTCTGTTGGGGTGTTTTGTGTTTTGTTTTTTTGATGCTGGGGTGTTCTTGCTGGTGGGTATGTGAATGCCTTTGGATTTTGATAGGCTCAGCTTGTGGCGTTGTTTCTTGCCTTACAAAAAAAAAAAAAAGTGGGGGCTTTGGATCTTTTGGATGCTGCTTCCCCTATTGTGAACATACATTTGGGCAATTTGGATGGGTTGTCTTGGCTGGTATGGGCCAGGAGATGGTCTTTTGTGTAAATGTCATGATGTATCTCATAATACATTTTTAGTCTTTGCGGTTGGTGCTCGGATGCATCCGGTCATGAGGGGGTCGTTGCATAAATGTTCCCTTTGTCATTACTCGGATTTATGCGGCTGGGTTTAGTAGATTGTGCCTCCTCTTTGTTGTTCCCGGTGGAGTGCTTTGTTTTGAGATTGGTTGCTTGTTGATTTAGGTTCTCCCTGCGGTCTTGTCAATGCTTGGCGGTTGGGCTGCTTGCTGATTGAATGAATGAGGTCTCATGTTGCGAAGCTTAACATCTCGCTTCCTTCGCTATTGGTCGAGGTTGGCGACTCTCTTGCTGGTGCTTTGTGAACGATGTGGAGTTGTGATGCTGAAGTTCTCTCTTTGGATGAGCTGATATGGTGTAATGATGGTGTTTTGCTATCTTGGTTTTGAATGCCATGTTGTCTTTGGTCTCACGGGTTTCTTAGTGCTCCAAAGGCCGATCTTGATGAAGTACAATGTTCTCTATTCACCGGATTGCTTGTTTGATGCTCCGGTTGGGGACTAACCGATGCTGTCCTGAAATCGGCTACTAGGACTCTGGTTTTGTATGGTTGCTTATTTTGCATTGATGCACTGGAAGGTGATGATTTTATTACTCTATCTCGGGGCCTCCCTTCCGCTTGAGTCTCACTTGTGACAAGGCTCTGGCAGAGTTTGTTCTCGGTTGGAAATTGTTTGGTTGCTCATGATCTTGTTTGGTTTGGTGAAAAGATGTGGATGCACTGATTGAAACCTGAAGTCTTGCCGTGTTCGGAACCGTTAGCAAACACCCATTCCTAAGGTTCCGCTGGGTGGATCTGCAGTTCGATCTCGTGTCTCGGGCGTTTTTCTTGATGCTGAATCTCGAGCTGACTTTAAGCTTCGAGGTGATGTTTCCCGGCTGATGTGTTCTTGAGTGGGCATGTGAACGGCGGGCTGGTCTTGCTGTTGATGATTTTCTCTAGTAGCCTAAGGAATTGCTTGAATTTTTATGGCATTTCCTTTACTAAAAGATGCTGAATGGATGGATACCTCCGATTTTCTCTGCTTGTCAATTTGGTTTGTCAAGCAAGTACTTAGGATGGTGAATGGGCCGTTGCAGGTCATATCCTGCATTTCTTTGATGCTGATCTATAGCTCCACGATGTGGATGGTGCTGTGTAGCCGGGCTGCTTTGTGGACGATGCTGAGTGCTCACGATGATGCCGCTATGTGGACTATGTTCTTGGTTAGGTTACTTGCTGTGGTAGGAGCGGGTTGGGTTTTGCTGCACCGATGTTTGTGTAGATTTTGTTGCGAAGCCTTCTACGTAGCTGAAGCTAGTGTTGCTGCTCATGGTTTCGAATTCGACTATTGTGCTCTTGAGTGGGCATGTGAAGGGCGGGTCGGCCTTGCTACTAATGGGCTTTACTGGTTGTTTGCGACAAAGGACAGCTTTGAAATTAGTGGCACTTCCTTGGCTGATCGATGCTGATTTGATGGAAACTTCTTGATTGTGCAGCTGATATCTCTTTGCTGTGCTATGCGCTCCTTGCTTTGGGTGTTTTGGGTAGTTTGATGTAGTAAGTTACTACAAGGTGATCGGATGGTGTTCCGGTCTCCTGGGAGTAACCTTATTGCTTTTGATTTTGTTTAATGACAGTGTTATTTTTTCGTTTTATGTTAGAATGTTCCACTTAGGTTTTTTGGTGGACCTCTCTCGATGTACCAAATCGGGGGTATGCCCTAGCGATTTATGTTATAACTCAAGTCAAAAACTTGGAGTTATAACATAATTTCGTAAATCTTCTCCCATTAATCCAAAATACACACTTACTTACCAAAAAAAGAAAGTGCAGGACACAGGAGAGCCGACGGAGAATTGAGCCCAACCGAATCAGCACCGGCCTCATCCAAGTCGATCGAGACCAACAGAGGGGAGGCGAGAGGGAGCAGGGGATCTGGGAGCCCAAATCCTGGTTAACGTTGAAGGAGGGATGGGAAGAGGGGGTTGGAAAGGGAACAGCAGGAGCCAGAGGGATAACAGAAGGGGAGGGAGAACCAGGGCGTCGCCTAGAGCGACGACGGTGTGAGGTGGCGGACAGAGGAGGGAAATCAATGGCGGACGACGGCGAGGAGGGACGGGAGGCGGCCAAAAGATTGGAAGTGGCGTGAGGCCACGGGGTGGCGGGGTGATTGTGGAAGGGGGGCGATAGCGTCACAGAGAGGTGGGGAGGGGGTACAGGGGAGAGTGGAGCGCCGATGACCGATGAAGGAGAGGGAGAAGGGTGAAACAGAGGCGGGCTGGGCAGAAATTCAAAATCTAGGGAGAAAGCTACAGTAACAACGCCAGAGCCGAAGATTGCAGCCAATCGACTAAATTCTGCGTCCCTCTCCCCAAATGCAGAACAGTTTAAAACAATCTGGGATGGGAGCACCGCATCGGGTGTGATTTCGACACACACCCTAGCCGAGTGCAAACGCTCCATTTTAGCAAGGAAGAATCAAGTTTAAGAGGCTTACCACTGCGCTACTAATCCAGTGAGCCCAAGTGGTGTCCGAACTCGGGAGGACATTCTTGACAATCCAAACGGAAATGAATCCATCTGTTCTCTAACCAAGGGCATACCCGGGGACCATTGCTTGAGCAGAAGGAGGCAACCTCTGAAAGTCCATGGGGCTCGCGATCAAAGATTTGATTTTACCATAAAGGAAAATCGAAATAGGAAGAGGCCATTAGCTTTTTTTTTTTTTTTTTGGTAAGTAAGTATTTTGGATTTATGGGAGAAAAAAATTACACAGCTTATGCATTAAATCCAAGTAATTTGACTTGGAGATAATGCATAAAATGCTAGGGCAATTCCCTAGCAGTTCGTACATCAAAAAAAAAAACACCCAACATAGGGGTCCTCCATGATAACAAAGTTTAACAAAACTAACAAAATATAAAATCTGTCTGATGTTATACATAAGCAGACATATGATCAGCAATCCGAGTTGGTTGAACCACATCAGCAGCATTTGATCTATTTTCAAGCAACACAATCCAAGCCAAGGGAAGCACGAAGACAAAATTAACTCTCGGCCAAACCCATCAGTAGAACCAAGTCCAGCAAGGCTCCAGCAGCAGAGGTCAATCATCCAGGATTCCAGCAAGTTCAACCATGGGACCTCACCAGGAACGTAAGGCTGAATCACTCTAATGGCAGCCCTCGGACCGCAGCATACCAATAGGTTCACAGACAGCAACCCGACCCAAGCTCCACCGGTTACACAATCCTCCGAATCAGCAGAAAGACTCCACGCAGGAAGCCATCACTGGACGGCAGCACCGGCTGTAGCTTCAACCAACGCAACAGCCTCAAAAAGCTACTCAAAAATTTGGTCAGAGCAGCCAAAAACCAGTCTGGAGCAGCAGAACCACAACTCCAAGAATCCAAGAGATGTGCCACATCAGTGATTGAATCAACGGCTTTCACCTACTACCGGATGCTCAACTTCAAGCGGCAGAACCCGGAAGCTTCAAATAGGGAGCTTGATGTTGCCAGCAACCATCCGCAAACCAACACCATTCAACTTCAAAACCCGGAGCAACGGGCCACGTGTCCCCTTCAGACAAGGCCAGCGGCACATCATCATCCAAGGGAGGATAACCGACCCGCAAATAAAATCCCGCAAATCCACGCAACATCACGAGAATAGCATTCCAAAGAAATCGGCAAAGAAGGCTTTGCCACTTCAGCCCCAGCAAATACATTATTTACCGCACTCTGCCGAGTTAGCAAAAGAAGCAACACAGCGGCTTCACAGCCACTATCAGCACAAATAGCAGCAAGACACCAATCAGCAAACCCAGAAAGCAATCCAAGAGATCATACACAAAAGGCAACAAGCGAAGGCCACCACCAACACGAAGGACATATTTCAGCCACCGAGAAGCAGCCTTCAACATCCATTGGTCGGCAGCGAGGCAACTTCATACTGCGGCACAGCGACATCCCTTTCTCGGGGCATGGACAGCACCAAAGACCCGCGGAAATCAGCAAACAAAAATGCAGAAAAAGAGATCGAGACAAAGAGATTAATCCACGATCCCACGGGCCCTATCTGGACAGCAATGGAAACAATAAAAACCAGGAGGCAAATATGCATAACCAAGATCATGAGAAATGGCACCGCCGTCACCAGACATCGAGGCCGGTGAGAAGCCAACATCCCACAGCCGGCTGGGCTGCGGCAGATGGAAATCCATCGCACCCGAAGGATCTCTTGCATCAGCGATCCTCGGCCCGGCTCTTGACCACATCCCGGTAGATCCAAGCCTCGAAACAGCCACGACATCCCCCAATCCGTCCGACAGGATGAAATACACCGGAACGAACCTTAGAAGCCAATAGAAGAATATACCTTTGTCAGCGCTAGATTCTTCGAGGAGCACAATGATGACAAAAGCGTCAAACAGCACCTCCCGAAACCAATCAGGAGGGCAAAAGGACTGATCACTTCCAGTCAGTAAGCAGAAACGGGCATACGAATAGAGCCCAGGAACAGGGGCGTTCAGCGACAGAAAACAGGGTAGGAAATCCAAACCACACCGAGATGGATGAACCGGAGGAATACCCATAGAGTAGCCAGAGCCATAGGAATCGCACTGCCAAAGCACGAATCAAGGAGATTCATGGCCTGAGCGGCAAGGATGACACCGAAAACCTAAAGGGTCTCAGTGCCGCCGCGGGAGGGGAAGAGGAGGAGAAACGGGAGACAGCCGGGCTAGGCAACCATGAGACCGGCCCTGGCCGGCTCCGGCGCCGCCCGGCCAGATGAGAAGCGTCGCAGAATACGCAGCCAAAATTGACGTCGAAATTTGAATTCGAAGTTTGAAAACAAAGAGAGAAGCGAGAGCTTCTCTCTTTAGGCCAAAATCACCAGTGACAATCCTAAAACTGTGTTAAAGGTAAGCTTTTTATAGTGACTGACCCCACCGCACTCGCGGCCCTATAACCCAGAAACCCCTTGCGGGATTTTTTGGGAGGCACAGTACTACTTTGGTGCTTCCGCGAGGGATCGAACCTGGGTGGGGGAAGAGGCCATTAGCACCTTCCACTTTTTTTTTTTGGTAAGTAAGTTTAATGGATTAAATGAAAAAAATTTACTGAACCGATGTTCTAACTCTAAGTGTTTTGCCAACTTAGACTTAGAACAACGAGCAAGGCATACCCCCGAGCAACATCATGAACAAAATCATGAACCGAGTTACAGAAAAGAAATTATAAAAAAACCTCATCTAGATGAGAATTCCAAGAGAACCGAAGGCTACCCGGCTCCACGAGTATACAAAAGAAAGAACAAAAAGGAAACTAAAGTGCCACAAAGAGAAGCATCCAAAACATAGCAGCCACAAGCTCAAAACGAGACACACTGGGCCATGATAACGACCGCATCATGGTTTAGCACCCAATGTCCAAAGATCAGACAAAGCATTTTCCATACTTGACAAATATCATGGTTCAAAGATATTGAGAGGCTTGTATGGCAACAAAAAAACCATGATACACGTTGTTGATGACCACCCATTGCAACATCACATTTCAACAACTACTGATGAGGGTCCAAAGCTGGAAAACCGCATACAAAGACATCGGTGGCAAGGCACACAGAATGATCCAACATCTTCAATCTTTCAGCCTCAAAAATACGTAATCAACACCCCTTCCACAAATTCAGCAAAGACAACCATTAGAGAGCACCGCCACATTCCAACATCTTAGATAGCCGAGCACAACCTAGCCTTAATTTCGCCACTCACCAACACCAAGTCAAAGCCAGCACAACCATCCAAGGATTCAAAGCTGTCACGGTGGCGAGCACTACACACAGCCACTACTCGATAAAAAGAAGCAACAGAGCCATCGGCTCCCGTAGCTGCGGACACCGGCACCTTCCACAACATGAACGAGGCCAAAGCGTTGCCAAAGCCGACGAGCAATGTTGGCCACGCTACTGAAATGAAGGCCTTTTCCCGAGAAGCAACCAGTCGTCGAGTTCCAAATCAATTCACTCGTTGGATCACTTCGGGGTGGAGAGATACGGCGATGTCACCTTCCACGGACCTGGAGGGAAAAATTTGAGACGGGGGTGGAGGAAAACTGGTTTGGGACGATACGACCCCGAGATGGACAGTGTCGAAACCGAACAGGGCCGGACAAGGAGTCGACGGAAACCCACCCCGCAGCGAAGGACCGAGAGGAGGAGAAAAGCTGCCAGAGGGAAAACAAGGGGTCGGACGAGGAGGACGGGGACCCCCGGTTCAATGGGTAGACTGGGAAGAGAGGGAGGAACAGGACAGACACCCAAATAGTCATCCATGGCCGGCGCTGGCATCGTCGTGGGCGAAACAACGACAGGGACGATTTCAAAATTGAAATCGAGGAGAGAAGAGAGAGTTTCTCTCTCTAGAACCTAACCACTGATCCTTGGTCAGTGCTCAAAACTGTATTTTTTTTTTTTTTTGGTAAGTAAGAGATTTGGATTTATGGGAGAAAAATTTACAAGTAAGGAATTATCACCAAGTGTTTTTCGGACTTGGGGATAATCCAAAAAGTTAGGGCATGCCCCTTTGCACTTTGATACAACCTATGAAACCAGCTAAAAGATAAAATTGCTAGTAATCATACAATACAAGAGAATCACTCAAAAGCAATTCCTAGACAAAAATAAACTACCAATCCCAGGCTAAATCAAAGTCACAAAGAAATAGAATGAATTACACATTCAAAATCCGGAGTAGCAAGAACGCATCCGTTCGAACCAAGCGTGACGCCTCATCATCGCATGGAGACATCCGTTCATCACCGAAATCCCACAAATCCACACCACAAAGACCTAAGATAGCATTCCAAAGAACTCGGCAAGGCTTCACCCGTCCGTTCGTCCAAATACCACAATTGTTTGACTCTCGCATCTAGCAGGCAGCATAATGTTACCTTCACCGCCCACTATTAGCAAGCCAAAGAAGCTACCGAAGATCATGGGTTAAGCAAGCAAATGCAAATGCTATGGGTTTAGCAAATTCCAGAGAGGCAATGCCACGACAAATCTGACAAAAAAAATTACAGGAGGCCGAACACCATCCAGTCGGCAAGCATATCGCCAATGCACCCTATTAGCCCAGCAGACCCATCCGGAAGGAGCCACATCATCAAAATACCAAAGAACTACTCAATGTCACAGAAAGGAAGAATCGCAATGATCATATAGGCCATCAGTAGGAAATAGAAAACAGCTTGGCACCAATTCACATCCCATTCTACAGAACCACTCGGCATCCAGATGAGCATCCGAGCATCCAAGGCAAATGGAGCATCATACAACATGGTCAACATCCCGAGGCAACCCAATCCGTAAGACAAGGCCACATCGGAACTCGCTTTTGGATCACAATAGCCAAAAGGTCCAGCACCATTCCATCAAAGGCATCAACCCACCAGGCGGGAGGCATCCATTTCAAGAGACACGAGAATTCGAGATCAACCGATCTCGGGTTGTAAAAGCTGACAAGAGCAATCCGATGGAATGCAACATAAACTCATTACAATCAAGCGTGGCGGCCCAACACCATCTCGGCCAAGAAGAATTTTTAGCAACCAAGAAATTCCTCAATCCGCTTCTCTGCCTTGACCAAATGAACCCAATCCAATGGGACACACAGCCTTATCAACGATCAGCACCACAAGAATTCGGCTGCACCAATACCTTCAAGATGAGACAAAGAAAAGGCAAATTGTTGTGGTTGATCTGGATCTTGGCCTTGCCTACTTGCCAGTAGGTCCGCAGCGAGGCAAGGCCAAAGATCCGGACCGAACCACGCGTAGCTCCACCAATGTCATCTCGACAAAGTGAAAAAAGCAATCCAAAGGATTGCAACATAAGGAACATCATCCAATGCTCCAAATAGAGTCACATAGCAATAAATAAACAACAAGCGGCAAGAAAACCAGACACACCAGCGGTCCTACGGACTGCTACTCAATCGCACTACAATTAGCGGCGACAAACAGAGAAACTACCTCACCAAGAAGGAACATCTCGCAACCGTGAGAAGGCCTCGGCCCGCCTTCGACCCTCAACCGAAGTGACCCAATCCCGACGGCTGACACGGCTCTCCCAACCCGATCAAAAAGTTGGACACACCGGGAGATCAAACGAGCAACGCCTCGGGACAAACGGCTACATCAATTCCATCGAGATGAGGAAGCAGCCACATAACCCATGACAATCCGAAGCTCGAAGCTTGACTCACAGAAACAAGCAGAAGGAAGACCCTTACCGCACCCAAGAGGAATCAATCGTCCACTCGGTGCTTGGCCTTCACTATAAGAGCAGCAACGGGGGCACTCAAGCGCCGGTGTCCTTCAGGAGGCTCAAGAACCGACAAAACAACAAACATCGACGCAAATAAAGAAGATAGATGCACCCGAGAAGACGAGCGAAGATATTCGGAGACAGAGAAAACAAATCTACGAAACCGCAAAGAGCACGGGATGAGAAGGAGATGGAGGGGCGGCGGGTGAGGCAACGAAGGGCGACCGAGGCCGACTCCGCGCCGCCCGGCCCAGTGAGAGGCGGCCCCGAAGCGCGACGGGTCGAGTTCAAATTTTGAACTCCGAGGATGAAGACGAAGAGAGAAGCGGGAGCTTCTCTCTCCCTAATGGAGAGGCACCGATTAATCGTATTAAACTTGCTCAAAATCGTATTAAGGGTAAGCTTTTATAGTGACCGGCCCCACCGCACACACGGCCCCATAACCTTAAACCCCTCAAGGGATTTTTTTGGGAGGCACAAAGACCACTTTGGTGCTTCCACGGGGACGAACTTGGGTGGGGGAGGCACACTTCCGTGTATTTAACCACCGGACCAGTCAAAGCAACCGTGTGTTAAGGGTAAGCTTTTATAGTGATGGCCCGACCTTTTCGCGGCCCCATAACCTAAAACCCCTTGCGGGATTTTTTGGGAGGCACAGTACCACTTTGGTGCTTCCGCGAGGGATCGAACCTGGGTGGGGGAGGCACACTTCCGTGTGTTTAACCACCAGGCACACTTCTGATGTTGTTCTCGAGACTTTGGTTTTGTACCTCCATTGTCACCCATCTCAAGCGTTGTTCTTCCCACTTGAATCAATCCATACATTCATGTGTTGAGGTCAATCAATGTCAGATCAGAGATTTTAATTGTTGTTTGTGATCAGCAGAATAGTTGTATTGGAAAAATTCGATTAAGATCTTATGGCTGAATTCGGCTCCCAGCCTACCTTCATCTTAGCCGTTTCGTATGTGGGTTTAACCAATCGTATGTTGGGGTGATCGGATGCTGTTGTTCCAGTCGTCTCGGGAGTAACTGATGTTGCTTTATCTTTTGTATAATGACTGTGTTCTTTTTTTTGTTTTTTCTGTAAGATAGCTTCTCTTAGGTTTTTTGAGAAATTCTCTGTTGTATCTTTTTTTGGTAAGTAAGTATTTTGGATTAATGGGAGAAAAAATAGTACAAAAAATATGTTTATCTCCAAGTATTTTGACTTGAAGATAAAACATAGAACACTAGGGCATACCCCGAGTGGACAGTACATCTGACTATACAAAGTGACCTCTAGGAGGACAACGTTTACCGAAAATGATAAAAAATGACATTTTCATCATAATCCCAACTGCACACAGCGTGCATTAGCTGACATACAAAATCAGCTTCTCACAATGACACGGCAAGCCACTTTGCATATGAGACAGCAGGATGCTCCAGCTCCAAGACCAGCAGCACCATCTTCGTCTGTTGAACATAGCAGCAGCAACACAATAGAGTCCTTAACTCCAAGGCTCCACCCTCATCAAGTAGAATAGTGCAGTACCAATGCATATGCAACAAAGTCATGATGGACATCCCATAAGGCCGCAATTAAGAATCCACCTAACTGCATCTCGTCCATCAGGAAACTGATGCATCACAGCAACAGCACGAAGATGACAGTCAACACCCATCCGGAGAGCAGGCCCAATCCAGCGCTATTGAACCAAGGAGAAGTCCATGGATAGGAAGGCCACTCCCAGTCCAGAATTGCAGCCAATTCCTTACAGCAGAGGCCGCACCACCCATCAGCTTCTCGATACAGAACCTCACATCAAAATCCCAAACCAATCTTCACAAAACCGCCAACTCAAGGCGGGAAAGAATCGGCCTGGCAATTTCCATCTGCAGGGGGCAGCATGCAGCCGAACCAAAGATCCACTACGGTATAATCGGGACAGCCCATCGACATGGATCTGTAATGCCCTTTCCACCCCACGCAAGCCGAAACAACAGATCCATTGCACACCGGCATATGGCTCGAACAACACAGTGGCGGCTACCACTTCAAACGAGAGGCCGCACTCCGGACCAACACCCTTCTACATCAAAATCATCCCTAGCCATGCATCCGCAGAGCTACAAACGGAAACCCGCCCTAACCACAAGGCAATTGCAGAACTGCCTATAGGAATTGAACAGCAGAGCCTTTCAGGCTCACTACATAACATTGGGCATCAACACAGCCCACAATAATATCACCAAATGCCAGTAATTTCCTCATCATCAAACAGGAGGAAACCCCCACCGTAGCAGTAACAATTGCACCCAACTGGCACTGCTGTTCATCTTCACCAGTGCATCAGAAATTCAGCAAACGAAATTCCTTCAGCACAAGGAAACTAGCGATCAAACCTCAGCCAGCTACTCCGTCCTTATCCGAAGGGTCCCAATCCATAAACCCATGCCATCTGGATAGCAATATAGCCAAGGCCATAACAATGGGCTGACACCAGCACCCTCTTCAGCTTGCCAAACCAGCAAAAAGACAAACAAATCAGCAATGCAACAACAGCAAGTCACATTGAGGACCAAAAGTTCGAGACAGCACCATAACAGGTATGGCAGCTGTCCAAAAAGAAAGCACACACTTGTTGCAATGCAGAACAAAAACAGAGACAGCGATCCAACAGCTCCAAGAGCAAGTCCACCAACATCAGCATGGAGCATCAATAGCAATCCTAGCTATCACAGGCAGCAGCAGCAAAATCTAGCCTAAACCAGAAGAAAGGTCAAAAAAACCAGAGCCCTGGGAGCAGACGAAGAAGACCCCAGTCAAAAAATATCCCAACAAAAGAGGCATCGTCGTGGGCGAAACAACGACAGGGACGATTTCAAAATTGAAATCGAGGAGAGAAGAGAGAGTTTCTCTCTCTAGAACCTAACCACTGATCCTTGGTCGGTGCTCAAAACAGTGTTAAGGGTAAGCTTTTTATAGTGACTGGCCCTACCGCACTCGCGGCCCTATAACCCAGAAACCCTTTGCGGGATTTTTTGGGAGGCATAGTACCACTTTGGTGCTTCCGCGGGTGATCGAACCTGGGTGGGGGAGGCACACTCCGTATGTTTAACCACCAGGCTAATTCCGTTTCGGCAAACTGTGTTAAGGGTAAGCTTTTTATAGTGACTGGCCCCACCGCACTCGCGGCCCCATAACCCAGAAACTGTTTTAAACTCTGTTGTATCAGTTGCTAGGGGTATGTCCCAACGTTTTATGTTCTAATTCCAAGTCAAAAAATTTGGAGTTATAACATTGCTTTTGTAAATTTTCTCCCGTTAATCCAATATACACACTTACTTACCAAAAAAAAAATAGGTTTAACCAATCAGATTGGTAATCACCCAATTAAGGACCAAAACATGCATTTTCTAATGGTCTATAGAGTCCGAAAGATTTATTTCTATGTTCGGGTTCAGAGATTGAGAATCCACTTCCCTTTGGATAGATCCATTTCCCATTCGGGATACAAGTTTGACAAATAAGGGCTACCTGCTCGGTTTTCATATTGCGATCGATCATATTCTATTCAAATTAGACCACCAGCAGCCGAATAAGCAGAATCTACACTAGCTGTGGGTGGGATAAGGGCAATAAAGGTTCAAGACGTAAAGACATAGGCTGTTTGTGTCATGTTCTAGTTTAAAGAACTTGATATTAATGAGGTGGTTAGTATGTTAATAATTAATACTAATCCTATAGTACAAATAAGGTTTAGTATCGGAAGAAAAAAATCGAGAAAGAGTTTAGGTTCGTGCTGCTGAAGCACAGCCAGCAGGCTTGCGCATTTTCCAGAAGTTCCCCCGCCCTCTGGAGCTTGAGTAGAAAAACCAGAACCGGACCCACCTGCTATCCGCTCGAGTGCGGTCGAGCGGTGGGAGTCCAGTGGAGCGGTCGCCTACTAGCTACTCGAGCTGCGCTCGAGCGGTGGCGCAGTATAAAGCCGCAACATGCTTCTTTCTCGTTCATTTTCGCACGGCCCTTAGGGTTTTAGAGAGAGAGAGAGGAGCAATTTTAGAGAGAGAAGAAGGGAGATCGAGGCCCGGGAGTCCGAATCCGTCCTTAGGCTAGTTATAAAGGTGAAAATATGTGTCAAGGTAAGTGTTCTCATACTCACTTCCTTTCTCTTTCGATGTTTTGCTTGATTTCGTTGGGTATTTTGTGTCGATACCCACCGTGAACGTTAGAATCATGAAACCCATGTCTTGAGATCCAAGAATATGTAGTTTTTTTTTTTGGAAAGTAAGTATTTCGGATTAATGGGAGAAAAATAGTACAAAAAATTTATATTTATCTCCAAGTATTTTGACTTGAAGATAAAACATAAGACGCTAGGGTATACCCCGAGCGGACAGTACATCAGAATATACAAAAAGGCCTCTAGGAGGACAATGTTTGCCGAAAAGAATCTAACATTTCCATCATAAGCAAAATTGAACACAGCATGCATCGGTGACCCATATTCGGCATGCTCGGCCACCGGGACTGGCGGCACCATTTTTAACAGTAGAACATAGCGGCAAGACAACACAAGAGAGTCCTAATCTCCAAGGCTTCAACCTCATCAGCCCAGAGTCCCGATACCACCGCAACCGCCCGTTGCTCCTCAACCTTCCGTAACATCGATGCTCGGCAGCATACAAAACATCGAACAAGATGCTCTGCACCATCAAAAGCTGGGCGCAACGACACCGTGACCCCAACAAACCGGCGGGGCTATGCCTGGCAAAGACCCGACAAATACACAAAGGACCAACATCAAAGTCCTTGAATCGTGAATCACCGCACTGACTAGTGATGGGAGTCGTTGAACAGCCAAAAAACACCTTGACAGGGGAAATGTATGATGCCAAAGCAACCAGCACCTATCCAGCCCACGATCAACATCGGGGACACAATCCAAACTTCCATAGCAATTAAGGACATACGGGCAGTACAGCATTCAGCAGCTGTGCTGAATAACCGAACATGTCAAGGCCAAAACAGGTTTCAACAAGAAGAACAAATTAACAACCGAATAAAACCTCAGTCATCAACTCATCCCACAGCCGCATGGTCCCAATCCATAAGCACACGGGCTCCCCCAACCCAATAAGCCATTCCTGGCAGCAGGCAGTGCAGAACACACCAATGGGAACAGCAAACGCAGATAGCAGCCCAAGCAAAATTGTTGCAAAGCAACAACAGCAATAAACTGGCTGTAGAAGCCAAACAAAAGCAATCCGAAGGACTACAACATAGACTCACCACAATAAAGCAGCAAGCCGACCAGCACCACCTCAACCAGAAGAAAATTAGCAACCAAAAAATTCCACTGCCAGCTGCTCAGCCCTCAGCCAAATGATCCCAGTCCATAAACACACGGGTTCCCCCAACCCAAACAACAAATGGGACATACAGGCAAAGAACAAACAGAGCAGCACCATATGAAATTCAGCTGCACCAAATTTCAAGCTGAGACAGCAACCCACGAAAATAGTAAGAGGAAGGACCTTACCGCAAAATCAAGGGAAACACTCAACCAATCGGAACTTGGCCAGCTCTTGATGCCCCGCCAATTAGTTCGAATCCAGAGCGAAACAGCATCCCAAAACCGACCACCGGGAGTGAAACTCGGGAGGAAGAACATCAGTCGGCGGTGAAGGCAATCGGGCGCCCTGGAACCTTCGAGAAGCTCAAGAACCAACCAACGTTGCAATCAGCCACACGGCGAATAAACCCCGAAACACGAGAATCCCATCCCGAGATCTAAGAGCGGTCAAATAGAGAACCGAGAAGATACCGGTGGGGCCAGCCAGGAGGCCGGCCAGCAACAACACCACCCGGCCAGAGAAGGTAAAGCCCTAAGGCAACTCAGCGAAGAGAAGAGGACCCCGCGAGCTAGCCGAAGAGATCAAGAGATGAGAAGGAGAATGAGGGGGCGGCCGGGCGAAGCAACCAGGAGGCCGGCCGTTGCCGGCACCGGTGCCGCCCGGCTAGATGAGGAGCGCCGCAGAGAGAGCGGCCAAAATCGAATTCAAAATTTGAATTCGAGGGTTGAAGACGAAGAGAGAAGCGAGAGCTTCCCTCTCTCTGCTTAAAAAAAGGGCCCCCCAGTCCCCGCGCTCGGTCACTGACTATCGCCCTAATATGTAGTTGTTTGTTCGAATCGTGTCCGATTCGCTCGGTTTGGTTTTACCGAAACCCTAACCCACAAAAATTGGAGATTTTCGTTTTCCTCCCGTGTATCATGAAATTGACTTCAATATGTGAATCCCCACGTCCCAATGATGTATATATTTTGGCCGTGGGTCCGATTTTGCACGTCTCGACCCATTCGCGGCATCCGAGCCCTCTAAATGGGCGTTGTTACTGTTCACCCGAGATCGAAGGTGGAAATTGCATGTTGTCACCTTCGTTAAATGTTAAAATGACCCTAGAATATGAACCCCCATGTTCCAATTGCATGTATATATCGACCGGATGCCAGATCCCGCAAGATTTGACCCGTTCGTAGCATCCGGGAGCCTTAAAAGTTCTCCGTTACTGTCCATCCAAAAATGAATGGGAAGTTGCATGCTTCCATCATCTTGTTAAGTTAATTCGAGCCCTGTGAAATCGCGTGTATCAATTGTGTGCACGTGTCCACCGGACGTCCGATCTCTCAAGTATCGAACTGTTTACGACATCCGGATGTTCAAAAGAAACCTTTTTTTTTGGTAAGTAAGAATTTTGGATTAATGGGAGAAAAAAATTACAAACTAAATGTTTTAACTCCAAGTATTGTACTTAGAGGTAAAACATAAAGTGCTAGGGCATACCCCGATCAACTGGTACATCAAAAGAAAAACATTAAGAACAACCACAAAAGTAGAAAATGGAAATGTCATCATTTTCACACTAGTAAGATCATTGTAGTCCACGCCTAAAATGATGAAGTCGACACAGCAATACATCTTGGATCAAAAGAAACCTGACCCTGTTCACCCGAAATGAAATGAGAAATGTAAATGTTATGCCTCGTTAAATGTTAGGGAAGTAACGTTTAATTGTTTGAACGTAAATGTAAGCTCCGAAATGTGTATCCGTGTACTGGAGGCAAGGGAATGACTCCCGGAGGTTTCAAAGAGATATGTGATCATCGGAGGTAAGGAATCTAATCTCTCTCGTAAACTTAGAATGATTTATTATGGATTAAGGGAATTGAGTCCCACAGGAAGTTATGAACTGAGTTGTGAATGGAAGGGAATCCACATTGTGCTTTGTGATGAAATGATCTCCCAAATGGAGATGTGTGTGATGAAATGATTTACCGGTTAGTGGGTCGATAACTCTTGCTACCACCTAGAGAGAGAAGCTCTCGCTTCTCTATTCATCCCCAAATTTCGAATTCAAATTTTGACTTCGTTTTTGGCCGCGTCTTCAGCGACGCTCCTCCGCTGGCCGGGCGGCGCCGGAGTTGGCCATGGCCGGTCTCCTGGTCGCCTAGCCCGACTGTCTCCCGTCTCTCCTCCTCTTCCCCTTCTCATTCGGCGGCACTGAGAACGCTTAGGGTTCGGTGTCGTCCCTGCCATTCGGTCCCAGATCTCCTCTGTTCGAGCTATGGCGATGCGATTTCTATGGAGCTGGCGACTCTTTGGTGTTCTTCCGGTTCATCCGGCTCGGTGTGGTTTGGATTTCCCACCCTTTTCTCCGGAACTAGTCGGCTCTGTTACAGGGCTCCACGAGTTTTGCCTTTTCTTCTTACTCGATGGATGTGCTCAGTTCCTCTGCCCTTCTGATTGGCTCGGGTTGTTGGGTTCTCTTCTGTGTTATTGCTTTCGTTGCGGATTGGTTTTGTCACTGATGAACGCTGAGCCAGTTTAAAGCCATTCGCCGGTACGCCCCTTGGAGTCGATGGGTTGGGGGAGCCTGTTTGTTAACCTTGTTTGGATGTATGGGCTAGAATGCGGAAGTAGTGGGAGGGCCATGTTCGGACGCAGAAATTCCTTCCAATGCGGTAAGGCATGCAGCTATCATTGTTGCTTTGTTGCAATCCTTTGGATTGCGTTTGTGGGCTATTTATGCCGGTTTGTTTCTTTGTTGTTTCTTTGCAACATCTCTACTTGGGCTGCAATGGATGATGATCCTTCGTTGGCTGATCCCTTTGGCGATGAGTGATGATCATCGGCTATGGTCCCCGCTGTTGCTTTAAGTTATCTGCTTCTGGATTGGGTGGATCTGCAGACCTATGAGGTGCCGAATTGCTGGTCTCGACAATTTCATCCTCATTGTTGTGGTTATGTTGAGTTGAGCTCACGGTGGTTGTTGCCTCTGTGGGGTTCCTCCTTAAATTTATGCTGATGTATCTGGTGGATGCATTAAGTGCCTCTATTTGGGCTGCTTGTCTCATCTGGATGGTTTTGATGCGGTGAGTTTCCTATGGTCTTCTCTCTGTTTGTCCTTTGTGTGTGTGTCCTATTTTAATTGGGTTGGGGAGCCCGTGGGTGTATGGACTGGGACCATTTGGCCGAGGACTAAGTATCGGCTATGAGATATTTTGGTTGCTAAAATCTCTTCTGTTGAGGTGGTGATGGCTGTTTGAGGTTATGTTGCAAATCAATCGGGATATTTTGGTCGGCTTCTATTACCGTTTTGGTTGAGCTGATGTTCTTGTTGGAAAATCGGGAGCCAGTGATGTGGTTCGACCATTTACATTCACGCTGTCCTTGATCTTGATCCCGATGCATTGGTGGTGTTCGATTCTTTGGTTGTTGCTAGTTCAACACATGTAGATGAGTCCTGTGAGCTGCTGATTTTGGTAATCGGAGCATTATGCTTTCACGTGCTAAGTGATGCTGCCGTGCCACTTCATATGTTGCCAGATTGCGATGCGGTAGCATTGTTGCCAATTTTGTGAGGCTATGGTTGGCGACCTGCTGGCCCAGCTTTGATGATGGGTGTAATGCGGTTGTTGCATTAGTGCTGTTGGGGTATGGCCACTGTTTTTGTTTGCTGGTATGTGATGCCTCTCTTACATCTAATTAACACCGGTTGGTGTTGCTACTGTGCGACCATGGGTTTAATGATTCAGCTGCATTTGGTCACCTGATGGAAATGCAACGCGTCTTGTGATGATATACATATGGGTTAGTCTTTTGTAGTGATTGAAGCATGGGTAGCTACTCAGTTTTGAAGTCAGGGGTTTCTTGTACCCTCTTGGATGGCATTGTGTAGGTCTTGGTCCCGGTTCTTTGGCTATTGCCGGTTCAGCGCTGCCTATTGTGTTCAATTTCGGAGATTTTGGTGCTGATCCATTATCATTTGGTTATGATGGAAAAGTCATTTTTGTTTTACGATAGTCGTTGTCCTCCTGAGGCTTTTAGGTATACTTTGATGTCTTTTGTTCGCTCGGGGTATACCCTAATATTTCTGTAGTTATTTTCAATTTCTACTGTCTCTGTAGATTGGTAGCCTCCTAGAGGTTGTCTTTTTTGATGTAAGAATTGCTCGGGGAATGCCCTAGCATTTTATGTATTATCTCCAACTCAAAATACTTGGTTTTAATGCATAGATTTTGTAATTTTTTTCTCCCATAAATCCAAAATACTTACTTACCAAAAAAAAAAAAGAAATGATTTACCAGTTGGAGATGTTTGTGATGGGAATGAGATTTTTCGAGTTGTGAACGTGTGAGGCAAATATAGATTTCCCTCTCCACGTGTTGAAACTAATCTTAAAACTAGAACCATGATTAACAGAGATAGTATTCTTTAGCATACCATGTATATCGCCGTGTGAACCCGAGGAATACTTGGCCACGTATTCTGGCCGCTTGTGGGAGCGAGTAATGTTCGTGGTATGCTTTAGGAAATTACTGTGAAAGAATGATGATTGCCCTGGTTCCCGGGGGATATGGGGCGTGTTGGCCGAGTGCTGCAACCCTAAAATGTAGCCGTTCGGTTAAATGTTGAATAGTGGAGATGCAACCGATGGTCGAGTGCTGCAGACCTAAAATGTAGCCGTGGCTTTAGAATGTATAGCGAACACATTCCTTTCCTCGTTCTCTCGCATCGTTAGTTAATACGGCCTACTAGCCCAGGTCCGCAAAGATGATATAATGATGAAAATGAATAATGCCTAATCGATGTAACCGTGAGAATCTAACATTCCAAGATGTTTCCCTGTTCCCTCTCTTTATTCATGATTGTTGAGATTCATGTTTCTTTCCTTCTAGTTATTGCTTTATTGCTTTCTTCTATGAGCTGTGAGTTATTATTACATTTGTTGAGCTGTACGCTCACTCTTGCCGTTTTTCCTTTCAGATGAGAATACATAGCCTGCGCCAGATTAGCCTTAAAGCAAGGAGAGAGACTTGCATTAAGGAGATTAGCTGGAGATCAAAGGCTTGAAGATTTGGTTGTATCTGTTGTATTAGCATCTAACATTTATTTAGTGATCAACAAGGGTGTTACTATTTTGTAGTTATTATTGTGCTTCTGCATTTATGTTGATATTTTGAGCTTTGTTGTATTTTAGATGGTATCTCTCTAGATCTAATACGGTAGATAGGAGTACTGTCTTGGAGCCATGGATGATATGACAGTATTTTGATCCTGTGTGTCGTGTTGTAGGCCAAATATTGATTATTAGATAGATGTGTGCTTGTACAGGTTATTGAGCAGGTTTGTATTTTTGGTTTTCGTCTAGTTGTAGAGGAAACTCTGCCGAAATTTTTATAGAATCCATCGGTTAATTATGGGCTTAGTTTGTGTTACCATTGACGGAGGTTATTTATTAGAGAAATAATCCGGTCCGTCACAGTTGGTATCAGAGAAAAAAAGATGCCTTAGGTTTGATCTAAATCGTATGCGAAAGTTTAGGTTAGATTAAAATTGATTGATTAAGTGAATGAAGGCGTTTGATGATTAAGTTAGTCCGGGTAGTTTTGGTTACCCTAGTCCCTATGACTTGGGGTTGCACTAAGTTAAGAGTGATGACTTAGTTCAATTGGCTAGCTTATGCGTCCTAGCTTGTGTTCTAGGAGTAGCTTGATCCGAATTGCTTCGGTCTCAAGGAAGTATTAGTAGTGGCTCCTTGTTGGGGACTACTAATATTTGCAGTTGGTTGTAGGGAAGAGAGAATGATGGTGTGTCGAAACACCTTAGTGTTGGAACTTGATTGGTATAAATTGGGTCATTGGATTGATCAGTGTTGATTCGAGGCCTAGGGTAATTAATCTTGGGTTGAGGTTTATGTTTGATCGGCTCTTGGCTGAAGTTCTTCGGTTGGTATTTTGCTTCGAAGGGTTGCCAGGTCAACCAAGGGAGCGTGAGTAGGGTGGAGTTAAGTCCAGACATATGAAGTTCTAGGTTGACACTTCATAATTGTTCTGGAATACTAAGGTGTCTGGACTTCTGGGTAGTCCAGATCCTATTGAGGTCGAGATGTGGATTTGAGACTTAAAATGACGTTATGGTGACCCCATATCTGATAGAAGATATGGCATGCTACCCTGTGATAGATGGGAGGTGAAGTTGACCTCGGTTGGTTTTTTTTTTTTTGGTAAGTAATTAAATGTATTAAAAGTATAAAGAATGTGCAAAAATATGTTCGTACCCAAGTGTTTTGCCGGCTTGGATAAGGAACACAAAGTAGGGGAGACCCCTAGACCAATGACAACGGTCATTAAAAAAAAATTACACTGACGTTGATTCTAGTAAGCCATGACTCAATCACAAAAAATTACTTCAGCAACAATAAACTAAACCGGCCTCTAAAGACGTTCTGGCAACAAAGACATTCCGGCTTCAATCACACTCCGTCTTCAACCTTCCACTCCGGCCTCTATCAGCGCAATACACTCCGGAAAAATGCACAACGGAAGAAAGAACTCCAGCAAACAAATGCACACGAATTCAAAATCACAAATCAGTTCCGTCCAATATCTCAGCGACAATCACTCCAGAAGAACAGAGAAAAGGCCCTCCGGGAGAAGATCAGCAGAAACAATTCCGACCAAATGAAACAGGCCAGCCAAGTACGTGGTAAACCGTACTCAATTCGGAGAGCCCGAGAGGTCCGTCTAAAGAGCGCGGGGCATTCCGTCCCATAGCCATTCCACTGCTTGATCCGTCCCAAATCACTCCAGCCAAATTGACAGAAAGCTATGCAGTCCATCAAATCGCGAACAAAGACTCAATCCGGAGACCGGAAGGTGAAGAATTAATTCCCTTTTTTTGTTTTCAACATCACACCAGTTCCGGAGGGCCGAGAGGACGAGAACTCCAAACGGAGATTACAAAAGCAGCCCGGATTCGGAGTGCGAGCACTCGGAAAAACAGGCGCCGGCTTCCGGAGTACAAAGGCACTCGGAATCAGAAGAAAGCAATTTTTTTTTTTTATAAAATCACTCCGGATCCGGAAGTGCCTTAGAAGACAGCACTCCAAACCCAGGGTTCAACACAAGAGTCCGGATTCCGGAGTGCTTAAAATGCACTACGGACTCATAGGCATACGGATTCCGGAGTGCTTGTAAAATTTTCTCCCATCAATCCAAATCACTTACTTACAAAAAAAAAAGACTCATAGGCATACAGGAATCCGGAGTACAAGGAGCACTCCGTATCCAGGGAATTATAAAAGCAAAAAACCGGATTCCGGAGTGCAGAAAAAGAACTCTGGGATCAAAGCAGAGATGAAAAAATACCTCTTTTTTTTTTGAAGGAGGGACTACGAAAACGCTCGGACTGGAGACCCACGACAAAAAGAAACCCGGGAAGAATACACAGCCCGGGGAAGCCTTGAAACAAGATCCACACAATAAGAACCACTCGAAGCCAAACACCACAAAAGCTACTCGGTCGGACAACAACCACCAATCGCGATCAAACCAAAGTTCACTCCGGGGTAGGTTGGTCCATGGAATGTTCCACCTATCCAAGATTCGCCTGTCTGCACATTAGCAGCTTTATGGAAACCTCCAACTTCCCCAACTGCCGCAGAAACTGGGAAGCCAGTGTGTGACGTTGAGGTTCCCCGCATTCTTAAACACACGATGGTTCCTCTCCTTCAGGATGAAGTATACGGAAGCTTAGCAAGGGAGAGGCGAAAAGATAAGGACTTGAGATTTTGCCCTTCCACCGATTTGCAGCCCATAAGATGTTAGCATTCCAATCGGGGTGGGGCCACCTACAACCAGCCTTATGGCGCACCCTCATGAGACGGCCGCCGAAAAATGACATTTAAAGAACAGATGGTCATGACTCTTCGTATCGGGACGAAGCGAGAGAACACATAGCACGGGGAACGTGAGATAGATCATGGGTCTCGAGGATTAAGAGATATGGTCCTATGCGTTATGGAAGTTCCTTGGATTAATGTTTTGTGTCGATGGGACTCTTGGGAGCGTGTCTTAATAGTGGTTAGTCCGATCGCAAGATTTAAGGATGTTTTATTTATGGGCAGGCGGTGAAAAGGTTCAGTGTCTTAAATCGAGGTCCCAAGGTATTAACTCAATGTGTTAATGTCACCTGTCATGACAGGAGGTAAGGTTCTTGGGTTTAATATTACAATCTGGTGTCGTTTTCGGGATTCCAAGCCCATGTTGCAATGTGTTTTTAGTTATGTGTGATTGAAGGACCTAGGCTTGGCAGTAATGACAAAGGTGACCTAGTATTCGGAAAGGTAAAAAGGATGATCAAAGTGAATGTTTATGTACAAATCTTCGGGAAAGGTTTTTCCGAAGGGATCTGGGACTATGATCTAAGCTATAGATAGTACGGTTATTGGATTAAGGATAGTTGTATCCTCTGACCTTGAAGTGGAGAAATACAATGCCTAAGGATCAGGGTTTGGTAGTGATGAAGTATGAGAGAAATATGTGGATTGCCGAGATAGGAGATGAAATTTCTCAATCTTGATGTCACAACACTTGCATCTTTGGGATCCGATTATATATATGGTTTTGTGATTCCTAGGTTTATTGAATTATGGATCCAAGTTCGATACAAGTGGTGTCGAGGTTGTGATATTTTTGGAGTTCGTGGATACGATTGGTTGGGTTAACTTGAACCATCTTGTGGTGCCAATTTTGATGTGACGTTTAAATGATTTAGTCAGTAAGATATCGGGTCAATCTGAATTGTGTTAGTAAACATATTGTGCCTGGTAATTTAATTGTGCGATTTCGGGTATGAACTTGAGATAGCTAAAGGATTAAGTCTTAATCTGATCTTAATAGTAGTTCGGTGAATGAACAGCAGTGCTGATATAGTTGGCTTGGTAAAGGATAGCATTTTGCAATGAGGTTGTAGGATTTGAAGCATGAGTTGAATTGATCGAGGTATCAAGAAATTGATATCGCCTTTCTTGTAGATCATTTGCTCGAGGATGTTATCAAAAAGGAAGATTCAGCTGAGTTATCTTTTGATCGGTAATTCGAGGTCATGTCGAGTCGATGCTAATCATTGAGTATCTTAAGTAGGGCCATGGAAGTATCGACTTTGGTATCGTGGTAGAACATTTCAGAACCTTTGAGGTAAATAGATGGACCGATAGGGGGGTTCACGAATTTCAAAGGGCTAGGAGATTAATGATTGGATGAGTAGATTTTGTGGATGGATAGGCGCAATCTGTGGGCCGTCGTGAAAGTTTGATGAATTCTAAGATCGATTTGGGTCCATAGCGTGTTAATTGTGGATAAATGGAAGTTGTAGCCCCGGCGGTATTCATGTTAGGGATATGGCCACTTGGAAGTCCAAAACGTCATTTGGGTTTTGTAGAATCATTGGTGTTTCATGAAATTTTATGGGTTGATCTTTTGGCCATATTCGGGTCTGTGTTGGGGTAGCTTCATTGAGGAGTTCAAAGATATAAATGGTGTGTGCAAATTGCTTAAGGATTAAGTCATGGATTTTGGATAGCAGATAATTTGCATGTCCCATTGAGAAAGGAATGCGAATTTAGTTAAGAAAATGCCTTTCTAAGCTTGTGTCTTTATGATTACATGATTTTGAGAACTTAGGATTTTAAGCAGTGGCTGATTAGGGAGGCCAATTAGTGTTGTGAAAGTGTACAGTCATCTTGGATCTAACCGGAATAGGGTGATGACGTCCATGTCATTTGGGTTGACCCCTAATGGGTCTGATAAGTTCTTGTGGGATGTAATGCCTTTGATATAAGTGGGGTGATGGAATGTCGTGTTCTTAGTTGGGAGATAGAACCTTTTTTTTTTTGGTAAGTAAGTATTTTAAATTATAGGGAGAAAATTTACAAAATTCTATGTTTTATCTCCAAGTATTTTGACTAGGAAATAAAACACAATAAGCTAGGACATACCCCGAGCAAATGGTACAACAGATTATACCAAAATAGCCTCTAAGAGGACAACATTCAACAAAAAGACAACAATTGTAATCTAAAAATATACATAATCAGACACACAATCATCAACATTGTAGGAGCATCTTGCGATTCAACGCAATCAACACCTGGGCAGGTCGCTTTCAGAGCAACCAGACCATCTTCAGCATAGGACAAACTGGCAACTGGAACTGTCGCCAGCATCAGATACTCCGTCCATTCAGGAACAACACCATAAAGATGGCCTGGGCACACCCAGATCACATCATAATCACAAGTAGCACACTTTGCATGAGAACCCCGAAACACCATCACTGAAACAAAATTCAGGATAGCATTAGCCACAGTTTTCAGCATTTCAGCAGAGTTCAAAATGTGGCACAGCATAAGCAGCACCAGTAGAATCTGTCCAATTTGCCCACACCAAATGCAGAATACCAACAGCACCGGTGAAGCCAGCAGCCAAACCCCAACAGCAGTCGGATCTTTAGCATCAACTCTAGCAGCAGACAAATGCTGAATCCACAACTTTTTTTTTGGTAAGTAAGTATGCTGAATCCACAACGGGGTAAATCCAATTGGTAGCAACCAAAATTCGCAAGTGGGAGGGCTTCAGCAAAAGCTTCAGCAGCTCTATATTACCCTTCAGCAGTGAATCATGGTGTTGCCAGCAACAAGCATTCTGCATAGTTTCAGCATCAACCGAAGTGGAGCTCCAAACCATCATAGGCCTGAGAACCAAGACCTGAGAACCAAAGCCTGCAGCATTTGATGAACCCAAGCCTGAGAACCAGGCGCACCTTCCATCAGCGAGAATGGAACTACCAATGTGGCAGTTCACCACCTCCATTAAAACATGACCAAAAAAATAGCGGCAATCCAAGAGCACCCCGGCAGTTGGATGCACCGAGATCAACAAAGGAATCTAAGACTACTTCTCTGACCCAACAATTGAGATACTGACAAAAGAGGAGGTTATCACCTCACATCAGCTGACCATGACAAACATCAAGTTAAACCAACCACAACCTAAACAAGCGGCCAATCCGTCCAAAGCTACAGATCCACGAAGACCTCGGCGAAAAACAAGATCGGCAACTTAGGAGCGAGATCCATCACCGCACCAGCAAACAATGCTGGACCAAAACCGGGAACTGGACTCAATAAGCATATTATAAAGATCCAGAAAGCCAGCAAAAAAACCGACCCAACAACCGTCCATAACGGCAGGGTCCATTGCATCAAATGCAACAACATAACAGCATGAGCAGTGCGTGCTCGGCGATGTCAATATAGGATGAAAACTCAAGACCCAAAATAATAAAGCCAGTGATGAGCGAGCAGAACCGACCAATGCCCGGCCCGAATCAAATAAAGCTGCCCAATCATCCGAGAAAGCATTGCGAGCGAGCATTGCAACCAACCGCACACTCAACAATGCCGGCAAGGAATTTCAGCATCCAAACAAAGCCCCTCCCGGTTCTTAGACATCCGGCCCAATAGTTCCGGCCAAAGCAAACCGAGGCTACCAACCCAACTTACGGGAAGGAACGAACTAGCGAGAGAGTCTTGAAACCAGGCTCTGGGCGTTTGCGGCTTCAATCCCGCCAAAAGCGATGCCAAGCTTGGCCATCTACTCCCCGAATTCAAGGGACACGGCCACCCGGAAGCACTAAGGCCGAAGCCAACTTAAGGAACCTTGAGACAGGGGACTCGGCCACAGCAGCCATAGCGAAGAAACCAAGGCAAGACTGGATGCGAGAAACCCTAATCACTCGAGGGACGAAGGAGGAGAAAGACGCAACAGATGTGGTCTTGGCATCTGCAGAAACCCCAAACGAATCTTGGCCGAAAGAGCTTCGTCCGGGACCTGAATCAGCATAAAATCGGGGCTCATCCAAGACGAAATCACAAAGGACTGCGGCGAGTCCAGGCGAGGGGTCCGAAGGAAGACGCTAAGTCGGATGATGGCAAGCGGCAGGGCGGGGCACCGGAGAGACAACAAGGCCGGCACCGGCCGCCGCCCGGGGAGGAGCGTCGAAGGAGGACGCGGGCTCAACCGCAGAAGGAAGATTCAAATTTCAAACGAAATTTGAGAATGTAGAGAGAAGCGAGAGCTTCTCTCTCTATGCGAGCCTAGCTCAGTGCTTTTGGGAGATAGAATCGTATTCGGGTTTGGTTAAGTTGGCTCATTGATATGCTAACGGAATTTTGAAGTTACTAAGTAATCGAAATTTTGAGAATTCTGGGTAATGATGTAAAGTTATGTCAACTCTTTGGGTGATCATTACGACTATAGTTTTGAATGTCGCGTAATTGGATTATTTGGGGATTAATCAAAGTAGCACAGCGTAAGCGTTGTGGGCCCATTGCCCAGAGATTTCTAAATAAGGTTGAGGTTCCAGTGACCAATTTCTTTCAAGGCTTGGAATGAATTGAAGTAAAAGTTCATTGATCCGTTTGACGTGTTGGATTGAGTTAGAAGAATGTCCGGCATTATTGTATGTCGCTTTTGGAAATTAGAGGACTGTTATAAGGTCTTCCGTATATTGATGGTTGAGAGAATCGATAAGTGACTGGGTTGAGCTGTTCGGAGAGGCTAAGGACTTGCTTTGTGATGAGGATTAGAACGATTCCACTGCTTGAGGTTTCTAAAGTAGGCATTGTCCAAGGAAGTGATTTCAGAAGATAAGGAGTTCCCTCGGGTTTGGAAATTCGAGGCTCGTTAAATTTTGAGGATGAAATTTTTATAAGTGGGGGAGAATTGTGATGTTCCAGTTTTAAGAACTTGATATTAATGAGGTGGTTAGTATGTTAATGATTAATACTAATCCTATGGAACAAATAAGGTTTAGTATCGAAAGAAAAAAATCGAGAAAGAGTTCGGGTTCGTGCTGCTGAAGCACGGCTAGCAGGCCGAAACGGAATTGGCCTGGTGGTTAAACACACGAAAGTGTGCCTCCCCCACCAAGGTTCAATCCCCCGCGGAAGCACCAAGTGGTACTATGCCTCCCAAAAAATCCCGCAAGGGGTTTCTGGGTTATGGGGCCGCGAGTGCGGTGGGGCCAGTCACTATAAAAAGCTTACCCTTAACACAGTTTTAAAATGAATCACTGGTGTGTTTGCTACGCCTGGTTAGAGAGAGAAGCTCGCTTCTCTCTTCATTTTCAAACTTTGAATTCAAATTTTATCTTCGATTTTGGCCGTGTCTTCTGTGACGCTTCCCATCTGGCCGGGCGGCGCCGGAGTTGGCCTCGGCCGGTCTCCTGGTTGCCTAGCCTGGCCGTCTCCCGTCTCTCCTCCTCTTCCTTTTCTCACACGGCATCACTGAGACCTCTTAGGTTTCGGTGTCGTTCTGGCCCTAAATCACCTCGGTTGATTTGGCTGGGATTCTGGTGATTCTAGCTCATTCGCTCGTGAGGCTGTTTGTAACCTTGGTTGGCTCTTGTGCTTCTCGAAGGTTCTGGCGCTTCCGATTGGCTTTGTTGCCGCTCTGATGTTCTTCCTCTTGAGTATTCGCTCCTACTGGACGGCTTGGGGATGCCGTACGGCTGCGGTTTTGAGGCCCGATTGGCGGGAGTGCGAAGAGGCGGCGAAAGCTTTGATTGGTTGTTTGCTTCCCTTCGGTTGCGGTGAGTCCTTCCTTTTACGATTTCTGCTGTGGCTTGGAGTCTCGAGCTTGATGTCTTGAGGTCTCGGCGGGCTGTTGTCGATGTCGGTGATTGTGCCATTTCTCGCATCTCATATGTGCGAGCAATGCTGCTTCTTTCACTTGGCTAACTCCAATGAATTTTGGGACTGCATTTTCTGGTTTGGGAGATGCCGTCTGAAGTCTTTGTTGGCACTCGTGCAGCTCGATGGAATTGTTGCAGTCGATTGGTACTGTGGCGATGCTCTGATTGCTCTCTGGCTGTGTGTTCCACTTGTTAGATGGGTTGGGGGAGCCCGTGTGTATTTGGATCGGGACAATTCGGCTGAGGGTCGAATAGCTGGCTGAGGACCTTATTGGTTCATCATTTTCCTTCTTGTTGTGGAGATGCCCCTGTCTGTTCGCTGCCTCATGGGGTGCGATGCCTGTTTGCATTTGAGGAGGGCTTCTGCGATTGGGTTAGTCCCTTTGTTGTCTCCTTTACAGCAATTGTAGGCAGTGCAGAAATTGCCTAGTGGTTAGGATGGGTTTCTTGTGGGCTGTTGTCTCATCTCGAAGAATTGATGCGGCCCGAATGTACCACTAGTCTTGCTCGATTGCTTTAAACTGTGTTTCCCATTTATTGATTGGGTTGGGGGAGCCGTGTGTTTATGGATTGGGACCCTTCGGTGAGGGCTGCGCACTGGGCCGTGGTTCCTTTTGGTTGCTAAATGTTCTTCTTGATTGAGGTGATGCCCGCACTGTTTTGCTTTATTGTGGTGATTGTGTTGCAGTCCATTGGATTGCTCTTGTGCAGCTAATACAGCCGATTTGTTGATGATGTTGCTTTGCAACAATTTTGAATCATCGATTTATGGTTTCTTTGCAATGCTCAGTACTTGCCTCCTTTGGCTTTTATTGATTTTATTCTGCGGCGAGAATGGGATTGAGGACTTTGGATTAATCTCTGTCTCGATCTCTTTTCTATAATTTTGTTTCTTGATTAGCGGTGCTGGTGCTGTCCTTGCTCTGTGATAGGATGTCGTTGTCTTTCTTTGTATGAAATTGCCTCTGCTTTGGCAGCGGTTGATGAAAGGCTGCTTCCTAGTAGGTGATAAAGGACTTTTTGTGTTCGTGGAGGCCTTTACGCTTGTTGCCTTTTGTGTAGCATCTCTGGATTCTTGTTGTATGGTGCCGCTTGTTAGTTCTTTGCTGTTGTTTTGCAGCTATTCTTCGGACAGCATAAGATAATCATCGTTATTGGCTGGTCTCTGGCTTTGTTGTGATGATCTTGTTATACTTTGCATCTTTGCCCGAGAGGGCTAAATTGTTCTTGAAATTGCTACTTGTTCATTTGAGGTAGTGGGCATTTGCTTTGTGGAGATGTGGATGTCCACAAATTGCTTGACAAAAGGTCTTTCTGGTTGGCCTCTGCTTGATGGTGGATCGGTTCCAATTGATGCTCGGCCCATCTGGTTTTTTTGCTAAACCCATTATATGCTTCTGTTGAATTTGATGCAGCGGGTGTTGGGTTTAATTGGCTACTCTGAGATTGGCTGATGACTTGGCCAATGCGTTTGCTTCTTGGTTTGCTAATAGTGGGCGGTGAAGCTTGTTGAGTTGCATTATGCTGCTTGCTAGCTGCGGTAGTCGAAATCGATGTATTCTTTGGGCTGAAGTGGCAAAGCCTTGCTAGAAGCTGCTGGAATGCTATTACAGCTCTTGTGGCGAGATTTGTGGGATTTGTTCTGGTGGGATGTTCTCCATTTGATGATGATCGTCTGCTGGCCTTGTTCGAAGGGATACGGCAGCTGATGCTCCCAGTTTGAATGTGCAGTTCATCTTGTTTTGTAGTTGTGATCGTAGTGATGGTACTAAAAAGCCGTGGAGGTTCTTCTTGGCTATATCTGTTCTTGGCATTTTGGATTTTACTGGGGATTGGCATATTATTTTTGTCTACGAATTGCTTTTGAGTGATTCGCTTGTGTTGTATGAATACCAGCAATTTTGTCTTTTAGTTGGTTTCATCAGTTGTATCAAAGTGTTCGGGGCATGCCCTAGCTTTTTTGGTTTATCCCCAAGTCGGAAAAACACTTGGTGATAAATCCTTACTTGTAAATTTTTCTCCCATATAATCCAAATCACTTACTTACCAAAAAAAAAAGCACGGCTAGCGGGCTTGCGCCTGCTGGGCGCTGGAGTTGTGGCTCGAGCGCATTTTGATAGTTCCCGGCCCTCTGGGCCGCGGCGGAAAAGCCCGGGCCACTGGGCTGGCCGCTTGAGTGCGGTCGAGCGGTGGGAGTCCAGTGGCGCAGCCGCCTGCTAGCCACTCAAGCCGCGCTTGAGCGGTGGCGCGGTATAAAGCCGCCACGTGCTTCTTTCTCGTTCATTTTCATACGGCTCTTAGGGTTTTAGAGAGAGAGAGAGGAGCAATTTTAGAGAGAGAAGAAAGGAGTTTGAGGCCGGGGAGTCCGAATCCGTCCGACAGCTAGTTATAAAGGTGAAAGCACGCGTCGAAGCAAGTGTTCTCATACTCACTTCTCTTTCTCTTTCGATGTTTTGCTTGATTTCGTTGGGAATTTTGTGTCGATACCCACCGTGAACGTTAGAATCATGAAACCCATGTCTTGAGGTCCAAGAATATGTAGTTGTTTGTCCGAATCGTGTCCAATTCGTCCGGTTTGGTTTCTTTTTTTTTTTTTTGTTTCACCGAAACCCTATCCCACAAAAATTGGGAATTTTCGCTTCCCTCCCGTGTATCATGAAATTGACCTCAATATGTGAATCCCCACGTCCCAATGATGTATATACGTTGGCCGCGGGTCCGATTTTGCACGTCTCGACCCGTTCGCAGCGTCCGAGCCCTCTAATTGGGCGCTGTTACTGTTCACCCAAGATCGAAGGTGGAAATTGCATGTTGTCACCTTTGTTAAATGTTAAAATGACCCCAGAATATGAATTCCCGTGTTCCAATTGCATGTATATATCGACCGGATGTCGGATCCCGCAAGATTTGACCCGTTCATGGCATCCGGGAGCCTTAAAAGTTCTCCGTTACTGTCCATCCAAAAATGAATGGGAAGTTGCAAGCTTCCATCATTGTGTTAAGCTGAATCGAGCCCAAATGTGAAATCGTGTGTATCAATTGTGCGCACGTGTCCACAGGACATCCGATCTCTCAAGTATCGAACTATTTACGGCGTCCGGATGTTCAAAAGAAACCTGACCCTGTTCACCCGAAATGAAATGAGAAATGTGAATGTTATGCCTCGTTAAATGTTAGGGAAGTAACGTTTAATTGTTTGAACGTAAATGTAAGCTCCGAAATGTGTATCCGTGTGGTGGAGGCAAGTGAATGAGTCCCGGAGGTTTCAAAGAGATGTGTGATCATCGGAGGTAAGGAATCTAATCTCTCTCGTGAACTTAGAATGATTTATTATGGATTAAGGGAATTGAGTCCCACAGGAAATTGTGAACTGAGTTGTGAATGGAAGGGAATCCACATTGTGCTTTGTGATGAAATGATCTCCCGGATGGAGATGTATGTGATGAAATGATCTCCCGGTTGGAGATGTTTGTGATGGGAATGAGATTTCCCAAGTTGTGAACGTGTGTGGCAAATGTGGATTTCCCTCTCAACGTGTTGAAACTAATCTTGAAAATAGGACCATGATTCACAGGGGTAGTATTCTTTTTTTTTTGATAAGTAAGTATTTTGGATTAATAGGAGAAAAAATTACAAAAAATATGTTTATCTCCAAGTATCATGAGTTGAAGATAAAACATAAACGCTAGGGCATACCCCGAGCGGACATTACATCTTTTTTTTTTTTTGGTAAGTGTGCAGCGGACATTACATCAAAGTATACAAATTGGCCTCTAGGAGGACCGCATTTACTGAAAGCAACAAAATATGGCATTGCCATCATAAACAAACTAAGCGCGGACTTGTAAAGTGATACACAAAAAAGCGGTTTCACATAGTGGCACGCCATAGGCACCTTGCACATGAAACAGCGAGAATGCTCCGGCTCTGAGACTAGCGGCATCATCTTCGGCTATTTAACATAGCAGCAACATCTCAAAAGGAACCTTAAAATCCACTTGCTCTCGCCTCGGCAAGCGGTATACCAATCTTGGACATCGGCGGTTCACACCATCCCGGCATCGGCTAAAGCCGCAGCTTCACGGCCCTACATCATCGGGGCACGGGAGCAACGGACCTCAATACACTCGAGATAGCGAATGCACAAGCGCGGCCCACCACCGGGGCAGGCGGACACAAGTGCAAATCCAGCGGCGATTGCGAGAACCACATGGAAAATCCCACAACAACTTTGCCGCCCCAAAAGAGCTTTATACCCCATGTCGGTATGCAATATTACGAGAACAAAACACAGGCCAAAGCGCTCTTGAGCCACCGGGGGCCTTTTCGGCAACACCATGCAACCATCTTCAACAGCATTATGGGCGGCATGGATCCGCCTTAGAAAGGTCATTGCGGCATGGGCATCACGAGTAGCTTCCTTCATCGGCGAGCGGAAGGAATTCCTTGTAAATAACCATCGAAGCTACCAAGTGGAAGGCGACCAAAGAACCAACCAAAACAAACCCGGTGGCAGCTTCTTTGTTCATCCCACCGATTACATCAGTGCAGCACCATGCTCCTTGACTGAAGAAAACCGGCGACCAACTTAGCAAAATCAGCCGAGCTTATTCATTTAACACTCAGCCTTAGGAAGACTCAACCGGATTGGCATCAAATCACTTCCTCCACCATCGATTCAATACCATTCCGTCGATAAAAGATCATCCGAAAATCGATGATAAATTTATATGTTAGAGCGAAGGTTCGCGAAAGAACACAATCAACACCAATCGGAGGATCTGTTTCTAACCAGCACCTCGAAGGATCCAGCACCTCAGAAGGATCTGCACCATTCCAGGTCCCAACCCCACTGGCAGCCATAAGGTGATTACACATGGGAGGCGAGGCAGATCAACACCACCACGAGGCAGCGGGACAACCATTCCAAGTACATCATAGTTCTAGCTCGTCCAACAAAAGAACAGCCAAGAACCAACCACCATTCAATCACACAAGACCTTTTTTTCCATAGTAAGGACTGACATTGAAGTAGTAGAAATCTGCTACAATCCCGGAGGCCATCTTTGTGCTCCCATCAGGCAGACACAGCAAACACATCAAAGCCTCGGCTTATCAGCCAACTACAATTGTAGTTACTGACCAATTCGATAGGCGATTTGAAAGATGGCTAGAACAGCCACACCATCGACAACACAAAGACTCGGCCCGGGATAAGAACAATTCACCACAATCAAAATCCCTCTCGTAAGTTCAAGGGCAACCGCCCTCATTATTCAATCAAAAGGCAGTCTTAGGCCGGCATTGTGATTCCAGATGACAAATTTGTTGGCATCGAGCACAACGAGGTTGGCTTCGATTATATGCCACTTTCACTGAGCAATTTGGTGACGGAAGCGAGTTTGGATAGCGATGGAGTTAGGGAGCGGCCCATCCACACCAACTTCAACGCAAAACTTTGCAAAGGAGAGATTCTCCATTCGAGCAGTCTTGGGATCAATCGAAGAGGATTCCAATCACACTAGCTAACGATTCAATCAACGGAGACCATAGTTCGAGCGGTATGTTCGACATTTTAATCCGATAGGAAAGCGCTTGTGTTCTTCTTTGGACAAATCCATTCACGGCTTCCGGCTTTTGAGGAATATTGCCTTTCCGAGAAAATACCCGGGGCCGAGCGCACAAGCATTTCTTCATCAACTCTTGAGATGGAAATCGAAAGAAGAAAAAGCCTCCTTCGTTGCCGGCGCTTGCTTAAGACCGAATCGGGCCCATAACTTCATGGCAATTGCCTTAACAGCCGTGAAGTGGGGGGTGAATTAAGGAAATAGCCTACTAGGGTATGGCCCCGATAGACATTTCCTTGCTCGGTGACCTGCAGCGGAGGAGACAGGCGCCATCGAGAGGATGAAGAAACTTTGTTGAGGAAGAAGCTGCCCGATTCAGGCTACACCCCAGGCCGTCCTTCTTGACTACATCGACCCGGGAGTGGGAAGGGCGGGGGCAGCATCGACAGTTTGTCGATGGCGAGCTCGGGAGCGAAAGGCAAACGGAATCTTTGGACCCAATTGAAGGAGGGGTTCGGGGGAAGGGTTCCACAGAGGTTCGTCGTTGTTCGATTGAGATGAGAATGGGGAGAGAGACGGACGGGGGAGGCGATCACCGGAGGAGAAGCCGGGTTAACGGCCATGACCGATGGCGTGCGCCGCGCCGAGGCGTGAGGAGCGTCTGGCAAAAATTGAATTCAAATTTGAATTTGAATTCGAAAGCTAGAGAGAAGGAGGAGAACTTCTCTCTAGAATTGCGTGGAAACTTTACACAATATGTTAAGAACTATTTAGTATTCTTTAGCATACTATGTATATCGCGGTGTGAACCCGAGGAATATTTGGCCACGTATTCTGACTGCTTGTGGGAGCGGGTGATGTTCGTGGTACGCTTTAGGAAAGCACTGTGAAAGAACGATGATTGACCTGGTCCCCGAGGGATATGGGGCGTGTTGGCCGAGTGCTGTAGGCCTAAAATGTAACCGTTTGGTTAAATGTTGCATAGTAGAGATGCAACCGATGGTCGAGTGTTGCAGACCTAAAATGTAGCCGTGACTTTAGAATATGTAGCGAACACATTCCTTTCCTCGTTCTCTCGTATCGTTGGTTAGTATGGCCTACTAGCCCGGGTTCGCAAAGATGATATAATATGAAAATGAATAATTCCTAATCGATGTAACCGTGAGAATCTCACATTCGAAGATGTTTCCCTGTTCCCTCTCTTTATTCATGATTGTTGAGATTCATGTTTCTTTCCTTCCAGTTATTGCTTTATTGCTTTCTTCTATGAGCTGTGAGTTATGATTATATTTGTTGAGTTGTACGCTCACTCTTGCTGTTTTTCCTTCCAGATGAGAATACTTAGCCTGTGCCAGATTAGCCTTAAAGCAAGGAGAGAGACTTGCATTAAGGAGATTAGCTGGAGATCAAAGACTTGAAGATTTGGTTGTATCTGTTGTATTAGCATTTGACATTTATTTAGTGATCAACATGGGTGTTACTATTTTGTAGTCATTATTGTACTTCCGCATTTATGTTGATGTTTTGAGCTTTGTTATATTTTAGATGGCATCTCTCTAGATCTAACAAGGTAGATAGGAGTACTGTATTGGAGCCATGTCTGAACAGGGCTCTTTCCATCTATCTGCCAATGAACTAGTGCTGCCTCTTTCTTTCACAGAGATTGTGAGGAGGGGTCTCAACCATCCCCTGCCCAGGAGTTGTATCCGCCTCCTACCAATCACTGATGAAGACCGAGCTGATGCTCTTAGTCAATCTTCCCAGGTCCCTAATGTTTGTGTGGATGACTTGATTGATTACTCCTCGGCAGAACCTTATGAGGAACACCTCATAGACACTAGCCATGATTCTGGTATAGAGAGTTTGCAAACTCCAAGTTCTATCTCCCGGCTGGTTAAAAAATATGGTCTGGTCTCATCAATTCATGTGGGGGTTGATGCTAGCCCCCAGGATCTTTCTAGCGAAGTTTGTGTGGGTAGGGCTATTGACTATTCCAAAGCAAAATCCCTTAGCGTCAATGAAGCGATGAACTTAGATTGTGAGTCATGGAAGCCATCCAAACCCCGTAGAAAGAAAAAATCCAAAAAACCCATGACCTCACCTAGCTTCTAGGTGGTTTTCTGGTGATGGGGTTTAGATTAAGTGGAAATTATCACTTAAATGGACAGAAGGCATTCTGTTGTTCTCAAAGGTTTTTGGTGAATTGTGGCCTTTGGTGAACCTTTTCATAGGTATTTTGATGTCTGGAATGGACTTGCGTCTTTTGAGGCCGGAGTGGCCTTGTGGCTTTTCAAAAACCGGAGTTGAGTTTCGCTCTTGGAAGCCGGAGTGATTTGTTTCTTAAATGCCGGAGTGAATTAAGGTCGGAGTTTGCCTCATAAAGACCGGTGTGATTATGGCCGGAGTTGAATCGTGCCTCTTGTTGCAGGAGTTTCTTTGCGCATTTTGAAAGACGGAGTGAATTGTGGCGCCTTGAAGGCCGAAATTGCCTAGTGCGTCTTGAAAGCCGGAGTAAAGAGGCTTGAGGGACGAAGTGGCCTTGTGCCCCTTAAGGCCGGAGTGGCCTTATGCCCCTCAAGGCCGGAGAAGCATTATGCCTTTCAAAAACCGGAGTGGCTTTTATTGTGTCGAAGTGGAGCTGCGTTTCAAGTGCATCTTGAAGGCTGGACTGGACTTGCGTCTTTTGAGGCCGGAGTGGCCTTATGCCGTTCAAAATCGGAGCTGAGTTTCGCTCTTGGAAACCAAAGTGATTTATCGATTAAATGCCGGAGTGAATTAAGGCGGAGCTGATGCGCATTTTGAAAACCGGAGTGAATTGTGGCGCTTTGAAGACCGGAATTGTCTTGTGCGTCTTGAAAGCCGGAGTAAAAGTGGCTTGAGGGACGGAGTGGCCTTGTGCCCCTTAAGGCCGGAGTGGCCTTGTGCCCTTTATGGCCGGAGTGGAATTATGCCTTTTAAAAGCCGGAGTGGCTTTATTGTGCCGAATTGGCGCTGCGTTTGAAGTGCGTCTTCGACGTGCATTTCAAGTGCCGATTTGGATCCGCATTTTGAATGTCATCTTGATATTGTAATTTTTCTTAATGACTTTTGTCATGGTTGCTCTGTTGGTATATTCTGATGTATCAACGTGCTCTGGGTATGCCCTAGCTCCTATGCTTTATCTCCAAGTCGGAAAACACACTCGGTGATAAATCATAGCTTATAATTTTTTTCTCCCATTAATCCAAATTCACTTACCAAAAAAAAAATGGATGATATGGCAGTATTTTGATCCTGTGTGTCGTGTTGTAGGCCAAATATTGATTATTAGATAGATGTGTGCTTGTACAGGTTATATTTGAGTAGGTTGTATTTTTTGGTTTTTGTCCAATTGCAGAAGAAATTCTGCCGAAATTTTTATAAAATCTCTGGGTTAATTATGGGTTTAGTTTGTCTTACCATTGACAGAGGTTATTTTTTAGAAAAATAATCCGGTCCGTCACAGTTTGTTGGCTATTCATATCAGATAGAAAGATTGTTGGTTCCCATTTTCTTTAACTCCAAAACCTTTTCTAGTATCAGGAGTAAAATAACTTGGTATTTTTCGATCGAAAGGAGAAAAATTGTAGTCAACCTTTATCTTTAATGTTTCTATCCTTTAATACTGATACCTGATTTTACTTTCAATGGATAGCATTTATGGTCAGATCGTGACTTTGAGGGCAGTTAAGGGGCTCGATGAGCGTATATACCAGTTATAATAGCAAACTTTTGTGATTATTGTAGCTTATCCTCGGTGATTTTGAAAAAATAAAATATAAAAAAAGCAGTCCGGATGCTTCACCTCACTTCTGTCTTCAAAAACTTTTGAAGTGAACCTTTCATCTTTAGAGAACGTGGCTTGACCAGAACTTCCATAGCAGCCATATGAGATTGGGGTTATTGGTTTTAGAAAGGTGAAAAATCTCAAAAATGCTTTTAACTTCTGATTTTAATGTGAAAATTTTATATTTGTATACAATTGCAAATAAAAAAATCAAGCATGTTTTCTTTTGATATTGAGTGATTTGAAAATATAAATTTTAGAAAAAATATCCAAAATAAATGCCATGAACTGATACATTTTCTTGCACGCTGAATTTGGGCAAGCATTTTTAGTAGGCTAGCTGATGCATTTCCTTTTATTTTAGTTCATTTAACCACTGACTTATTATACCCATTTATAACCTTAAAAATATCATACATATTATCATGACTCGAAATATGATTATTTTGTACCCTTCATTCACTTGCACACGGCTGTCATAATATGTTTGATGATGTGTTCTTACCTTAACCTGGTCACCATTATATCTTCAGTTTCTAGATTAAGGATGCTGTGTGAGGTTGGGGCACATGCCATTATCTATGTGAAAGTACTCACATAGCAACAACAAACAGAGATTTATTTACACATTAAGGCATCAATTCATGTCCTCAAAATGCACAAGAGGAAAATACATATCCAAGCTCCATAGCCCCAATTGAAATGTTTAAGTACAGCTTCAGAAGACATTGAGACCAAAAGGAGGGAAAAACTAGTATAAAAACTGCAAATACCGACCGAGAAAGATGGTTTTCAAAGCTTCAGGCGCCGTTTGATCTCAACTGTTTGTAGCAACTGTTAATGCCTCTCTGTCCCGATTTTTGGAAAGAAGTAAATCCCATCTGTCCCGATTTTGAATTTCTGGCACTGTTCATCTTCTTCCTCCGTTCCCGATTTTCAATTTCTGCCCTCATCCACCATCGCCGGCGCCCATGGCGCCGGTCGCAACCGCCCCCTCTCGCCTCCCAGATTTGATGCCCTCTCCTCTCAATCCTAAACAACCTCACTGTCTCTCAGCCCCCGCCTCTCCCTCCTTTCACCGTCCATCCACCCCGTGGCCTTCGAAACCATCGTCCCCGCCTTCCTCTTCTCAAATCTCGTCCCCGGACTCCATCCACCCCATTCGCTGTCGAAGCCCCCCAAGCTGCCGTCCCTCTCCTGCTTTTGGATCCCTTTCTGCTTCACCCCCCATTGTCTCCTGTCGACTCGATTCTCCCAATCCCGTTGTCGAGTTGGGTGATCTCCATCCGTCGCCATCCCCTGCTGTCCCTGGCGAGCCTGATAAGGCTTTTCTTGTTTCGGTTAAACCAGTCGCACGTGGAGCAAATTCGCCCCTGGCAGGTTCCTCCCTCGCTGATGGGTCTTCCATTGATGGCTCGGTGCCGTCGGATGGATGCTGTGGGAAACTGCGCTGCTCTGATTATCCAGAATGCCCTGCCGAGCCTCTTCCCAACTTGGATGATGAGCACAACCAGTTCCGTCTGGCTGCTGACCAGATTCCTCCTTCCGGTGCTATGAGTCTACACTTTCCAGGGCTGCCTGCTACGTCCACCCTGTGTAAAGATGCCATTGGCTCTAATTCAGTCATTGGTTCTGGCGGTCCAGATTTAAAGGGCTCTGGCAAGCCTGGCGTCTCATGGGCTTCGATTGTGAAAAAGCGGGCTAATGGAGGTAAGCCCACGATGAAATTCTTTCCGCCTACTCCTTCCGATAGGGCTAATCTAATTTTATCCCCCCCTCCCGAAGTAATCCAACAAAGTGTGGACTTGTGGGGCTCCACTCTCATGGGATATTTTTATGGTAATCATTTACATTTCAATGCGGTTAATAACATTACTAGGAAAATTTGGAGACGGTTCGAGCTACAACATGTAGCTGGGAACGAGTCGGGTTTCTATTTCTTTCGATTTTCCTCGAACGAAATACTTGAAAATTGCCTTAATAGTGGCCCGTGGTCTATTGCTGGCCATACTATTTTCCTTAAGAAGTGGAAGTCGGGGATGGTCTTATCCCGTGATGAGCATAAATCATTTCCGATATGGATTACTATGTCTTACTATGTCTGGGATCCCGATAGAATATTGGACCCCTCTGGGTTTATGCTGGATTGCAAGTGCCATTGGGAAACCCATCCGGCTGGACCCGGTCACGGAAAAATTAGAGCGGTTGTGATTCGCTAGAGTATGTGTCGAAATGGGGGCCGAAGCCCCCCGACCGGAATCGGTGATGATTCGCACAAATGGTTGCGGTGACCATTCGGACGACAATCTTAGGGAAATTAACTTTGCCTACTTAAATAAGCCGGTGCGTAAGGAGATCCCTTGAAGAATGGAAGCAAAGGCCCTCTAGCAAAAAAATCCTGGGTCCCTAAGAAGGTGGTCCATGCAAAAGCTCATTCTAAGGTGTCTCCCAGAAAGACTGATGTCGTACACCTAGGAATTTCAAATCAGAAGGAGGCCCTTTCAGATAATCCTTTCAATGTTCTCCAGGAGCCTTTCCCTGAAGACCCTTTGGCGAGCGATAGCTACATCCCACCGAATAATCGGTCTGAGGCTTTATTGGATCACTCTAATAGTGTTCCCGACCCTTCCATCTCCCCTGTACACCAACCTGGCTATCCATCTGTTGGCTTTGAGGAGGAGAGACTTCATGAGGGGATTGTGACTCAATCTAGGTCATCCCCTTCCCTAGGTTCGGAAAGACCACGAGATGGATCTAAATGCTCCTATGTAGAGACCTCGGCCCGCGACTCTGAAGTCCCGCGACCGGTGATTAATAATGGCCATGGAGTTGATTCAGACCATTCCTCCTTCGAGAGCCCTCTTGACCCATTGAGTCCGGGCCATGAGTCGGATGGATTTGTCTCCATGGGCCTTGATTTTGTGCCTAAGAGTAGAAGGCGTAAATCCTCTAAGAAGTCGAGGAAAGCCCAGGGGCCTAAAAAGCAAAACCCCTTCTTGCCGGTTTCTAATGATTAACATTGCTTGCTGGAATGTGAGAGGTCTCAATGGGGTTGTGAAAGCGCATGAGGTCCGCAATCTCATCAGGACCCATACTTGTTCCATTATTGGCCTGGTTGAAACTAAAGTTGTTGAGAACAACGCGGCCTCTATTTCAGATAGGATTAATCCCCAATGGATGTGGTCCATGAACTACTCCACCTCCTCTGTTGGGAGAATCTGGGTTGGTTGGGACCCATTGATGGTGGATGTTAAAGTTGTTTCCAAGGATGACCAGGTTATCCATACCGAGGTGCCTTTTCTTGGAGATAACACTCATTGCCTATTGTCCTTTGTGTATGGTGCAAACTTGGAGGTCCTAGAAAACTCCTATGGCAAAGCCTTAGGATGCATTCGGGCCTATCGAGTGATATTCCTTGGGCTGTCTGGCGACTTTAATGTTATTCGTTCGCGGCGAGGCCCTCGGAGGATCCTGGCACTCTAGAAGTGCCAATGACATTAATGATACTTTAGAGGCGTGACCTTGAAGATGTCGATCATGAAGGCGATTTTCACCCTTAACGATGGTCGCGATCCCACTTCTCGTATCTTAGGAAGTTAGATAGAGTTGTCATGACGGTCCTTGGTTTGAAGCTGCTCGGAAGATCTAAGCGGTTTTCCCACCAGCAGTTATCGATCACTCCCCATGCATTCTTCTCCTGCTGGTTGGGATGCCCGTAATCGTGCAATGTTTCGATTTAATAACTTTTTCACAAATTTCCCAAATTTCCTTCCCTTAGTCAAGGAAGTTTGGGAGTCTGAAAAATCTTGGCACCCCTATGTTTAAGGCAGTGTCATACCTCGAAAAGGTGAAGAGTGCGCTTAAAAATCTTAACGCCCAAAACGGAGATGTTCATGAAGAGATTGTTCGTGTCGAAAATGCACGGCGAGTCCAATCTATGACCAACCCTCACAAGGAACTGCGGCATGGAACGTCATTGTAAGGCTGCGTATTGATACTATGGCTAAGGAGGCTGAATTCCTTCGCCAAAAAAGCCAAGATCAAATGGATAAAAGAGGGTGACCAATGCACAAAATTCTTTTTGAGGTGTTGATGGGAAACAATAGGAATAGGATCATTTCTCTCCTTGATGAGTCCTAAAACCCCACTAATGGTACGGAGGAGCTCAATAATTTAATTGAAGCCCATTTCAAAAAGCTCAGGATTCGGCCGATCCAAAAAGGGGACGGCGGAGGCAAATAAACTACGTCCCTACATCCTTAATATTGTCCCGACTCACTAACCGGATCCCTTGTTAGGGCGGTTAGTGAGGAGGAAATTCCTCTGCGATCTTCTCCATTGGTGATGGCCAGAGCTCCCGGTCTGACGGTTTTACATCAAAATTCTTTAAGGACTCTTGGGAGATTACTAGGGCATCTTGTTTCAAGCAATCCGTGATTTCTTTACTCATGGAAAGCTCCTTAAATGTTAAACTCTACTTTGATCAGCCTTATTCCTAAGGTTCAATCCCCGCGATCGGTTTCAGACTACCATCCGATTTCTTGTTGCAATGTCATTTACAAAGTGATATCTAAAATTCTTGCAAATAGAATCAAGGCCACTCTTCCCTTCCTGGTTGACAAATGTCAAACCGCCTTTGTGAAGGGGAAGCAGATTAGTGATAATATCCTTTTAGCTCAGAAGCTCCTGCATAAGTATCATCTGGGGTCAGACCCCCGTAGATGTACTATGAAGGTTGATCTTATGAAAGCTTATGACTCTGTCTATTGGACTTTATTATCAATATTCTGACCCTCATGAAATTTTTCCCACAAATGGTCAATTGGATTAGCCAATGCATTACTACTCCGATGTATTCACTCAACATCAGCGGGAAGTTGTTGGCTTCTTCAAAGAAGGTAAGGGTCTCATGAGGATCTGCTTTCTCCTATTTATTTGTCCTTGTGATGGAAGTTTTAAACGGCATTATTGAGGTCAAGGCAAGGCGGGATACTAATTTTAAATTTCACCGAAAATGCGCCAAATCATTATTGTTATGCTTGCCTTTCTTTGATGACCTCCTCCTCTTCTCCTCGGTGACTCCAAATCAACCCAGATCCTTAAGGAATGCCTTGATGAATTTCATGTTACCTCTGGTCTATCTACTAATCCGAAGAAGAGTGAAATCTTCATCTGTTCTAAGGGCGTTTCTCTCCACCAGGACATAGCTTCTATCATGGGTTTCAAAGTGGGCAAACTCCCTATAAGATATCTGGGGGTCCCATTGATCACCTCTAGGCTCTCGGTTTCTGATTGTAAATCTCTCACTGACAGAATAACTAAGAGGATCACTTCATGGAAATGTAGATGGCTCTCCTTTGGTGGGCGGCTGCAACTCGTTGCCTCCATCCTTTCCTCTATACACCTATACTGGGCCTCTCTTTTTATATTGTCCAAAACCATCCTTAAAGCAATCGATAGCATTTTGCGCCATTTCCTTTGGAATGGTTCTTCTGAAGGCAGAGTCAGTGCTAAGGTAGCATGGCATGATATTTGCTTCCCCAAGTCGGAAGGTGGGCTGGGTATCAAGAACCTACTGGATCAAAATAAGGCTCTCAATTGTAAGCTTCTTTGGCGTCTCTTAACTAAAGACCCGAACTCGGCTTGGTCGTCTTGGATTTATAAGAACAGAATCAAAGACCGGTGCATTTGGACCCTGAAAATCCCGGCATCTGCCCCTTGGGGCTGGCGCAAGATTATGAAATTGAGGCCTTTCATGCGCGCCTACTCTATCAAGGACATTGGGGATGGTTCTGATACCTTCCTCTAGCACGACAACTGGCACCCTCTTGGCCCCCTGAGTGAGGTAAGTACTGACCGTACCCGCCTTGTTTCGGGTTTGCACTGGAATGTTAAGGTGGATGCGATAATCAGGAATAATGGTTGGTCTTGGCCTAACCCGTTTGACACCGAGATATCCCACCTTGCCATAAACATGCGAAAAATCCTCCCATGCAATCAAAAAGACTCATTGAGGTGGTGGTCTGAATGCCATGGGCAAATTCACGTTAAATCTGCATACCATCTCATCCATTCTCACAAACCTAAGGTTAGCTGGGCCATTTTGGTGTGGGGTCCTTCCCACATACCGTCCCATGCCTTTACCCTTTGGCTTGCCATTAAGGGTAGACTGAATACCATTGACCGCCTCTACTATATCCCAAACTTGTCTCCCCGCTGCTTACTCTGTAACACTGGAAATGAAGATCTCGGTCATCTGTTCTTTTCTTGCCAATTCTCCAGTGCATTATGGGATAAGGTTCGAAGACACTCCGGTATTCATTGGCCCTATCCTGATTGGAACCAAAACATATATTGGGCTGCTTCTATCTGGAAGGGGAAAAATCTTACATTGTCTCTAAGCGTTTATCTCTAGCCCCACGGTTTATTTTATATGGAGAGCGAAATAATCGAATATTCAAAAATCACCACCCTATGACATTTCCCATATCTTCTCCTCGGTTGTCAATGTTGTGAGATTGAAATTAACAACCACCTTGGTGCATAACAGGGGAGTCTCCAGATCGACTCGGTTGCGGTGGGGTATATAAAATAAAAAAATGAAAAAATAATAATAATAATAATAATAATAATAATAATAATAATAATAATAATAATTATATATTTATATATAAAAAAAATTGGGGTGGGGTTTATTTTGATTTGGTGGTGTTGCTACCCCCTGGCAGTCCGGTTGATATTCGGCGGTTTAGCCTTCCTTTCGCGTTGTGCTTGCAACTCTGGTCGGTTGGGTCAGATGGTCCTTTGGGATCTGGCTCCCGGTTCTTACCAAAAAAAAAAAATTAAAAGGGTGTGTGTGTGTATGTTTTTGCCTGGCGCTCCTGTTTGGGGTGGGGGGTCTGGTTTGTTGTTGGGGCGGTTTGGTGGATGGTTGGCTGATATGGGAGTGGTGTCTTGGAGTACTGGGTTTTGCTGCTGTCAATGAATAGATATGAATATTGTGGTAACAGTTGCTTGGTTTCTACTGATGCTGTTAGGGGATTGTGATGGTGATGCTGGGGTGGTATGATAGTGGTGGTTTGGTACGGGGTATGATTCTGACTCTTGGGTGCTGCAATTAATGGCGTCTCTGGATTGTGCAGAGTTAAAGATAAAGTGGCGAAGATGCCTACTGGCACCATCAGGTATTTGCTGCTTGGCTGTTCAAGATGGTGGGCATGTGGATGCCACTGGCTTCTCTGAAGCCTCAGCCAGCGGCTATGGTTTTTTGGATGCTGATTCTCGTCTTGTGAATCATGATTTTGGGCAACTTGGCTGGGAAGGTTGGCTGGCATGGGTTAGGAGATGGTCTTATGTGTAAATGTCATGATGTATCTCATAATACATTATAGGTGTTACTATTGATGCTCGGATGTATTCGGTTATGAGGGGTTTAGCTGCATTAATGCTACTTTGCTGTTACTCGTATTTCTGCGGCTGGGATTGGTAGATTGTGCCTCCTCACTGTTTTGTTCCCTGTGGAGTGCTGTGACTGTTGGGCTGTTGATGATTAAATGAATGAGGTCTCATGTTGCAGATGTTTGACATCTGCTTCCTTCCATTGTTGGTGGGGATGCCGACTCTCATCTTTGGTCTTTGGGAGCGCTGTGGTGTTGTGATGCTGAAGTTTTGCTATCTTTGGTTCGGCCCGAGATGTTGTGTTGCTAAAGTTTGCTATGCTGGTTTTGGATGCTGTTGTTATGGTTCTGTGCGGAAGTTTGTTTGTGGTCCGGTCTTGATCTTTGATGAAGTATAATGTTCTCTGTTCTTGGAATGCTAGGTGATCTCTGCTTGGGGCATAAATCTGCTGTCCATGAACTTCGACTACTATGATCCTGGTTTTGTGTGGATGCTTATTTTGCATCTTTGAAGCAAATCGGAGGGTAATAATTTGATTACTCTCCGGTGCCACCCCCTCGTTTTCTTTGCCAAAAAGTTGCTTGATTCTGCACATATCTTTGAGGCTCGGTAGCTGTAGTCCTTAGCTTTGATATTGCTTAGCTCTTTGATGATCGCCTCCCGGTTTGGTGAATCGATGTGGGAGCAGCTGATTGAAACATGAGATCTTCTGTGTTCGGAACACCTTGCTCGCAAACACCCGCCTCTTGAACTACTTAAATCTTTGCTGGTGGAGTGCATTTGGTCGAGGTGACTCGGGCGCCATTCTTGTTCTTGATTCTCTTGCTGATCTTAAGCTTCGAGGTGCTGTTTCCAGGCAACACCAACTGATGCAGCAGCACACACAACGACAATAGCAGCATGTGTATCTTCTTGCTCCCGATTTTCATACCCGATCGGCATAGCACATAACACCTTTTGCAATCCAGGACCCTTATGGCTGTTACTTCTAGAGACTCCTTTCTTGCTTTTACTTTTCACGGAGGCCAATTTCGCTTCTGTGATGTTGCCTCCAAGGTTATCCTCATCGTCCGATAATTGTCACGAACCTAAACCAAACACGTCTATTTAAATAATTAACTATAATTTCTAAAATCTAAAAATCCAAAATAATTTTAATCAAATAATACTAATTCCAAAATTCGGGTGTGACAAACCAAAATATACACTCAACAAAATTAAAATTCTCATAGGAATTAAAATATACACCCAAATCTTCCTCAAAACACCCAGACAGTACAGGATCAACACACCCAGCCTTGTCTAGTTGATACTTGCGAGAAATCCTGACAATTGATTCAGAGTGCTATCCATGATCGCATCGAGGAACAAATGGCATTAGGCCTTCGGAGTGCAGGGATCGCCGGCCCGGCTCGCGGGTCGTGCATCGGTAGAATGGGGAGAGTGGCCAGCGAGCAAGGAACTGATCCGAGAGGAGACCGACAAACTGGTCCACCGCGAGCCATAGGAGTGCACTCCCAGTTGGAATCGAATCCACATCAAGATGGGCCAGCGAGAACCAGCCGAGGCCATGGGACCCTCATCCCCTATTCTTGGGCGGGTTCATGATCAACAATCTTGCCATGAAAATTCAGGTTCAGCTCCCTCTCGGATTCAACAACATCTTTTGATTTCATTTCCACATTTGATACATGACAATTGACATCACAGGGAGCATTTTGAAGCTTCTCAATAGAGGACCATGGATTCGATGACATGATAGAGCCATCGGCATCCCAATCCTTATTACACACAGGAGCCACACACATAGCCTTAGATGATTTAGCCAATGCTCATTCGAGGTCTTGGTCTTGGTGCAACGTAACCGGGGCCTGCATTGATTGAGTCTCTTGGGAGGCCTTATCTACACAGTTGCTCTGTTTAGCAACCACCTTCCAATGCTGTGCCTTCCATTGATAACCCACCTCTTTTTTTTTTGGTAAGTAATTAATTGCATTAAAATTTAAATAAACTGTACAAACTGCTATGTTTTTTACCAAGTGTTTTACCGACTTGGAAAAATAAACATAGAAAGAGGGATTCCCCTTAAACATGACACAGAAGTCATAAATAAAAAATTACACAATTGGAATCGGCTATTGAGACGCAAAACTACAAACTGCCAGTAATACTGAACAGGGGGATGCTACTTTAGCAATTCCACGTCAGGAGGCGAACCCAGCCACGCAGCATATCCGCATGAAGAGAGCAAAGAGGCAAACACGAAGGCGAATAAAGCCACTCCGTCCAGGAAGAGCAACAAGCACTCTGGCCAGCAAGGAACACAAGTCACTCCGTCCTTTCTTTTAGTGAAACAAAGGGACTCCAAAAAATGTTCGCAAAGAGGTCACTCCGGTTTTTAGAACTCCGGATAAAGGTGATCCGGCTTTAAGAGCTCCCGATAAAAGGAACGCGTTTGCCCTCCTCTGGTCCTAAACTTTTATCCCCCTCGTTCGGTTGATGGTGACTGTGCTACCATCCTTCCCCCTCCTGATGTCATCAAAGCAGGTGTGGACTGTTGGGGCGCCACTTTGAGTGGTTCTTTCTTTGGCCGTTTGCCTCATTTTAGGGCGGTGAACAACATTGTTAGGAAGATTTGGGCTCGCTTCGGATTAACTCATGTTGCTGAACATTAAAAGCAAGATTACATTATCGAAAAAAAACGGGCTGTTTCTCGCCATCGACGGCTAGTTCTGGCCCTGTGGCCCTTCTATCCCTGCGAGTCTCGAGTGCGACGCCCTACCTGCTCTTTCGGCTCCTAGCTGATACCTGTTGTAGCGATTTTGCGAAGACTGTTTTAGGATTGTAAAATGCCCGAGTCCGAATCCGTTTTTCCGTTCTTGGACGTTGGCGGTGCCGGCATTTCCATGGCCGGCCAGGGTGCGGTGGCGTCCGGAACCTCTCCTCCTCCATCTCCAAAGATGATTGTTTCGCCGGAGTCAGCTATCCCCTCTCTCGTCTCGCCTTCTGGCGCAGATTCCTCTGATATCAGGGTTGGAGACTTTCCCTTGCTGCCAGTTGTTAAGCTTCATAAGGACCGTGTCTGCCCTCCTCTGGTCCTGAACTTTTATCCTCCTCGTTGGTTGATGGTGACTGTGCTACCATCCTTCCCCCTCCTGATGTTATCAAAGCAGGTGTGGACTGTTGGGGGCCACTTTGAGTGGTTCTTTCTTTGGTCGTTCGCGTCATTTTAGGGCGGTGAACAACATTGTTAGGAAGATTTGGGCTCACTTCGGATTAACTCATGTTGCTGAACATGATAAGGAAATATTCTTGTTCCGCTTTTCCTCTGTTGCCCTGTTGGAATCATGCCTTGAAAGAGGCCCTTGGGTTATTTCAGGCTGCCCTTTGATTCTTAGAAGATGGATTGTTGGGTCTCCCCTGTCTAGTGTGCTGGTCAATTCTATTCCCTTGTGGATCAGGCTGCAAAACGTGACTGTGGAATATTGAACTCCGTTGGGTCTTAGTTGGATTGCCAGTGCGGTCGGTAAACCCATCCAACTGGATTCCAATACTGCAAAAATGGAGCGTTTGAAATTTGCCCGTGTTTGTGTTGAGGTGGCCCCTGATTTTGCTTTCCCCTCTAAAATTTGGATTGGTTCAGATTCAAATTCTCCGTCGACTGTTGAGCCTGCAATTGAGATTCATGTTAGCTACCCTTGGAAACCGAATAGGAATAATTCTGTTCCTCCGGTTTCTATTGGTTCTCCGAAGCAGCCGTTGGCTGTTCCTGCCCCCAGGGGTTGTTTGGAATCTGTTGTGCCTGATTCAGGGATTGATTGTGCTTCTGGCCATAGTGAGGCTGAGAAGCCTCGTGTGTCTGGCATTGAGAGCTCTTCGCTGGTGGTACCTGGTGTTGATTCATTTTTGCACACCCACCATCCCGTTAGCCATTTGGAATCAAATATGCTTCCTGTCTCTTATGCTGATTCGCTGAGATGTGGGCTTGGTTTCCCTCCTCTAGTAGCTGTTGAGTCTCCTAAAGTTGACTCTGTTGAGCGGTCTTCTGTCGAGTCTCCCTCTAAGGCACTGGAAAAGGATCCCTTTTTAAAAGCGGTGCGGTTTGCTCCTGAGATCTTGTCAGCCGAGGCTTCCAGTAGTGCGCCTCACTGTAGAATGTTGGCTCTTTGCAGTGATATTCTTTTTTGGGTTAGTAAGTAATTGTATTAAAAATAAAAATTTATAAATATGTGTCCTAACTCCAAGTGTTTTGTTAACTTGAAATTAGAGCACAGGAAAGAGGGGAATACCTCCAGAACTCAAGGAAACAGGTGGGATCAAAGATCACGGACCTAGACATGTCAGGTTTAAGAACATACAACCTAAGTTAATTCCAAACAACAAACTAGCTTCCAAACCAAGAAGAAGGCCATCAGGCCAGAGCATCATGCGCCAACAGGAGCAATGTAACACCATCATCAACCCCAAACAGCTCGCAGTCCCAACCACGACCAGAGTGATCAGCATATTCAGGTATCAAACCATCACAGGAACCACAGTCGAGCCATATCTTGTAGCCAAATGACTTCGTCATAGAGGACAAGAAAGCACTCCGGATATAGAACAAATGCACTCCAGAAGCACTAACAAATGCACTCCGTCTAAGGAGACAAAAGGCACTCCGAAAAAAGTCACTCCGTCCAAAGTCATTCCGTCCAAATTCAGAAGAAGCACTCCGTCTAAGGAGACAAAAGGCACTCCGAAAAAAGACACTGCGTCCAGAGTGAGAAGAAGCACTCCGTCTAAGGAGACAAAAGGCACTCCGGAAAAAGTCACTTTGTCGAAAGTCATTCCGTCCAAAGTGAGAAAAAACCCTTTTTTTTTCTTTGGTAAGTAAAGTGAGAAAAAACACTTCGCCCAAAGAGTTAAGAAGGCACTCCGGATAAGGGACAACTGCACTTCGGAAGCTCGAACAAAGTACTCCGTCCCAATAGAGAAAAGGCACTCCGCCACCACTTGAAAAGATGCTTTTTTTTTTGTTTATTATTATTATTATTATTATTTTATTATTTTTTTAAATAATAATTTTTTTTTCTCTTAAACCAACAAGGGAAAAAAAAAGCACTTCCGGACCATGCAACCTCACCACTCCGTCTAAGGAGACAAAAGGCACTCCGGAAAAAGTCACTTCGTCCAAAGACACTCCATCCAAAGTGAGAAAAAGCCCTCCGTCTAAGGAGATAAAAAGCACTCCGGATAAAGTCACTCCGTCCAAAGTGAGAAAAAGCACTCCATTCAAAGAGTCAAGAAGGCACTCCAGATAAGGGATAACTACACTTCGGAAGCTCGAACAAAGAACTCCGCCACCTTTTTTTTTTTTTTTGGTAAGTAAAGAACTCCGCCACCACATGAAATGATTTTTTTGTTTTAACCCACAAGGGAAAAGAAAGCACTCCGGACCTTGCAATCTCGCCACTTCATCTAAGGAGACAAAAGGCACTCCGGAAAAAGTCACTCCGCCCAAAGTCACTCCGTCCAAAGTCAGAAGAAGCACTCCGTCCAATGAGACAAAAGGCACTCTGGATAAAGTCACTCCGTCCAAAGTGAGAAGAAGCACTCCGTCCAATGAGACAAAAGGCACTCCGGATAAAGTCACTCCGTCCAAAGTGAAGGAAAGCACTCCGTCCAAAGAGTCAAGAAGGCACTCCGGATAAGGGATAACTGCACTTCGGAAGCTCGAACAAAGTACTCCGTCCCAAGAGAGAAAAAGCACTCCGCTACCACATGAGATTTTTTTTTATATACCCCAGTGGAGCCGAAAAGGCCTAGAAATGCCCTTGTCAGACATCGTGACGGTCTTCAATTTTAGTCTCACGACATTGATGATCGTAGAGAAAATTTGGGAAATGTCATGGGGTGGGGACTTCTGAAAGCTACAATTATTGTACTCCTTCCATATGTAGTAGACCGTGGCTGCCCGGCCATAATGGAGCGTTTTGTGAGGGCCAAGCTTTCCCTCTCCAAACAGACGCGGCCCAAGAAATATTGTCTTTGCCACTTTCGGTGTGTGGCGATAAATGCCAGACTGTCTTTGAATTTTGACCCATAGTGCTGGGTATGAACGGAGAAAAAAAGATGATCATGGTCTTTTTTTTTTTTTGGTAAGTAAGTGTGTAATTTGGATTAATGGGAGAAAAATTTACAAAAGAATATGTTAAAACTCCAAGTTTTTTGACTTGGAGTTAGAACATAAAAACGTTGGGGCATACCCCGAGCATCCAGTACAGCAGAAAGTTCCTCGAAACCTAAGAGGAACTATCTAACCGGAAAAACGGAAAAATAACACCGGCGTTGTATACAAACTACTGACAAAAGTTACACTCGAGACAACCCGAACAATCATCCGAGCCACCTCACAAACAACTAACTATAACAACCCGGATCTGCACGGCCAACCCATAGTAGCTTTAGTTCCAGCGGCAAGGAGAAGCAGTCGATTTCAAGCAAGCGGCAGTGACAGCGGACACATCCTAGTTTCCATCTACTCAACATCGAAGCGGCAAGCAATTAGCTTCAGACATCTGACCTCACGCGGCGGCATACGGCTCAATTGTGGCGGCATTCTTCAACAACAAGTCTAGCGGCTGAACTTCGGCAAAATACAGGAGCTAGAGAATTCAGCAAAGTCGGCTCTTTATGTAGCCTTGTCCAAGGCTCCCGATGCACCACGCAACAAAGAGCGATCCCAAGGCAGCTTTCTTCTCATCCACGATGGTCTCTTCCAATGAGCAACACATCACTCATCAATCCGCGGCCTCCGCGACCTTCGAATCGAGCGGCCCGGTAAAGGTGCGGCACCCGAGCTGGGACCACCTATGCATCATAAGATTCCAAAAGCCTCACCATTGAAATCAGCAACAAACAAATCAACAATAGGCATTCTTCACCCGAAGCAACACCCGTTTTTAGCCGGAGGTACAGATCATCAACAATCGGCTGAGATTGAAGAATCGTTGATTCTGATGAACATCAGCGATGAGGCAGATTCAATCGGGCGAGGGAAATCACCATGAAACTGCGGCAATTGATGGAATGCCGGCTGGATGCATGGGCCAACAGATACCAAGACCATCCCCAAGATTCCATGGCCCCCCACCAACAATTGGCTCCAGCATCCAGGAGATGGGGCAACCAGCTCGGCACCAGAACACCCAAGAAAAGGCACCAGAAAACCCATCAATTGCAGGACAAGACAAACCCAACCAGAGCATGAACTATCTAACAACAGCCCCGGAAAACCAACATTGAACAGGTAGGAGGACATCAGCAACATTCTCAAAGCCACCATCAGATCCATTGACTCGGGTAAACAACATTTCATCCAATGTTCCTAGCGATTTCATCTCGAGAGAACCAAACGGCGGGCCATCGAGGTTCGGAAACGCTGGATTGACAAGCGGTTTAGAGAGCTTCTACATCAGGAGCCAACATCACCCAAATTGAGAGAGCTACCAATCCGGATGCATCAAAGAAAGATGCCTCAAACATAATGCATAATCGGGCAACATTCGGCAGACCACTAAATACATCACTCCCCATCGCTAACACCAAAACAGCATCATCCACATGGAAACCCGATGTTAGCGGCCAACACACTAGCATGGTACCATCCCGACAAAAACACTGCGAGATGAGTGCAACAACCCATCACACCCGCACCTCGGCCCGACAAAGGACAGGCCCGAGGCAAACAACCAAAGCGGTAGAGTCGAGTGGTCCAACTGGATGGATCAAACAATGCAACACCACTATGGAGTCAAACAAACAATTCCTCAAAATCAAAAATCCAGGTAGACCGGTGGCATCTCAATCAAGACATCGAATATAGAAACCCAGTTCACACTACAAGGAAGGACTTGATCACACCACCCACGGAGGAAAGGCTGACCCATCTATATCCTGCACCCGGCCCGAACCCCAGCAACAAAACCAACCAACCAACGCCAAACCCGGTGGCCAGCACTCCACCACCACAATCGGGCAACAAACACCACGAAACATAAGGATACAACTACCACAAATAGTGAAAGGGCGAAGAGTTCATCCAACACAACCCCAAGCCCCAGCGGGGCAAGATATATGTACAAGAAGCCGGGAGGGCTCGGCATGAAGACGAGAGCGCCCTAACTCCAATTACATTTACGAGGAGGCCACCCGCCCAAATCAAACAAAGCATCATCAGCAAAATGGAGGGCGAGGCCTCCCGATAGGAAACCACCGCGGGCACGAGAATAGGAGGAACCAAGCTAAAGCGCGAGACGCAGAGAAGATCTGGCCCCGAGAATCAAGCGATTTTTTTTTTTTTTTGGGGTGGGGGAGCGGAGCGATCATGGTTCTCCTCGCCCGTGCAAAGAGTGCACCTAGTGGATGGGATGGGGACACCATGGATGCGGTCGAGGGTATTGAGTCTACCATTGACAGACTAACCATAGTGTAAATGCGTGAGAAATATAGTATGGACCCCACACCAAAAAAAAGCCCGACTAACTTTTTGGTTTGGGAGGATGGATGAGAAAATACGATTGAGTCGAAATTTCCATGAACATTCCCTGCCCATCTTAAAGAGTCTTTTGATTAGTGCATGGGGGATTAGCCGGCATGTTTTCAATTAAATGTGAAACCTCGGTATCGAAAAGGTTAGGCCACCCAATTCTTATTTTTGATGATTGCTTGAAACCTTAACGTCCCAAGGTAGGCCCGTTACTAGGTGAGTATGATCGGAGCTAACCTCACTCAGGGAGCCTAGAGGGTGCCAAATATCGTTTTTTTTTTTTTTTTTTTTGTAAGTAAGTATTTTGGATTTATAGGAAAAAAATTATAAAATCTATGTTTTATCTCCAAGTGTTTTGACTTGAAGATAAAACATAAACGATAGGGCATGCCCCGAGCAAGTGGTACATTAGAAAACAAAAAATCTCAATGAGGACACCGTACGACAGACTCAAACTGGTGGTTAAACACACGGAAGTGTGCCTCCCCCACCTAGGTTCGATCCCCCGCGGAAGCACCAAGTGGTACTGTGCCTCCCAAAAAATCCCGCAAGGGTTTTGCAGGTTATGGCCGCGAGTGCGGTGGGGCCGATCACTATAAAAAGGTTACCCTTAACATGGTTTTGCAAGCGGAGTTCGGCACAGTGGTTAATAACTTGTCATGCCTTCCCTCTCCACCCGGTTCGAATCTCGGCGGAGGCTTTGGTAGTCTTGAGCCTCCTAAAAATCCTTTGGGATTTAAGGGGTATGGGGCCACGGGCGGTGGGGCGATCCACGTTAAAAGCTTACCCTTACCACAGTTTTGCAACGCGGGCGTTGAGTGGTTAAACGCATGAAGTGCGCCTCCCCACTCGGGTTCGATTCCCCGCGAAGCATAAATGGTACCCGTGCCTCCCCAAAAAATCCCTTGAGGATTTAAGGTTATGGGGCCTTGAGTGCGGTGGGGCCGATCACTATAAAAAGCTTACCCTTAATCTGATTTTAGGAACCACCACCGAAGAGTTGCCTTGGATTGATTTAGGTTCTTTCAGCTTTCTCTCTCGATTTGAAATTACGCCTGCGCCCGCCTCCGTTCGCCTGTCGGGCGCCCGTGGCGCGGTCGCCTCTTCTCCTTCTCCTCCCTCGGTTACCGCTGATCCTCTCTCCCCTAACCTCCTTCCTCAACCCCTGCGTCTCTTTCGCCCCCTTCCCACACTCGCCCGACCACCCCGTGGCCTCACGCTCTTCCATTCCTCTTACCTCCTCTCCCTCCACCTCGTAAATGCCCGCTTGACTTCCCTCCCCCGTCATCGCCTCCCACCGACGCTGTTCTAGGCGTCGTTACGGGTCTTCCTCCCCTCCGGATGCCACTCGGCATCTCAGGTTCCTTCTCCTCCCCTCTCATCCCCTCCCTCCCGCCCCGTTATCCATCATTCGGGTATCCAGATCTGACTCTCTTCGATACCCCCCTTGTTGGACTCGCCCGCCTTGGGTCGAGGCTGCTTGCCGGTCGGGTGGGCAAATTTGCCCGCCTCCATGTGCCTCAACACTCCACTTCCCTTTCTTTGAGATTCCTGTGCTACTGCCGTCCCGATCCTCTGGGGATGGGGTTGTGTGCCTCTCAAATCGCCTCCCCGTGCCTGTCGGTCTTTCATCTGGATCCCTGGGTCCCCTTCCGGGTTGTTGCCGAGGTCGGGTGGTTTGATGCCAAGCGGATCCGTTTTCTCCCGGTTGTCTTCTTGAAGCAAGAAGAACGTTGCCTCAGCAAAAAAGCCTCGTCGGCCGGTTTGATTAGGCGCCTCCTCGAAGCTTGAGTCCCTGTCTGCCTGGAGATTCACCTGCTCGGGTGTTGCTCTGTCTCAAGCCCGTCAGTCCTCCTCTTAGTCCTCCATTGTAGAAAAAGGGCTTTGGAGGTAAGTGTTCACTTAAATTTTTCCACCGAATATTTTTCGACTCGGATAATATCATTTTATTCCCTCCTCCCGAAGTCACCAAAGGAGGAGGATATGAGTCCAACCCTTGTTGGATATTTAAATCGACAACCCTGTTCACTTTAATGTGGTGAACTATATCACCATGAAAATTTGGAAAAGATTTGAGCTACAACATGTGGCTTGTAGCGAATCGGGTTCTATTTCTTTCGATTTTCATCAATTTCCATGCTTGAAAAATGTTTGGCTAATGGCACGTGGACGATCAGCTGGTCATCCGCTTTTCCTTAAACATTGGTGGCCTAGTATGATTCTATCCGGAGGAACACAAATCTTTTCCTACATGGATCACAATTTCTTGAATCCCGGTTAAATCTTTGGACCCACCCAGGTTTAAGTTGGATTGCGAGTGCGATTGACAAACCCACTCTTTTTAGATCCGGTCACCAAAAGCTTGAGCGGTTGGGATTCACCGGGATATGTCGGGTTGGGGGTGATGCCCTGGGCCGAATTCTATGAAGATTCGGACAAGAGGAGGCCCAGTGAACTAAATGAACATCTCTGTGAAATCAAGATTGAGTACCTCCATAAAGCCGCCGCCGAGAGGTGTTCTTGAATCGCGCGGACTATGAAACAACAATCAAACCTTCTTGGGTCCCAAGCGGGGAGCCCTTCCTCGGGATACTTCTACCTCCTCTGTTCCACCTAAATTCGACCCCCCACTTAAAAACTCCGATTCAAATATGCACCACCGTGTCCATGAATATCGTCCCTAAGGCCATAACGACCTCTTACTCATTTATGGCCTTACAAAATGGACAATACAAATGAATTGTCGGAATGCCCGTTCGAATTCTCCCGCCCGCCCTTTGGTTGTGATCAAGGTCCTCCTCCTAGTCATGATGATCATGCCCCTGATGCGGAGCACGCCATGGCCCTCTAGCCGGCCCGGCTCCTGCCCATAAGTGTTAGCTGCCCCGGTCGTCTACCTTGCTCACCTCTCCCTGGGCCTAGTAGTCCAAAACCGTTATTTGGAGCATCCCGGCTCGCTCCTACGAAGCTTGAAAGGGCTTCCTCCGATCTGGAGAGATTGAAGCACTAATCCTTGTACTTCTTCCACCCCGCACCCACCGGTGGCACCAACCAATGTGCTCTGTGTGGACCCCGGTTGCGTGTCAGTGGTGACCCTCAACCATCATTGGGGTCCATGCCTCTTCTCGTAGAAATAAAAAAACTCGGGGTTAATAATCCCTCCCCCTCGGCCCATGTCTAATATAGCTTTGTTGGAATGTGAGGGGACTAAATGGGCTTGTAAAAGCCCATGAAGTCTATGACCTCATTTGCTCACATAGGTGTAGTATCGTTGGCTTGGTGGAAACTAAGGTTGTGGAGAGAAACTTCGGTGGCTATCTCCACTAGAATCGGACCTAATCGGTCTTGGTTTATGAATTACTCTTCGTGTTCGGTGGTTTGATTTGGGTTGGTGGGACCCCAATCTAATTTCGTGCACCATTCTTTCCTCGGAGGACAGTCGTCCATCTTGATGTCCTGTTCCTCGAGGAGAATATTGATACATTCGTCCTTTATATGGTGCAAATTGAAATTTCCGTAGACTCTTATGGGATAGCCTTGGCGATGTCTAACCATCATCCGACCTCCTTGGGGCGGCCTCGGGGGGATTTGATGCTATCCGATCCCCTTAGAGGCCCAGGAGGGATTTTGGCATAACAAAAGCTTGATCGATCTTGAAAATTTCCTTAGAGGCTGCGATCTTAATGATGTATGTCATGAAGGCATGTACTATACACGAAATGATGGGTGTGACTCTTTGCCCATCGCATATCTGAAAAGCTTGATCGTGTTGTCGCCAATGGGTGTTGGTTTGACACATTCCGTAGAGCTAAAGCCCCTGTTTCCCCCTCCCGGGCTCTCGACCACTCGGCCTGTATTCTCATCCTGCCGGCGATCTCCTAGAAAACATGGCTTTTTTCGGTTCAATAATTTTCTTACAAATTCCCAAAATTTCTCCCTTTGGTTGCGAGATGCTGGTCGAAAGACATCATAGGCTTACCAATGTTGGGCTTGTGTCCAGACTTAGCGAGTTAAAACATCTGCGAAAACGCTCAATGTCTATGAGGGTGATGTTCACAGGAGGTCATCCATGCAAGGGGAAGCTCGAGGCGATCGATGCCAAAATCCCTCAAGACTGGGGAGTTCTCTTGAGGAGCGTCGCCATGGGATGCTTACCATCTTTGCTGCTAGCCAGGAAGCCGAGCTGTCTAAGCAAAAGCTAAGATAAGGTGGCTCGAAGAGGGTGATCGGTCTGTGGAATTCTTTTTAAGGCTCAAGAATGGAAATAACAATAAGAATCGATTAATTCCCTCCTTGATCGAGAAGGGGAATCCTACCAACGTAGTGTTGAAAATGTTGCAATCTAATCGTGGACCACTTTAGAAAGGCTCTTGGGGCGGTCGCACGTCGGATCAGGCTGATGTGAATCGGATACGACCTTACATCCTTCAATCGTACCTCATCTCTTATGGACCCTCTTGTGGGCCCGGTAGCGATGATGAGATCCGTAAAGTGATCTTTTCCATAGGCGACTATCGGGCCCCGGGGCTTTGATGGTTTGACTCCCATTTCTTTAAGGAGTCGTGGGATATCATAGGCCCAACTGTTTGTGAAGCCATAAGTGATTTTTTTAATCATGGAAAGCTCCTCAAGCAAATGAATTCGACGATCATCGACCGATCCCCAAAAATCCAGTCTCTCGGTTGGTTTGATTTCCGTCCCATTTCTTGCTGTAATGTCATATACAAAGTCATCTCGGGATTATTGCAAATCGTTTAAAGATGACTTTACCTTATCTGGTTGATAAGTGCCAAAGCGGCTTTTGTGGCGGGGCGCCAAATCGGTGACAACATCCTCGGCCAAGAGCTTCTCCACAAGTATCATCTTGGTCATGACCCACCACGATGCACTATGAAAATTGACCTAATGAAAACCTATGACTCATTTCATTGGGATTTCATTATCAATGTCCTGACCATTATGAATTTTTCACCCAAAATGATAAACTGGATTAGGGAATGTATTACCACCCCCTCGTTCTCTGTAAATATTAATGGTGAAGCCGTGGGGTTTTTCAAAGGATACCATCTCTCTCCTCCTCCGTCTAATGAATTGGATATTTTCAGTGTGGCTTGGTTGCGGATGGGTAACCTTTGTTGGTGGATGATACCTTTTTTTTTTGGTAAGTAAGTTGGTGGATGATACCATTGCTGGATTGGTCTATATCGTGTGATGGAGAATGGCTCTGTAACTTATTGATGTTTGTGTTGTGGGCTACTGGAGCCGATCCGTTCTCCTCTGTTGCCTATTCTCTGCCTAGCTTGTTTTCTCTGGAACTTTGTGGTGTTATGTTTGGGAAACTCAATGGGAGTTGCTGGTTTTGGTCTCCTTTGGTTGGTGTGGATGTCACCGGAATGTAGCCTGCTTGTGGCTTGGATGCGATGTGAAGACTCTTATGATGATCTGTTGGCTATGTTCTGTTCTTGATTGAATTTGGGCAATGGGGAGTGGCCTTGCCACTCTTTGTTCGAATGTCTTGTTGGGCCCCGTGGTGTAGGGGTTTGGTTACGCCTTTCTTTGATCTTTGGCGGATTCCGCGGTCGGTCGGTGGTTGGTTTTGGGTATTGTTGGTTCTGTTTGGTTTTGGGTGCCCTCTTCTTTGTGGTGCTCTGAAGTGGTTACTCGAGGTGCGGCGGTGGATGTTTAGTAGACTGGTTGTGGTTTTGAGACCTTATTGTAATGAAATGTTCACTGCTTTGTGATTGAGATATTGCTACACTTGCTTTGGGCCGGATCTCGTGGGTTACAAAGTGCTAATGTTTTCGTCTGAGTGGCTGGTTCTTTGGGAATGTGTTGCTTTTTTAGTCTTATACTCACTAGCTCTGGATTTCGATCGGCATTTGGTTTTGCTTGGTGTGGAGATGAGATCTTTGGTTTTTTTATTTTGTGTGTAGCCCTCTTTGGTCCACTGCATTGTTTCTTTTCTGCTGCCTACGTTCGTGATCTTTGCCGGAAGTTGTCTTGTGATTATTTTCTTAGTTTGTCTTTGCCGGGCACGATTTCCACTTTAGTGGGTCTTGTGATTAATGGAACAGTTTCCATCATGGTGTGATGTTGCTGGTCCTATGTTGGATTGATATTGTTCTTGTGGTGCTTTAGACTATTTACCTGCATGAATGTGCATAGTCTGCATCCTGTATGCGATGCTGGATTAGTTGTAGGGGTGCTGTTGTTGGTGACCACTTTCCCCTACTTTTGTTGTGATCCATCGCTGGATGATCTGATGTTAGATGGTGGGTGCTTGTCATGGTTCCCTGAAGTTGTCTCGGTGTGCTGGAGTAATTCATTGTTCATTTAGAGGCGACTTATGCGATGCTGGATTAGTTGTAGGGGTGCTGTTGTTGGTGACCACTTTCCCCTACTTTTGTTGTGATCCATCGCTGGATGATCTGATGTTAGATGGTGGGTGCTTGTCATGGTTCCCTGAAGTTGTCTCGGTGTGCTGGAGTAATTCATTGTTCATTTAGAGGCGACTGTAGGCTTTGAGTACTCCTGTCGATGAATGGGTTATTTGCTTTCAACTTACCAAAAAAAAAAAAAGGGTTATTTGCTTTCAGCTCCTCCCATGCTGCAGTCCTTTTGGATTTGTGGTGGCCGATCTTTGAGTATCTTTTTGTGGTGATGGCTTTGCCTTGGGGAAGTGATCTTTGCATTGGTATTTGGGTCTCTTGATTGTATGGGCTATGTTGATTGGTGTTACCTCGGCTGTCCAGACCACTATGAAGGATTGCCTTTGGAGGTTAGATGCATTGCTAATAGTTAGCTTTGGGTGTGTTTTTGGGAGAATCCTTCGATCTTTGATGTTTCAAATGTTCGGGCCGGTGTTGGGAGTATTATCGGGCCGCGTCTTTGTATCTTTGCTCTAATCCGATTGCCTGTTTGTGCTTGAAATCTGTTTGTAATCTTTTTAGCTGGAAATCTTCTAGTTACGTGATTTTGGGGTGATGATCAATCTGATGTCTTGGCTCGAAAATGAAGTAGCGGATGCCATATTTGTTGTGCTTCTTTGCCGTCTTGACCACGACTGAAACTTTGGAAGTTGATGGTCTATTCGGCTTTCTTGTCGTGTAAATGTTGAAGCATGCGGGGTTAACCGGGATGGACCATTGGTTTTGGGTGCGATGGTGTATTACATGCATTCAGCTTTTTGTCTGATTCCTTGCATATTTGCTTACGGATATCAAATCCGAGTCCTGCATGAGGACTGCTGTGAAGATGAGTCTGATGTGGGCGGTTAGATGATGTGGTGGCGAGGCTGGTTTTGACTGCTGAAGTGGATCAGTATAAGTTGTGCAATGCATGGTGTGGTTCAAAATCCAGCCCTCTACATTTTCATTTCAGCTGGGAGCCCCTCCTCATGTTGCTGGAGGTGCTGGATTTTGCTGGTTTTGAAGGTTTCTTTGTAATCAATATTTTCTTTTCTTGCAATCTTGGTTTGAGGTTCCGTTCTTTGTGGATTGGTCTTGCTAGACTTGATTGGCTATGAGCATGGCTGATGTCTTTGCTTATCTTCTTTGGTGCGTGCGGCTGCCCTTGCTTGCTCGAAAGCAATTGAAAGCGCTATTATGCTTGCTCCCTCATGATGACTTGCTGTCCGGTCTATGGTTTACGCTCTGTCTTTATTGAAGATCCTAGATGGATTGCTGTGTCTTCGTTGTTTTAGGCGTAGTTTTCTACGATCTTGCTGGTGTGAAAATGATGTTACCTCCATTTTCTGTTTTTGTGTCTGTTCTTAATGATTTTCTCCTTTGATGTAACTGTTGCTCGAGGCATGGCCTAGCACTTTATGTTTTAACTCTAAGTACAATACTTGGAGTTAAAACATTTAGTTTGTAATTTTTTCTCTCATTAATCTAAAATACTTACTTACCAAAAAAAAAAGCTTCAACAGCCACTCAATTCAAAGACCCCCCCCTTTTATTTTCCTTTTCTTCCTTTCTTCGTTTTTTTTATGATAGATATATATATATATATATATATATTTCTTTATTTTATTTATTTTTTTTATTTTAGATTCCCCACCGCATCCGAGTCGTCCTGGAGACTCCCCTTTCATGCGTCGGGATGGTCAAAAGTTTGAGTCTCACAACAGTGACCACTGAAGAGAAGATTTGGGAAATGTCTTGGGGGAATGATTTTTAGAAAATTCGGTTATTACGCTCCCTCCATAAGAAGTAAATCGTGGCGGCCGGGGATAATCTTTTAGAGACAGCCATAAAGCTTTTCCCTTTCCAAATAGAAACAGCCCAAGATATGTTACGATTCCAATCGGGATGGGGCGATGAATACCGGAGTGTCTTGAACAAGATCCCATCATTTTTGAGAAATGGCAAGAAAAGAAAAGATGAGCAATGTCTTCATTTTCAGCATTGCAGAGAGCATTGAGGAGACAGATTTGGGATATAATTGAGGGAGGCGGTCAAGAGTATTCCAATCTATTCTTAACGGCGAGCAGTAAAGGCGTGGGAAGGGATATGGGAAGGACCCATACAGTGAGTCCCGATAGAGCTTAGGTTTGGGAGGATGGATGAGACGGTATGCGGACTTAGTCGTGAAAATGCCCTTGACATTCCCA